>JBCNJP010000018.1:7476029-7729005 GCA_039602395.1 Deinandra increscens subsp. villosa | reverse complement strand
GAAGCTTTAGGAGCTCGACTGGACATGAGTACGGCATATCATGCACAGACGGATAATCAGAGTGAAAGGACGATTCAAACCTTAGAGGACATGTTGAGAGCTTGTGTAATTGACTTTGGAGGAAATTGGGATACTCACCTACCGTTAGTAGAATTTTCATACAACAACAGTTATCACTCAAGTATTGAGTGTGCACCGTATGAGTCCTTGTATGGAAGAAAATGTAGGTCACCACTTTGTTGGGCTGGAATTGAGGAGAAACGACTCACAGGGCCAGAAATTATCCAAGAAACAACTGATAAGGTATTTCAGATTAAAAATCGTCTTGTAGCGGCTCGTGATAGGCAAAAGAGTTACGCTGATAACCGAAGGAGACCATTAGAATTCTCTGTTGGAGACAAAGTCCTGTTGAAAGTGTCACCATGGAAAGGTGTGCCTAGATTCGGAAAGCGTGGGAAACTGAATCTGAGATACATAGGTCCGTTTGAAATTTTGGAAAGGATTGGCCCGGTAGCCTACAAACTCAGATTACCCGAAGAACTCAGTAATGTTCATCCTACTTTCCATGTGTCAAACCTAAAGAAATGTTTATCTGATGAAACTCTCATAGTGCCGATAGAAGAAATTCATGTTAATGATAACCTCAACTTTGTTGAAAAACCCATGGAGATTACCGATTGGAAGATTCATAAGACTCTTCGAAGTCGTGTCAAACTGGTGAAGGTTCGTTGAAACTCTAGACGTGGACTCGAGTTTACATGGGAAACCCTGGATCATATAAAGAAGAAATACCCTGCTCTACTGTCAAACCAGTAACACGTCTCACTCAAATTTCGGGATGAAATTTCTTTAACAGGGGGAGAATGTGACATTCGCAAACTTCAAGTTATAATTTTAATTCTCACCGTAGCTTATTTGGTATATAAGTTCTAGTATGATTATCAAAAGTCTAGGTAACAAAAATATATGTTTAATATTCTAAGCATAAATTTTATAATCTATGAGTACTAACGCCATGTTAAAACATATATATGCATTTATATTTCGTCATTAGTACGACGTAGTAATATTTAAACTTAGTCTTGGATGACGACTTTCAAATTTTGATTTCTTTAAAAAAAAAATGATCTTGACCCGAGTGAAAACTATTGTTGTCACCTTCAAACAGGTACTTTAGTAATAAAACGTCGTATTTCAAATTCATTTTTAAATTCAATCCGAAGACCGACCACCTCAATACATGGGGTTAGTTTTTGCACTAACTTGCAAACATTCCTTTTGTCCATTTTTGTTTGCTACTAAACCCTTGTTGTACTTTCTCTATATTGCCTTTAAACCCTCATTGCCACTAATGAATGCAAATGTGAAAATAGAAATATTATAGTACTATTTTGTAGGTACCTAGACCACTACAAAATTCCTGGACACAATCTTGAAGTAAAGAGAAACACCACACAAATTAATGAGATATTTACTACACCAACCCATCCCTTGAAACTAATAAATATTTTGCAAGTCCCTCAATATATTTCCTTTTAACCCTCCGTAGTAAATCATGAATAAGTGGATAAGAAGCTTCCCCTAAGTCTAGCTAGAGATATGAAAAGATTTAGTGTCCCTTAAATATCTAAGAAATGTGTATATATAATAAGATGAAAGCATGAGGGATTCACCACCTAAATATATTTTCAATCCACATTACTCACCATCCTCCCCCTCCCACTTTTAAAACTCACGACCACCATCACCTTTCCAATATTTATTACCTACTATTTCAAATCAAACACTGGGATAGTAAGAAGCTTTCTTTTTAGTTTTCTTCCATATATAAGGATTTCCTCGGAAGGGTTATAACATGAAGATTATTATCCTTTTATTCTCTACTTCGGACTACTAACGGGTCATCACCTAGTATCTATATACTAGAGGTAAAACTCGAATTTTATAGTTTAAAGTTGTGTTCGAATAAGTATTCATCCAAACTACGACTAGTGAAATGATTATAGTTTTTACAAAAAGTTTTATAAAAATTTATGTGTTCATGCATGCTAGATAACGTCATAAATGTTAGTAACTAAAAGTTAAAATCTTGTTATTTACAAGTATGATTATGATAATCTTATGGGAAATTGGTTTTAATTAATCTCAACTATTCATATTTGGTAAATAATAATCCCAACTATCAAATTGGTATACAACACTTCAAACTTTACAACATTTTTCTTCTAGTAAACCTTTTCTAACTGATGTTTAACCCAGTTAAATTATTGCTGACTTGGCATCCTCGCTGGAATTAAAAAAAAAAAAAAAAAACCATTAAGTTGATGAAGTGGCATAAATCCCGTTTCCCACCCCTCCTTTTAATCACTGACCTAAAAAAAACCCCCTTTCTCTTCTATATCGAGCCCTAGAATTTCAATTGGGTTCTTCAAATCTCGTTTTCTCCTCAATCGAACGCCAAACACACTCTGAAACCTAGTGATGAGTTCGTCTTCTTCATCCAATTACGTGAGAAACTCGAAAATCTTCAAAATTGATGTGCGTGGTAATCTGTATTGTGAGCACGATGCAGTTGCAACTCGTAGGGTTGCGGGAGTTGGAAAAGCTCGAGCTGGCTGTCAATTTTATGGATGTCCACACTGCTACCGCCGAGATAGATCAACGTTGGAAATTGACCTTCATCGAATGAACCACCATGGAAAATCTTGAAGTGGATGAAATCATCCATGGAAGCTACTGGAAATTGACCTTCAGATTTGCGAGATTTCGATGTCGTGAAGCGTTAATGTTTGAGAGGATACGTGAATGTCTGGAATTTTGAAGATGTTGTAAATTAGGGCTCAAAGTGAGAGGATACGTCTACAATATAATCCATCTAAAAGAAAAAAAATGGTTTTTTTTTTAATTCCAGCGAGGATGCCAAGTCAGCAATAATTTAACGGGGTTAAACATCAGTTAGAAAAGGTTTACTAGAAGAAAAATGTTGTAAAGTTTGAAGTGTTGAATACCAATTTGATAGTTGGGATTATTATTTACCAAATATGAATAGTTGAGATTAATTAAAACCAATTTCCCTAATGGTTGTAAAAGTTATTTTTGGGTTGACAACTTAGTAATTTACATAAAATGGTGTATATCATGTTATGAGTGTCTTATAAAATTACTAGTTTATATGGGTTAATTTAATAATAAAATATATAGATAAGATGTTGTAATGAAAATGTTTTATTAAGATGACTTAATAATTCTCAAGACCTCACAAACGACAGACTAAATGATTCACATTTATAGATTAAAATGATTTAATTGGATTTTAAAAGGTATGTACGAAATATGAGTTTTAATTATAAAATTGATTATTATTATAAAAAGAGTTCAACAGTTACGAAATGAGATTAGTAAAATGTATTGTTTCGGGGATGGGCTAGGTCATTCGGTTTTTGACTTTTGTAGTGTTTAACTAGTTAACTAAACATAGTTAGTTCCGTAAAGTGTTAACAATTAACGTTGACGTGATTGGGTAAACAAAATTGACTCAAGGTTAAATCATATGATTTGAAATGAAAATATTAAATGGAATTATGAGACCTCAAACGTTGTTCTATCAAACGTGACAAATTGTTATTTAGTTTTAAAAGTGGTAATCGAAGTTAATAACGATGTAGACATTTGGGCTAAATATGCTGTTTAAATAATCCTTGAACATGAGTAAGATTATTGATATTATATCTAAATGATTAAAGAGAGTTAGAAATGATACAAATTATATATTTCTAAAAATATTCAATTTGTCAACGAAACTATTTTTGTTTATGAAGTCTTTCTACAACATAAGTGTAGAATGAATTAGATGAACTTTACCACTTTGTGTCCAAGTTAAGATCTGAATATTAAGTGTCATCTATTATTATTTTAGGGCACGTCTAAAGACTATAATACAAATCTTCAAAGCGCACAACTACTTGCTGATCATTGTGAGTTCACGGCCCCTTTTCAACATGTTTACCGGGGGAGATTAACATATTTGACTTGTTTTTGAATTATTACATGAGTTGTTTATCTGGTTGAGCAAGCTCGAAGTCCCCTTCAGCTTATAACGTTAATTTATTGGTAAGACGTGATAATTAGGGATGGATCCATTGGGTGTGACGACCCTACTCGTCGTTAGTAGCACTAACAATGGTAGGAGACTAACGAGTACTTGATTAGTCATTTCGTGTTCGATATTATGCTCATAAATATCGGTGGGGCAAATATATAACTAGGTCAAGTAGCATTATAAGGCTCATGGTAATAACTACACATTATTGTTAAAACATACAATAATAATTATCTGGTGCACATTTGATTCATTGCTTTAAACTTGTTTGTAAAGAGTAAACCTTGTTTTATCGAGTTATAAAACCTGTGAATTCACCAACTTTATGTTGACTTTCAAAGAAAATGTTAATCTCAGGTAAAGGAAGGGCAGCAGAATAGAAGGATTACTGGGCCAGATATGTTAAGAGGAAACGGGACTAGTTTTAGCAAATTATTGCATATGTTTTAAAATAAAGTCCAAATGTTATGGAACCCCTTTATGTCTTATTTTGTTTAAATGTAATAAAAGTATCTTGTAACATCGTTGTGTAATAAATTGTGTTTACTAAAAATATGTAGACGTTGTTCGATATAGCCATTGTTTCGATCCATGATAGTCACCCCTCGTTCTTCCGCAACGATGTTGGCGGGGTGTGACACAACATGACATGAAGATTTCAATGGAGGGTATGTTTCCTTGTGAGAGATAAATATGAAAAATCAGCAAGGTATTGTTTAAATTGTTTGCTTCTTGATTGATTGTTTGCTTCTTGATTGATTGTTTGTTTATATGATAAAGCATGAAACAAAATCAACTCGCTATGATTTCAAAGAATAACTTTGAAGGTTAGCTTGGCCATTTTTGTTTAAATTTTCTTTGTTTCGTTGTGTGTCAGTGTGTCGTCACTTTTAAAAAATAATAAAAAAAATTTAAAAAAAGGAAAATAAAAAATATATATATAAATTAAAAAAAAGAAAAATTGTTATTAAATAAAGTGTGCTTTTTAAGTTTTTAATCGTTTGTTTGTATGTTTGAGAAGAAGGGAAATGAAATATTTCCGTTCTGAGAATGACTGACACGCAAAAGGATGAAGTGAAAAACATGATCCAAGGTGATGTGCTCGGTAGGCTCAGTTTCAAAAACAAAGGTATGTGTCACAACACTTAAAGACAAAGTATGACATTTGATGGGAAACACACACTTAGGTTAAGTGCAGATTCTATTTGACTGCAAGAATGTTCCCGATACACACACCAGACTCCAAAGTGTTGAATCGAAAATATCAAAAAGTCGGCGTCCCCTCTGTTTTGTGTGAGCAAAGATCTGGGGATGTCAAAGCCATTAGTTAAGTCTTGCCTCTGCTTTGTATGAGCAATGACCTGGTGTAGAATGGTTGACGTGTTAATCAGACTTTCCTCTGTTTTGCATGAGCAAAGACCTAAAGTCTGTTTTAACGTGCTTGCAGATCACTGTATATAATTTACACCCTAAAAGATGCCAATGTGCACAACAAATGAGACCCTCTAGTGTACAAAACCCTTCAGCCCTGACTTTGCGACTAAGTTTATGTGTTTGATGAACGGTTACCACCTGACTGAAAAATGCCTCTGAGCTGAAATTGTATAAGTCCTTGTATATTATCCATATCTCTCTTATGATCTGTTCTTTCTCTTCTCTACCAAGTCTCGAGAATATATTCAAAACTCTGGATATGAGAATGTGAAAATATGTGGTAGGGAATGATCAAACTTGATAGACTGCACATATTTATTACCTAGGAATTGTGTGTGACTGTCTTATGTTCATAACTAATATACATAAAAGATAAATAAGTGACAAACAACCTGGAAAAGATGAACGCGAGTTTAAAGAGGATCAATATACTGGCAATCACCTAGACGTGTTCAAGTAACAGATGCTGAAAAGGGTTCTTCAGTTCACGCAAAGACGGTTTGATCCCAAATAAAACCTTATCTTATAGTAATTTGGTATGTTTGTTTTATTTTTCTTTTGAGTCTTCCTAAGTTTTTAATATTTGTCTTTCAACCATGGCCAGGTTAATTTAAAGGTTTTAATATGTTTTTGTGGGTTTTGTGAAAGAAAATATGCCCCATCCCAAAAGTGACCTGTTTTTTAGGGGGAGAAGGGGAAATAAGAAGTGAGATAATAGGCATTATCTCAGGGGGATATATGTATTATCTCAAGGGAAGTGAGTGAAAAGAGTCATTGGGTTCAGGGGAAGTATTTATAGGAAACACGTAACCTATGTTAGGGTTTGTGATAAATAATGTTGATATCCTGCTAACCTAGTAACCAGTAGTTATCATTTGCTGGTTAGTGTTTGTTTGTTCCATGTTGTGCATTGCACGTTAAATGCAAACGAAATGTCATGGAAAAGAAAAGTGAAGGACTCTGTTGATCAAAGACTGCTGCTTATAATCGATGAACCAGCCGGAAAAGGACTTACACTACTGAAGAATTTGATGCTTAGGGGAAGTTTGTTGGTTCAAATGAAGCTTTCAAGATCAAGAAGAAACCGTCCACAATTTAAGGGGAAGCTACATGCAGACAATTCAAGAACTACAATCAAGAATGCAAAGATAAAGGTTTTCAAAATTTCAGCCTCTGAAGACAAAGACATGTCAAGACAGTTACCGATGATTTAGCAAGGACCAAAGTTCCATTCAACCAAAGGCAAGTGCATGAGAATCCTCCTCTCATTACTTGTTCGTCATTTGAAGTCCAAGCTGATATTGATTGAGATAAAGCTCCCAAAATTCTCTCATGCTGCCTAATGGAGATTGTTAAAGGAAAGATCTTCACCAACACAAGTTCAAGCTAAAAGAAGATAGCAAAGTTGAAGACTAAAAGTTAAAGACATTTAATATCACAAGCTAGGGGAAGATTGTATATGCTAGAATTATGAGGTTTGTAATATTAAATGTTATTTATAGTGTTGGGCTTGTAATAGTTAGTAAAATGTCATGTGGGCTAGACTGTAATTAGGTTTAGATATTGGGCCCAGTCCGGTTTGTAGTGATTAGGGTTAAGTTTGTTATAAAAGCAAACTTAACCCCTCATAACTGGGTTCACGAATTGGGAGCCAGAGGGGGAGACTAGGAGATTTTGGTGATCAGGTGAGTCAGAGGAGAACTTGTGTTCTCCAACTTGTACCAGACGATTTCTATAGTAAATCGTGTGCAACGTTTTAATCCGAGGTTAAGTATTTCATTTCATATTGTGTTTAATTCGTTTTCTATCTCCTCTCATCTTGAATCACTCGTTTACACGGATTCCGCACGTGTATACGAGATTAGATATCGTGTTGGACGTTTTCACTATCCTACACTGGATGCAAGGATTGATTGTGGACTAATATGATATAAACATGCTTATGTCAAACTTATTATTTATAAACCCTCAGCTCACCAACTTTCTAGTTGACACTTGTATATTTTGAGCATGTATTAAGATATGTTGATCGATACCGATTAACAAGGCTTGTAGGTAAACAACAAATTGCTAACTTGCTTGGACATGGATGAATTCCATTAGAAGACATGTGCCGAACGTACTCTATTGTTACCACAACTTTTGGGACATAGCCTCCAACTATTTACTATAGTTCATATGTAGATCATGAAGTGTAAACTATTGAATTCACTCAAAATAATTTAATTATTTCCTCTTTGTGTTGTGATATCATTCCTAACGTCCAGGCCCCTAGTCCAGGTGTTATACTAAGGGCTTGTCACACCCCCATTTTCCACCTAACGGAGTTTAACCGCGTGAGGGTATGATCCAGACCAGGATCCCAGACTTCAGTTACAACCAGGCCATAAACAGAGTTTAAATTAAGTAAATAAAAGCAGTTATTACAGACCCAAATGAATTAAAGGTTCAGCGGAAGCGTAAAACGAGTTACATATATTGTTTACAAAATGTTCAATTTAACTGGTTGGAAACATTGTTTTTGATTCAAAAGATAATGTTCAGTACTGCCGCCGCCGATGCCTTCGATGGTCCTCCTAGCGACCTGAAAAGCATTCAACAATCAAGTGTCAGCCAAGGCTGGTGAGTTCACTAAGCAGTCTACCCGTCACAAGTAGACCAAAGTTTTATGATCAAAGAAAGGTAAAACGCAATCAATATCATAGGATTAGTAAGTTTTCCATATCGTAGGTAGCTAGCCTGAGTTATGCTCATTTGAATTGTTCGCAACCGAAGCTGACAACGTATAGGTATTACCTACGGATTTTGCCTTCCCGTGTCCTGAAAGACCACGGAGGGTAGGGTAACATTGGTCCCAGTCCGACCTCCAGTCGGGTTGGTGCATCCCGTGCACCGCTGGGCGGGGGTGTCAATCCCCAGTAGTACTACTCAACATCACCTAGCTATTCTATATTAACGGCCCGAATGTAAGGACTTTTTAGTTTATCAATCAATTCAACGATACATATGATATTTGGTCGGAAAAGTTTACTTAGTAAGAAATACCTTACCGTTGCTCGTTATCATCCCTGAAAGGACATAACAGTATATAGTAATGAACTCACCTTAGGTTGCTCAGCTTATTCTTCAAATAAACCCGGTTATGATTGTTAACGAGGACCTAATAATCACATTAAGGTCTTAGGTGTTAGGTTGTTTAACTTTTGGCTATACCGCTAAGACCATAACACTAGTACATTGGAAAGTATGACACAACATAACGACACACGACACCGATGGTTGATCATACACAAGTGTTCATATTTATCAGCAATCAAGCATGTATTATTGTATCATAATCAAATGAGTCATGGCATAACATTCAAGAAAATTGTACAAGTTTGGATTCTGGTCACAGTTTCGCTAGCAGTTTCGCTAGACAGTTTCGCCGTGTACTCGGGCAGCACTTTCGCTAGGCAGTACCCGGTGACACAGTTTCGCCAGGCTAGTTTCGCTCGAAACTGTTGGCATAGTTTCGCTAGCCTAGTTTCGCCCGAAACTGGTTTGAACTTTCGTTCAGGGAATTTCGCTTGGTAATTTCGTTCGGTCAGGTCTGGTCAGTTTACCTAGCGACACTATAGTTTCGCTACTTAGTTTCGCTAGAAGGAGATAGGCACAGTTTCGCTACACAGTTTCGCCTGATGAAGGCACAGTTTCGCTAGTCGCTAGAAAAACCCGTAAATTTGCCTAAAAATCTTTCTAACAGCTTCTGTATCACATGCAAATCAATATCTAGCATACCTAAACGTTTACTAACATCATACAAGCAATTTTAACACCTAAAACACGGATTCTAGTCATCAATTTGTCAAGAACACTTTTTCACATAAAGGAACTCAAATTGCATGGATCTTCATATATACAAGGCAAGTTGCAGAATTTATGTTACATCTAGTATTCCTAAGCATCATGGTAGTAGCAGAAGTCGTTGCATGTAGATTTAAGCATACATTTTAGTCTAACATACAAGAAATGCATAAAGGTGGTTCATGTGACTCACGGATGATCTCTTATGCTCAAGAGGGTGAAAGCTTGGGGCTGGAATCTCGGTTCCTCGAGTCGTTTTCTGCTGGCCAGAAGTCACAGGAGAGGGAAAGTGCAGCAATGGTGTGTGTTTGTGTGGAAGTAGTAAAATGAGAAAGTTAGGCTTGGGTTTGCTTATATAAGGTGCCAGTTTCGCCCGCAATTTCGCTGGCTGTTTCGCTGGCCACGCGAAACTGGTCAGGCATCAGCTAACCGGGCGAAACTGTAATTTCGCCCAGTAGTTTCGCTGGTCACCAAAACATGCAAATTTTATTCTAAGTAAGGTAAGCACGTTTTCTCGATAATTCACATAATTTCACAATGAATGTATTAAGCATGTTGCATAACTTCACACCGTGGTAATAAGCAAATAATCATATAACACATATGGTCGGGTTCGGTGATCAACCAAAGGTTGTGGACGTATCCGGTCTCGGTAAGCATTAATTAGTTAATTTCTACTGGTAATGTGACTAACGGCGTTTGTCTAACGGAACTAACGGTTTTTAACGGAAAGACTTAACGGAGTTAACTTGGGAAGTTACGGTTGTCACAGCCTCCCCATGTTAAGGAATTTTCGTCCCGAAAATTAGCTAGTACCTTGGGTTGATGCGGAGGCTTGATCGAACAGGTGAGGATATTTCTTTCGCATCTGGTCCTCTCGTTCCCATGTGAATTCTGGTCCACGTCTTGATTGCCATCTAACCTTGACAATTGGGATCTTGCTTCGCTTCAATGTCTTTTCTTCGCGTCCCATTATTTCAACAGGTTGTTCTACAAATCGGAGTTGCTCGTCAACGTGGAGCTCCTCGAGTGGAACTATTAAAGTGTCGTCAGCCAGACACTTCTTCAAGTTGGAAACGTGAAATACGTTATGTACTCCATCCAGTTCAGGTGGCAAGTCCAGACGATACGCCACCGTCCCGATCTTCTCGGTTATTGGGAAAGGTCCTATGTAGCGAGGGTTTAACTTCCCGCGCTTTCCAAAACGGACCACACCTTTCCAAGGCGAGACTTTTAACAATACACGGTCGCCCACCTCGAATTCCAATGGCCTTCTTCGATTGTCAGCATAACTCTTTTGTCGGTCTCTTGCAGCCTTCATGCGGTCTCTAATTTGTACAATTCTTTCAGTTGTTTCGTACACCATTTCGGGTCCAGTAAGTTGATTATCACCGACTTCAGCCCAACAGACCGGTGATCTACACTTTCGTCCATAGAGAGCCTCAAAGGGAGCGGCTCCAATACTGGAATGGTAGCTGTTATTGTAGGAGAATTCGACCAATGCCAAGTGGGTTTCCCAGTTCTTTCCAAAATCCATTACGCACGCTCGGAGCATATCCTCAAGAGTCTGGATTGTGCGCTCTGTTTGGCCATCGGTTTGCGGATGGTATGCGGTGCTCATATCCAAGCGAGTACCTAGTGCGGATTGCAACGATCTCCAAAAGTGTGAAGCAAAACGGGGATCTCGATCGGAGATAATAGACGTGGGCACTCCGTGGAGCTTGACGATCTCGTCAATGTAGATTTGTGCCAATTTGTCAGTCTTGTCGTTCTCCTTGAGGGCTATGAAATGAGCGGATTTCGTTAGTCTATCCACAATGACCCAAATCATGTCGTTTCCACGAGGTGTACGGGGCAGTCCCGTGATGAAATCCATGGATATTTCCTCCCATTTCCATTCAGGAATTTTCGGTTGCTGCAATAATCCTGGAGGCTTTTGGTGTTCTGCTTTGACCTTTGAGCATGTTAAGCATTTACTGACGTATGTAGCGATGTCGGCTTTCATCTTTGGCCACCAGTATATTCCTTTCAGGTCTTGGTACATTTTATCCGAACCGGGATGGACCGAATATCGAGACTTGTGAGCTTCGTCCATCACCAGCTCTCGAAGATTTCCATGAAGAGGCACCCAAACACGATCCTTGTAGTAGCGGAGTCCATCTGACTTAACCTCCGAAGTTCCATCTATGCCTCTTAAGGATTCAGACTCGAAATTTTCTTCTTTCAAGGCTTCTTTCTGAGCATCCCGAATTCTATCCGGTAATCCAGCATGAATCGTGAGTTGTAGAGCTCGAACCCTTCTAGGTTTAGCATATTCTTTTCTGCTCAAGGCGTCAGCCACAACGTTGGCCTTGCCTGGGTGATACTTTATCGCCAAGTCGTAGTCATTAAGCACCTCGATCCACCTACGCTGTCTCATGTTGAGGTCTTTCTGTCCCATTATGTGTTGGAGGCTTTTATGATCAGTAAATATCGTGCATTTGGTACCGTACAGGTAGTGCCTCCAAAACTTTAAGGCGAATACAACAGCTCCTAACTCCAGATCATGCGTCGTGTAATTCTTTTCGTGAGTCTTTAGCTGCCTTGACCCGTAAGCAATGACCTTACCCCTTTGCATTAAAACACATCCAAGTCCTTGGAGAGAAGCGTCACAATATACCTCGAAGTCGTCAACACCATCAGGTAGAGATAACACAGGCGCGGTACAAAGTTTTTCCTTTAAAGTCTGAAAGGCTGTTTCCTCTTTTTCACCCCATCGGTACTGAACACCTTTATGCGTAAGAGCGGTTAGCGGCTGGGCTATTTGAGAGAATCCCTGGATGAAACGACGGTAGTAACCCGCTAATCCTAGAAATTGCCGAATTTCCGTTGGTGCTCGTGGTGTAGACCAATTCTTGATCGCTTCTACCTTGGAGGGGTCAACATGAATACCCTGCTCGTTGACGACATGGCCCAGAAATTGGACTTCTCGGATCCAAAAATCACATTTGGAGAACTTGGCGTAGAGTTGTTCCTTCCTTAATAACTCTAATATTAACCGCAGGTGTTGCTCGTGCTCTTCCTTTGTCCTCGAATAAACGAGTATGTCGTCGATGAAAACAATTACGAACTGATCAAGGTAAGGTTTGCACACGCGGTTCATGAGATCCATGAACACCGCCGGTGCGTTCGTTAAGCCGAAAGGCATGACTAGGAATTCGTAATGACCGTAACGCGTTCTGAAAGCCGTCTTTGAAATGTCCTCCTCGCGGACCCTAAGTTGATGATACCCAGACCTTAAGTCGATCTTTGAGAAGTAACTGGCTCCTTGTAGTTGGTCGAACAGGTCGTCGATCCGTGGGAGAGGATATCGGTTCTTAATAGTGACTTTGTTGAGCTCGCGGTAATCTATGCACATCCTGAACGTCCCATCTTTCTTCTTGACGAATAGAACTGGCGCGCCCCATGGCGATGAGCTAGGCCTGATAAAACCTTTATCTAACAGTTCTTGCAGTTGAGTGGATAACTCGTGTAATTCGTTCACCGCCAGACGATACGGAGCTCGGGCAACCGGAGCTGCACCAGGAGCAAGATCGATTCCGAACTCGACTTGTCTATGCGGAGGTAGACCAGGTAATTCTTCCGGGAATACGTCGGGAAAATCGCGAACTATCGGAAAATCTTCAATTTTCTTTGCTGCGAGGCTTTGATCCGTAACCGTTGCCAGAATGGCCACGTGCCCTTTTCGAAGGTACTTCTGTGCCTTGAGGTATGATATAATTCCGGTGACAGTGCCTCCCTTTTCACCCTGAATCGAGAGTACTTCTCCGTTTGCTATGGGTATGCGTATGACTTTCTCTTGGCAAATAAGTTCGGCGCGTTGCGAGGACAACCAATCCATACCAATTATCACGTCAAAACTACCGATTGTGAAAGGCATCAAATCTATGCTGAATTTACGACCTGAAAGTTCTAGGGTACAATCCTTAACTATGTGCGTTGCATCAATAAGTTTACCGTTAGCTAATTCGACAGTGTACTTAGCTCCTAGGGTTTCTGTCTTGGCCTTTATCATTTTGCAGAACTTAGTTGAGATAAAACTTTTCTCGGCACCCGAATCAAATAAAACATTCGCAAAATAGTTGTTGAGGAGAAACTTACCGGTAATCACATTGGCGTCATCTCTTGCTTCACCGGAACCCATGACGAATGCTCGTCCGCGGCCACCATTTCCATTACCACCATCATTGTTGTTATTGTTGTTGTTGTTGTTGTTGTTGTTGTTGTGATCGTTCCCACCTCTCTTTAGCTGGGGACAGTCTTTCTTTATGTGTCCAGGTTTTCCGCATTCAAAACAACCACGGGGGCCTTCAGGGTTCTGCCTTGCACGGTTGGGTAGTTCACCCCGACAATTTTTGGCAAGGTGCCCCGATTTTCCACATCTCTCACAAACTGGTCGGCCACATTCACCAGGGTGGTGCTTGCTACACTTGCTACAGTAGGGTAACTTTCCTTTATACCCACTAGCTCCTTGCCCGCTGCTTCCTTGTCGGTTTTGGTTGTTGCCACCGCCACTGTTGTTACCGTAACCCCCTTTGGAGTTATCATACTTCTTGTTCTGATTCTGGGAGTTTGAGGACCTCCCAGTGTTGTTGCCAGAGTTTATGAGGTGGCTTGGCTCCTCGTCTCTCTGCCTCTTCCCGTCTAGGGCAGCCTTTGGGGTCTTTCTGGGTGGCAAAGATCCTTGAGCCACTGCCTGATCAGTTAGTTTGTGCGCTAGTCGGATGGCCTGTCGCAAATAAGTGGGGTTAGATGAGGTCACCATGCCTTTGATCTGTGGTACCAGTCCTTCCACATACAATTCGATTCGCTTGTACTCAGCATCCACCATTGTCGGACAGAGTCGGGAATATGCTTGATAACGATCGGTATATTCCTCTATCTCAGAACCTTCCATCTTGGAGTTTCCAAACTCTACTTCCATCTTTCTGACTTGATCACGAGGACAATACTCCTCCATGATTGCTTCTCGGAATTCTTGCCATGTCATGGCATTTGCTTCGTTTAATCCCAAAATCTGAATCTGAGCATTCCACCATGTCAACGCGGAATCCTCAAGAGTGCCTGTAGCATACTTTACCTTATCCCCGTCTGGGCAGTTACACATTAGAAATACCTTCTCTGACTTTTCAATCCATCTAAGTAGACCCACAGCACCTTCGTCACCCTTGAACACTATCGGTTTACAATCCATAAAAGCTTTAAATGAGCATTGAGGCGGTTGACCTTGAAAATGTTGTTGGGCGGCTGCTAGGGCTGCTGCAACTCCCTGATTGATCATGTTCTGAACCTGTGCAGCTGTGAACATTCCTGGGTTGGTTTCGGGTCCTCTTCGCGGAGGCATGATTTCTAGCAAATCAATGCAAAGCTTCCAAAGGTTAGTATGCCCAATACTAGAAGGTTGTTAAGTTCCGTTAATTTTTACATACTAGTATAGTTCACATTAAGGCACTCATTTACATGATTAGTGAAAGAAAAATTTCCACCCGAAATTTTTAGGTTTTAATACCGTCACAATACCAGAATTTTAAATGAGGATCATCTTCAGCGCGCGGGGCAGTACCTTGCGGAACGGGTTGTAACCAAAGTTTTCAAAAACAGTTACAGTTCAGAAATTTTACTTTTTGAAAATGTTCTGGTCCGCTGTAACCAAGGGCTCTGATACCAATCTGTCACACCCCCATTTTCCACCTAACGGAGTTTAACCGCGTGAGGGTATGATCCAGACCAGGATCCCAGACTTCAGTTACAACCAGGCCATAAACAGAGTTTAAATTAAGTAAATAAAAGCAGTTATTACAGACCCAAATGAATTAAAGGTTCAGCGGAAGCGTAAAACGAGTTACATATATTGTTTACAAAATGTTCAATTTAACTGGTTGGAAACATTGTTTTTGATTCAAAAGATAATGTTCAGTACTGCCGCCGCCGATGCCTTCGATGATCCTCCTAGCGACCTGAAAAGCATTCAACAATCAAGTGTCAGCCAAGGCTGGTGAGTTCACTAAGCAGTCTACCCGTCACAAGTAGACCAAAGTTTTATGATCAAAGAAAGGTAAAACGCAATCAATATCATAGGATTAGTAAGTTTTCCATATCGTAGGTAGCTAGCCTGAGTTATGCTCATTTGAATTGTTCGCAACCGAAGCTGACAACGTATAGGTATTACCTACGGATTTTGCCTTCCCGTGTCCTGAAAGACCACGGAGGGTAGGGTAACATTGGTCCCAGTCCGACCTCCAGTCGGGTTGGTGCATCCCGTGCACCGCTGGGCGGGGGTGTCAATCCCCAGTAGTACTACTCAACATCACCTAGCTATTCTATATTAACGGCCCGAATGTAAGGACTTTTTAGTTTATCAATCAATTCAACGATACATATGATATTTGGTCGGAAAAGTTTACTTAGTAAGAAATACCTTACCGTTGCTCGTTATCATCCCTGAAAGGACATAACAGTATATAGTAATGAACTCACCTTAGGTTGCTCAGCTTATTCTTCAAATAAACCCGGTTATGATTGTTAACGAGGACCTAATAATCACATTAAGGTCTTAGGTGTTAGGTTGTTTAACTTTTGGCTATACCGCTAAGACCATAACACTAGTACATTGGAAAGTATGACACAACATAACGACACACGACACCGATGGTTGATCATACACAAGTGTTCATATTTATCAGCAATCAAGCATGTATTATTGTATCATAATCAAATGAGTCATGGCATAACATTCAAGAAAATTGTACAAGTTTGGATTCTGGTCACAGTTTCGCTAGCAGTTTCGCTAGACAGTTTCGCCGTGTACTCGGGCAGCACTTTCGCTAGGCAGTACCCGGTGACACAGTTTCGCCAGGCTAGTTTCGCTCGAAACTGTTGGCATAGTTTCGCTAGCCTAGTTTCGCCCGAAACTGGTTTGAACTTTCGTTCAGGGAATTTCGCTTGGTAATTTCGTTCGGTCAGGTCTGGTCAGTTTACCTAGCGACACTATAGTTTCGCTACTTAGTTTCGCTAGAAGGAGATAGGCACAGTTTCGCTACACAGTTTCGCCTGATGAAGGCACAGTTTCGCTAGTCGCTAGAAAAACCCGTAAATTTGCCTAAAAATCTTTCTAACAGCTTCTGTATCACATGCAAATCAATATCTAGCATACCTAAACGTTTACTAACATCATACAAGCAATTTTAACACCTAAAACACGGATTCTAGTCATCAATTTGTCAAGAACACTTTTTCACATAAAGGAACTCAAATTGCATGGATCTTCATATATACAAGGCAAGTTGCAGAATTTATGTTACATCTAGTATTCCTAAGCATCATGGTAGTAGCAGAAGTCGTTGCATGTAGATTTAAGCATACATTTTAGTCTAACATACAAGAAATGCATAAAGGTGGTTCATGTGACTCACGGATGATCTCTTATGCTCAAGAGGGTGAAAGCTTGGGGCTGGAATCTCGGTTCCTCGAGTCGTTTTCTGCTGGCCAGAAGTCACAGGAGAGGGAGAGTGCAGCAATGGTGTGTGTTTGTGTGGAAGTAGTAAAATGAGAAAGTTAGGCTTGGGTTTGCTTATATAAGGTGCCAGTTTCGCCCGCAATTTCGCTGGCTGTTTCGCTGGCCACGCGAAACTGGTCAGGCATCAGCTAACCGGGCGAAACTGTAATTTCGCCCAGTAGTTTCGCTGGTCACCAAAACATGCAAATTTTATTCTAAGTAAGGTAAGCACGTTTTCTCGATAATTCACATAATTTCACAATGAATGTATTAAGCATGTTGCATAACTTCACACCGTGGTAATAAGCAAATAATCATATAACACATATGGTCGGGTTCGGTGATCAACCAAAGGTTGTGGACGTATCCGGTCTCGGTAAGCATTAATTAATTAATTTCTACTGGTAATGTGACTAACGGTGTTTGTCTAACGGAACTAACGGTTTTTAACGGAAAGACTTAACGGAGTTAACTTGGGAAGTTACGGTTGTCACAGGGCTTGTTTGTTTGTTTGGACGAAAAATGATCGAGTCAACAAAATAAAAATTCACCAGACCTAGTTCGACGAATTTTGAGCATGGGTCAGACAATCCAGACCGAGTCAGACAACTTTTTGTGGAAAACAAACACGGTGATCACTAACCAAACTGGATCAAACGAAATCAAACAGCCCCTAAAGCTGATTAGCTACACTTTGAGGTAAGTAAACATGATTTCAAAAAGGGCTAAAATGGTAGTTGGAAGCCGAACATAGTTAATGTTTGTAATGTTAGCTAATGTTTGGATCTTAACCTAACATTAGACAGCCATCTGAACCTAACATTAGCTAACATGTATTATGTAATCTAACATGATCAATCTGGGAAGAGAATTGTTAAATGATTTTATCTAACAGTAATCTGAACACAACAAAAGAATACATGATTCTGAGATTACAGTATTCTGAACTAAAGTTGCAGAAAGAATCTCAAGATGAAACTTTTTATCACATCAATTGATGTTGGTATATGATAAGTCTAAACCCTTAATCAAAAACCATTTCATCACAAAACTTAGCAACTGTGGATGGCAAATAGAAATGGAACAGTAGACTGCATGCTGCAACTTCTGCTTTGCCACTTGCAATTCAGCCAAATCATTCATTGCTATGTGTTATCTAGAAGCAAGCATATGACAAAACTTTGCTTCATCTTACAGTAAGCCTGGCAAAATAGTCACATGAGGTCTACGTTAGACGCAATGACTGTTGAACATCTTCATCTAGATTAGCCATTGAACATAAACACTGTTCAAGAATTGCATCTTGAGAAAAAATTCAAGATGGTGTTTTTGTTTTCTGATTTGCCTGCAACTTTCTTTCCACTTGTGACCCTCTTTTTCTCTCCATCAGATTTAGACTCTACGCTTTTCGGTGAATCAGGAGTCATTTTCAAATCTTCTACTTGTGTCATGACCCTCTTTTTCTCTCCATCAGATTTACTCTCCAAGTTTTTCGGTGAATCAGGAGTCATTTTCAAATCTTCTACTTGTGTCACCTCAGTAGCGGGTTCATTCATCACAAGTGTTTCTTTCTGTCTCTTGAAAGGATTGTTATTAGGAACCAAAACTATTGATGATCTTTTTTTTTGGACAGGGTCAACTCTGCACTGAATATTGTTGTTTATCAACTGATTAAGGCTTGATAACTGTTCTAGATTGGACTTGGGCTTACTTTTGTCCATCAATGTAACTTTTTTCGTTCCAGTTTTATGAGACGAGACAATTGTAAAACATCCCTCTATGGCTGTTTCTTGTTTCAAGATCCGGTGAGGAGGTTCGGTTGATGACAGATATTCAGATGGGTTGTTGACCGCAATCCGTTTTTTTAGTTGACCGTTACAACTAGGAAACTCCTTCATGGTACTAGGATCCAGTTCACCTTTGGCAATTGCAGAAGCTTGTGAGGCAGATAAATCACTGACCACAGTCAAGAAGGACAAAAATTAAAGTTTAAAAAAAAATTCACCCTTTATATATTAAACTTTTTATTTAATCAATAAAAATTATATTTAGATAAATAATAATTATTATGTATAAATTTGTGGTAAAAATAATAAAAATATATATATTATGTTATATAAAAAGTATGATTATATATATATATATATATATATATATATATATATATAATTATAATTAAAAAATAAACAAGCCAGGCCAGGCCTAGCCAAGCAAAAATAAAAATCAACCCATTCAATCAAGAAAACATTCCTGAATCATAAGTAAATGAATCAAAATTACTACCTAACGTTGAATAAATATAAAAAGGATACGGTCCTAGGAAATCAAGCTCTTCATCTGAATAATGTAGAAGTGTTTCCCCAAGTGGTGTCAAGTGTTTTAACCTTTTCAAATCTGCATCATAGCTGCAGAGGATGTAAAGCTTGTAAGTATAAGGACAAGTAAAATCCTATAAAAATAGCAATGACAAGATTACAAACATTCTGGCATGCTGAAAAACAGCTAACGCTTCTTTAAAAGATTTGAAATAGTCTTTGGGCATTTGATTTCCTTTCTCATACTTCAAGACAGATAAAACCTGTAAAAGAATGAAGCAATGTCACCAATTACAACAACCACATTACTGTTATTATTATTATTTATTTCATGTCACATGAGTAAGTCATATGCTTACACGATCCAAGTTGCGATACTTAGAAACCAAAGCATGAGCCTTTGCAATCCCAATTCCAGGCACAGATGAAAGGAAATCACATCCAGCAAAAACACACATGCCTACATATTCACTGCTATCATTAGTTTAATTAAAGGTGAAAATTTCAAAACAGTTAACTTGCCCCCTAATGAGTCAAATGGGAAAAAAAAAATATTTAAATTGGAAACTGAGACCAAGCTAGTAATTCAAATGTATAAAAGCCACCATCCAAAGATTTGATAGTCATTGTAATAATATAGTTTTCTTAATCATGTTATAAATATTAATTAGTTAAGTTTATATTTGTATGATTGATTACCAGTGAACAACTCTTTGTCAAAATGTAGGAAGGAAGGTAGACGTCCCACTGAATCAAAAACTCGATCCATAGCTATCTCATCCCCCTTGCCATATCGGTCCATCTTGAATATAACCTGATTCACAACCCACAAAATGTTTTAGAAAAAAACATTAATTATGGAAGATTTGATGTCTGACTAAAGTTCTTACAGATGAGCAACCATAGGCAAGCAGATCACTGTCCTCTGATATCACTGCAGCAATTCCACCTTTGTCAGCATCAAGACTGGATAAATATGCTAATTGTGCATCTGCCTCATATGGTGCCACTACAAACTCTATATTCTCTGATCTTAAAATCTGAGAGTGAATTGTGACATTAAACAACAAAATATGTTTTTCCATTCTAAACAGCAATATAAACTGATAAAGGTACATGAAAAAGATCTTAGATATCTGATTACCTGAATGAGTTGGTGTGCCATTGATGGTGTAATGCTCACTGCTCTCTGCATACAAGAATGCACAAAACTTTCATTAGTGTTACATTACAAAGTGGGTTAACTATTTAACAATCAGACGAGCATTAGTACCTGGAACATCTCTGTTGCAGCATTAATATCACCTTCCTTGAGCTTAGCCATCGCCAATTCACGATTGCCTTTCCGGTTACTATTTAATAGATATAAAAATAAAACAAAATAATTACATCTCTTGCAATCTTTGTTGTCAAAAGCGCACAAGGATCGCGCTTAGGCTCTTGGGGGCCAGCCCAAATGCAGCCTTAAAAAGCCCCACTTTACACTAGCCCTAAACAAGCGTGAAACCAACTTAAAACGGTCTAAACTAGCCCAAAACAAGCCTAAGGTGATGTTTGGGTAACCATTAGAAATCAACTTATTGGCTTATTGGCTTTTCAAAAAGCCAATAAGCTAAAATTTTTGTTTTGATAGTGCAAAAGCACTTTTCAAAATGCCTTTTTGTGAAGGAGTAAAAATGAGATTTTTAAAAGCACCAAAAACTTGGTTTTTTTAAACTCTGTTCGTCTTTTAGACAACAAAATTACCATATCACTCCACAATAACCCATGACCTACCTAATTGATATATAAAGGATGTCCTTTTTGGTCATTTTACACAAATAACCTACTTTTCACACCACAAAAGCTAAACCAAACATTTTTTAGAATCTCCCAAAAAGTAATAAGCTAATAAACACTTTTACCTAAAAGTGCTTTTGCATTCAAATAAGCACTCCCAAACATACCCTAAAACATTTGTAAATTCTCTAAAAATGGTATTTTTATTCTATGTGTCTTGCTTAAAAGAGCCCTTTTTTGTTAAGCACTATGTGCCTAGGCCCAAGGCTCACCCTTTTTGCCTTAAGTGTGTCTTGCCCCTTTGACACCTATGCTTGCAATTAAAAAATAGGAATGCAATGCGTTGAATTTCAGCTCACCGATGCCTATGTTGCTCAGTTAGGGCCTTGCAGGGGATGTTACAACCATCAAAAACTAGCACCGGAGTAATGTTATGATGACGGAGCATATTGATTCGATGCATACAGTAGTTTACATATTGAAGCTTTTTCTCTCCTTCCATATTCAAACAAAGCTCCATACTACATGAATATGCTGTTTATTTTCAAAACAAATGAAATTTTTTACATGTAATCAAACACCATCATTAAGCATTCACAACCACCAGGATTAGGATTCATCTTATTGGATGTAGGTTTGCCATTCGTGAGTAAATATATGCTAACATTTTGGGGCCAATTTGCATAACAAATTTCTTAAATATCATCCACCAATTGCAAGATCAAAACTTTTTAATAAAAGATTTGAGGGTGATGATTTGGTTCGTATCAAAACTTTTTAATCGTTTAAAAACGAGCATTTAAAGAAAAAATTGAGGGTGATTAAACAAGATTTAGGAAGAAAAGCACAGTGACACACAAGTGTACCTCCTTTATGAAGCCATGAATAAGCATCGATACCCACCTGTAATTGTAAAATTGAAAAATTAGAAGTGAAATAAAGTATCCCAAATCAGCTTAAGAAAGTAGAGGGATTTGATGTACGCGTTTGTGTGCGTATTTGCTGATGTGAATGGGCTCAACGTAGGGTTTCATGAATCGGAGAAGATCTTTGATGCCCATTTGGTTTTAGCTGCTGAGTATATCTTCGATTGGGAGATCGGAAAGAGTCGGAAGGTGGAGCGTAGACGAAGAGATACTATTTGACGCCGCGATCGAGTGGAAATGGAGGGTTGGATCTGACGTCACTGACTCATTTACCGCGAGAAAAAGTAATTTGAAAAATTTGACGAAAGCCTCCCGCGAGAAAAGAAGTTGTACATTTAACCTCATTGGTTCTTGGAAAAGAGAAGTTGTAAAATATAATTTATCTTTTCATTTAAACTACATTTTATTTTTACTTAAGTTTTTGTCGGAAAGATAATAATAATAAGATATATAAAACAATTGTATTGATAATCAGCATCGTCTTCGAGAACCTTAAAAAAATTTGAGACCCTATGTAGCAATGAAATTCTATCACGATTGAACTCGTATAAAGATTCATTCGCAGACTCACAAATACATCCAGTCAGACATAAAATCACCCCGGGGTACTTGGTGACGTTGTCGAAGGCTTGCCGACAGTGTTTGGCGATATTCTCCTCAATATGCCACCTGCAAAGCTGCTGAGAAGCGCAAGAAAATAACTTTTCACATGCATTAACAAGGACATTATCTTTGTCTTTTATAATCACACGTGGCTCATAACACCCTTTCAAGATTTCTTTGAGTCTCTTTAGCACCCACACATAGTTTCATCACGTTCATATGTTACAAACACATGTGTAATGTCAAACGAGTGGCATGTCGATGTCACGCCTACCATTTGAACGAACAAAAGTTTGTACATGTTCGTTTTATAGGTTGCGTCGATCATCAACATGTGCGGAAATGAACTCCATGTGGCATGCGATTGGGGACTAATGAAGAATATATCTTGGGTGATGTTCGCCTTAGGGTCTTACCGAGTATAGAATATGTAGTGCATTTCACGAAGACAGTTCTCAAGGACTTCCATCGGGGTTGATCCCATTTTCATTTTACGTTTAATTTTTTCATGGGCGTAATATATGGTTTTCCGAACAGATGCGTTACCCGGGAAATGCTTCTTTATGGTCAAGAGTATGCCATGAGGCGGCATGTTTTAATCCGAAAGCTGTTCAACCAGACAAAATTCGTCACTAGACAATCTCCTCACATTTGCGTACCCCTCCATATACCTTGAGGGAGAATGGTTATGGAAAGGTTTCCTTTTTTCCATCTGAAAACGCCCAGACCCATTGTCGTATGTCGCTACCAACTCGAAAGGACAATCAATGTTTTGCTACTGGATTTTTCGAATGGTACAAGTGAGGATGGCTTTGTGTCCACGATCACACATGAACCACACCTTGTAAATAAAATCTGAGTTCTTCTTACTCTTCGTCCGGTTTTTGGTGATGGTGTAGCCATTATAACGTCCAGTCTCCTTACCCAGTTGTACAGCTCCTCATGATCCGTGAAAATCTATAATAATAGTGAGACTTAGACAGTAAAAACAAGAATAGTCATTTGTTATGTTTAGACATGTCTTGTTACCAGGTCGTCGATACTATAATCCACGTCCGCTGGGCGGAGTTTATGAGTCTTGTCGGGTCGGTTCGCTAAACCCTCATCATCGTTCATAGGTTCTTGATTCGTTGGTGGGGGCGATGATGGTTCACCAAGAGGTCGTTGAAGGTCCGCAACTGAAGCCGTAATACTCACCATCATAATCATAACCAACATGAGGGGCCTAAGAAGATTGTGACCCTAGCCATAAACATACTCCTCGTTGGATTGAGGTTGCGGGCGATAATCAGGACCTATGTGGGGGGGGGGGGGGGGCATGAAGATTGTGGTACTTGTTCATAACCAAAACCAACTTCAAGAAGCTGACTTCAATCACGTGAATTTGAACCGTAGACATAATAACTCTCCGGTTCCTAAAAGAACACAATAATTACTAGCTTTAACAATACGAAAGTAATTAATCAGATAAAAATCATGAGATGTCTCGCCTGGTTCAAATCAAAATGTGGAACTGACTGGTTGGACAATTGAACGCCATCATCCTGAACCAATAATTCAAACAATTATAGGGTAAAGTTCATGTAAGAACCATTATCTATTGTAAGAATTTAAGAACCAACTTAAATGAGGGATAATTAAGTAATTTTGTCATTTATTTTTAATTCCTCCACTACATTTATGGTAAAGATATCTTGTTTTCTATTGTACAAACTTGTAAGAATCAAGAGAAAATTATTTCAAATAAAGTTTTTTTAGGTAATTTGATATCTTTTTAATTTAATTTCACGTATATCCACCCATATCCACCCGATAACTTTAAAAAAAGTTTTTTTTTTGTTTTTGTTTTTTTGCCTGTCCGACTATGTTGCATATATGCAACATATGAAACATACAATGTTGCATATATGCAACATGGTATGTTTCATATGTTTTATATGCAACATTATATGTTTCATATGTGCAACATGGTATGTTTCATATGTTTTATATGCAACATACCATGTTGCATATATGCAACATTATATGTTTCATATGTTGCGTATGTGCAACATTATATGTTTTCATATGTTGCATATATGCAACATAGTCGGATTTATAAAAAAAAACGATATTTGTTTAGTTTTTTGTTTTTTAGGTCGTTAAGTTATCATCATGTGTATATACATGAAGGAAAAAAAGAAGAAGAAACATAAAAATCATGTAAATAACCTTCATTCAATTGAAATTTAATGGTTCTTACATTAGTTCTTAAGTTCTTACAACAACTAGTCGGCAGGCCCGTGCGATGCACGGGCGGAACTAATGGCTGCTAATATTTAAGCGGCTGTTTAATCGAATGAGCAAATCAGCATCCAAGTAGTGTTATTTAATACAAACACATATCGATCAATATGTTTCTGTCCTGCATGACTGTCATTCTTTTGGGATTTGTATAAGAAGTTGTAAACCCATTTTTTTATCAGTTTTGTTTTATTTTGCAGGTGCATTCGTTGCTGCTGCTCATATTCACATGCAGTGTCTCTTTCTTTGTAAGCATCACCACTCTTTGATCACGTCATAAACATCAACACTCTCCAGTTTCTAAACGTATTAAAACGAATAAATAACAAAGACTTGATCTTTATAGGCTTGAACCCCATATATGGTCATTCGGGTTCGATGATTATGCACATCCTTCTAATACCGCCACCCTTAGTAAGACTGACTATGACGATGGACACTTGAATAGAGAATGAGATATGTTTTTATATTATGTTCACACAACTTAATCGAATGTGGGTATGCACATTATTATTTGCTTTCCTTTTCCAAGATCCTATTAGGTCCTTTAATATTTAATATAGTAAAAATACTACAAATAGTATTAGTTTTGCTTTTTTTAATGAAAATATGACAGTTTTCTTCAAATAAAACAACTTTTTGATTCACTTAACCTTTTGACCCATATATCCCGTTATTAATAAAAAACAACCAAGTGTTGGCATAACAATCAATAATAAACTAACCCATATTCATTAACTATTAGAACTTTTAAGTTTTAGGTTTTCTAAACACGAAGTTAATAGAATAAGACTACAACAAAGGATCACATATTGGGTGGGAAGTTGGAGTCCATGCGGTCGTCAATGTCACGCGCTGCTGCCTCAGCATCCCTGCGCAGAGACTGAATCCTCCGCAGCAGTGCTTGTTTCGTACGTAGCGCATCAGTTAACATGGATGCAACAACATAACGAAGGGGGAGACATCCAACCCAAGCACAGTGTCCGAAAGTTGCATGTTTTCTGCTATCCGTCGTTCAACCACCTGTATTACGACAGATAGTTCACTGATGATGTCATTGTGGCTTGCCACGAAAATGTTTTTCACGTAGTCCTCCATTACCTAAGCACCAAGAGCATACATAAAGTAATTAGCAAACATGTTTATATTAGAAGATATTTGTTTTCAGTTTGGGTTATGTGATTGGTTCTTCTTGGAAAAGGAAGTAGAGAGAAGAAAGTTGTTACCTTTGTCCGGCGAGATAATGGACACTGGATCACCCTAGCACATATATATTATAAAAAAATGAAAAGAAGATGAAATTAATGATTGTGAGTAAAGCGGGGAAATCCCTTATGACCGTACAAATTAAATAAGATAATTTTCATAAAGACAAAGATGACATTTGTAGGGAAAAATACAAATTAGATAGTAATTAAGAAGTAGTTAATAGATTGGTTAAATGATTTGTTTTGGCGTGTGGAATAAAACTATTGTTAAGAAAATAAACTTAATCTTGGCTATACACCTCAAGCCCCCAAACCTCATGACCAGAACCAAATTTATTTTGACTATACCCTCAATATATTATTTTGGCTATAGCTATACCCCCAAGGCCCCCAAAACCCGATTACGATTAGGAAAATATCGGAATGGCCTGAAACCCCACAACCTCTTCATTTTTAGATTCTTTTACCTTAGTCTTGTTTCTCTATCTTCGTCGTCAGTTATAGGGTTTGCTTGCTTAACCATCAACGTAGGCCGACCATGAGTTTCAATCATATCTCGAAGATTGCGAAGACGACGCACACATGCATGATTAACCCATTCGCTAACATCCATATCTGTTTCATTTTGTTGTGTGATGGATGAAAGAAATGTTCAGGTATGACCGTATAAGATCTGGATCTGAGATTAATCTTTTGTAAAATCTGGATCTGAGGTGTTTTCTGTAAACTTCCTTTTGTGTGATTGTAGGTGCTTGTTAAGTTGTTGGGCGGTGTTGGCTGATGACCTGTCGTTGGGGTCATGCAAAAATTAACCTAACTTTACCTATAGACAGGGTAAATCGGGTGTCGAATCCACGAGGAGCATGTGGTTAAATTTGCAGGTTTGTTTGATTATTAATACTAAACTTTATTTAAAATTGAAATTCAACTTGATTTGATTAAAAATAAAAACAAGGCAGCCCCTCCGGGTTTCAGGTTCTAGGTTAACACAAAATTCAGTTAATTAATTGGGAACCACATAGACATAGTTCTGGAAATTAGTTAAAGTAGTAATCAAAACAGATTTTTGTCATCAAACCATGTCAATCACCTAATTTGTGAGTGTCGATTCAACCCCCTTTAGTCACCCAACCCGCTCTAGGTTTTGTCATCAACCGAACGTAATTGTAAAGAGAGGACTCAAAACACACACATATTATTTAAATTAACTAATGCATCAATCAAATTTAAATGTTTGTCATCACAGATAAAATAAGATCCAATACATAAACCAAACTGAATTGAGTGTAAAACCTATATGAACCGTCCATCTGGAGGAAGCTACAAGAGATTTTAGCCTGACATTCAAAAAATTAAAACAATGTTTAAAGATGAAAAGAACATTAACCGAATGCTTAAACCTCCTCTAAAAGTCTTCCTTTGACCTGTCGTGTACGCAACAACCAAAAAGCAAGAAGATTACGCCTCCTTTTCTTCGAATGATGCCTCCCTCCAAACACAGCAGCAGCCAAGGGCTGCGTCTTTTTTCTTTCAGCCCAGCCGTCGAATGCTTCTCTCCCCATTATTTTCAATTGCAATCCCTTTTTAATTCCCTTTCACGTTTTCTTTCTCATCCCGCACGTGGGCTTCTTCAAATTCTTTTAATTCTTGTCATGGGCCAAAAGCCCACTTACCTTTCTTTTTTTTTTCCTGTACTCACGAAGCAAACATATAAACTCATAACATTTGATTTTATTTTTCTTTTTTCCTTTTATTATATTTTAAAATACTTAAAATATAATATTCATAAATAAATAATTATAAAGCTCGACTTGTAAAACATTACGACATGAGTTCAATTCAACTACACCATTTTAGCTCATTCACACTCAACACACTAATTATTCAAAACCCGCTTAAAACACCACATTTGTAACTTTTTAGCTTCAAGCACATAAACACAAACCATAGGAAATATGATGAGAATAAATATATTGTAACTAATAAAAATATTGAATTAAATATATAAAAGTGTTGCAAAATATACTCTCATCACATCCCCACACTTGTCTTTTTCCGTCTCGGAAAAACTGCCATGGAATCATAATCGGGAAATCAGTCTCAAAACATTTTAACTTTTTAATTTATCAACCTTTCACCTTCCACATTCCAAAATATAATCACATATGCTAATTGCAATTGCCGATATTTCTATCCGACTAAACCCAACCACTGATCTTTGAGCCCCTAAAGTGTTTATGTAATTTACCGCTCATTTGTATCAACTTGCTTATGTGTCCCACATTCAGAAAATTCTAGCTCAATCTAATCCCGACTCAAATTCGGTCAAAGTAAAGGGTAATAAAGATGAAATATTTACATTTTCCCCACCCTAGTTAAACCAGATACTCATATATCCCAACAATGATGGATTTGAATGAATAGTGAAGTTGCTTGAGCATTTATTTGACTACTGATGCTTCTATTTTGTTTTCATTTTCTTTTCTCTTTTTTTTTTTAATAATTGGTTAATTTTAGCTATACTTACCAACGGACATCATCAGAGGTACTTTCTCACAAGGTCTTACCCCCGAAATCATACGTGAGTATTTTGCCCGCGAGATCCAGAACATCATCAGAGGCACTTACCACGGGATACTATCCTTAGTTCGTACGTGAGTATTTTGTCCCTTCACTCTAATTTATTAACCAATTTATTACCTACTATGCTCAAAAGATGGAAAGATGGGGCACCGTTATTTCTCGGATTTGCTTTCGCAAAAAGATCATAACGTGCCAGGTATTCTGAGGATATATAAGTCTCTAATCTAAAAAGGTCTTTTTCCTCCTAATCATCAGTTTCAATCTCACTATCACCCCTAAAATGGGAACCCACTAGCAGACTAATTTAATTACATATTTATACAGAAATAAACACAATGGGATAATTAAGCTTTACTAAATCAGCTGGGCCTACCGACACATCACAAATTAGCTATATTTTCCATTCTCTCCTTTTCTTACCACTTTTCCCTATTCTTTCCTTATTTTTATTCTAAAAATCGATTCCCAATTGTACTATCATTTTCCATGATTTTTGCAAGTTATCCAGAGACATTTTTGACTCAAAACACTAAACTCAAAATGACTCAAAAAATGAAAAATCTTTTTGGATTTTTTTATGTTTTTTAATTTTTTTTTATTAAACACACACAATAATAAACTCACGAAACGCGTTATTCCCCTCCCCACACTTGAGTTCAACATTGCCCTCAATGTGAACAACGAAACAACTAAAATAAAGAAGAACTAAAAAAAAAATAAACAACTTGCAAAAACAAAGCAACAAGATTATGGAAAAAGTACATAGACCTGGATGTAATGAGGAAACTTGTAGAAATAGCAGATACTTTTGTAACTCCTCCCCACACTTGAACTCTGCCAAGCAAACTGCAAAACTACAAACACACTGAAAAAAGAAAAAAAAAGCAAATAATACAAATCCTAAAACTCACTTTCGTAGGAATCACGGTTGCATTTAGCGTATGCAACAAGCCTTTTAGACCCCTCGGTAGCCCGAGGGACAAGTGAAGTCTCGTGAGGGTTTCTAGTGAACACTAATAAGCGCACGTACTCCCCGGCAACGGCGCCATTTGATGACCTGTCGTTGGGGTCATGCAAAAATTAACCTAACTTTACCTATAGACAGGGTAAGTCGGGTGTCGAATCCACGAGGAGCATGTGGTTAGATTTGCAGGTTTGTTTGATTATTAATACTAAACTTTATTTAAAATTGAAATTCAACTTGATTTGATTAAAAATAAAAACAAGGCAGCCCCTCCAGGTTTCAGGTTCTAGGTTAACACAAAATTCTGTTAATTAATTGGGAACCACATAGACATAGTTCTGGAAATTAGTTAAAGTAGTAATCAAAACAGATTTTTGTCATCAAACCATGTCAATCACCTAATTTGTGAGTGTCGATTCAACCCCCTTTAGTCACCCAACCCGCTCTAGGTTTTGTCATCAACCGAACGTAATTGTAAAGAGAGGACTCAAAACACACACATATTATTTAAATTAACTAATGCATCAATCAAATTTAAATGTTTGTCATCACAGATAAAATAAGATCCAATACATAAATCAGACTGAATTGAGTGTAAAACCTATATGAACCGTCCATCTGGAGGAAGCTACAAGAGATTTTAGCCTGACATTCTAAAAATTAAAACAATGTTTAAAGATGAAAAGAACATTAACCGAATGCTTAAACCTCCTCTAAAAGTCTTCCTTTGACCTGTCGTGTACGCAGCGACCAAAAAGCAAGAAGATTGCGCCTCCTTTTCTTCGAATGATGCCTCCCTCCAAACACAGCAGCGTCTTTTTTCTTTCAGCCCAGCCGTCGAATGCTTCTCTCCCCATTATTTTCAATTGCAATCCCCTTTTAATTCCCTTTCACGTTTTCTTTCTCATCCCGCACGTGGGCTTCTTCAAATTCTTTTAATTCTTGTCATGGGCCAAAAGCCCACTTACCTTTCTTTCTTTTTTTTCCTGTACTCACGAAGCAAACGTATAAACTCATAACATTTGATTTTATTTTTCTTTTTTCCTTTTATTATATTTTAAAATACTTAAAATATAATATTCATAAATAAATAATTATAAAGCTCGACTTGTAAAACATTACGACATGAGTTCAATTCAACTACACCATTTTAGCTCATTCACACTCAACACACTAATTATTCAAAACCCGCTTAAAACACCACATTTGTAACTTTTTAGCTTCAAGCACATAAACACAAACCATAGGAAATATGATGAGAATAAATATATTGTAACTAATAAAAATATTGAATTAAATATATAAAAGTGTTACAAAATATACTCTCATCATTGGCTTATTTAGATTCGTATACGTTATCTTCACATATATGTCCAATCTTGTTGCATGATTTAAGGAGTTCATATGGCTTATTTGATTTTATATTAAAACCTCAGCTTGTATGCATTTGGTCCTGTAATCTTCATTTTGTACGCTTCTAATGAGTTCATATGTTAGGGCTACAAATGTCAGAATAACTCTTAATATTGCTATTTAGTTTGACATAGCTTCATAATAATGCCTATTGTTATAAAAATTGAACACTTACGCATAATTTGGTGTTAGATCTATAATATTATGAAAAATGAAATATTGAAGTTAATTTGCTTGAAATATATTCATTTTACTTGTAAAAATTGTAATATTACATCCTAAACATTTTATCATTGTCATACATATTCAGGTAAAAGATAAAATCATAGGAACTTAAGCAACTTTTGGGACCAGGTACCTTGCCATGATCCAACTTTTGGGATCAGGTAGCATGTAGAAGTTGCTATGGTAAAGAGCAAGCAAACAAAAAATGGTGAAGTACAACTTCACATAGATCATTTGCCCATGCTTGCATTAATATTTTCACATACTAACAATCAATGGTTTCTTTTCAGCTTGTTTTATTGTCTCAGCTACCATTGAAACCCCATATACTACACAGTCGTCATAATAGACCTTTGTAAGGTGTAATAACTCTTTTTGTTTGTTACCACTTTGTCGTTTTGATAAATCATAAATGTATATTGACAATTATCTTTCATGTGGTTGTAGTTGGGACTGTGCTTGTCCTGTTTGATATAGTAAGTTAGTTAGATATGGAGTGGAGGACACATCTCATTCTTTGGTTATCATACCATTTGTAAGCTTTCGTCTGTTTATTTACAAAAATATTTCTTATTTAATACCAATTTATCGTTTATACTCGCACAATGAGCTTTCAGATCAAAATTTCAATTCATCTGGCCATGTGGAGAAAGGGCCTATGTGTTGGAGCTTCCAAAATGGCCCTACAAAGTGTATTTGTGCAAGAGGTTCTCGATAGGGAAACCCGTCTATCATACGGGTGTAAAGCGAAGCGGGTAATCTATGAAATTATGTCTGATTGTTTTTGTCATTTCCATCCCTTTGCATCTTTTAGCAGGTATTTGAAAAGTATTATGATTTTTTTAGATATGGTAAAATGGGACGTCAATCATTTTTGTTACATGTCAGGATAGGTTATCCCCAAACACTTTTGTTACAAATCGTAATGGGCTAAACCTTAATGCATGTGATTAATGTAAGTTTCTATAAATCAATCATTATATATACTATATAATATTAACAAATAAAAGATCAACTTTGATATATGAAAATTCTTTATTATTTAAAGGGGTATTAATGATGACATGTCATAAGTAATAAAAGTTATTATTAAAGATATGTTAATTTGTAGATAATAATAAGTAATAATAACAAAAATAAAAGGAAGCATGAAAAAAATGTTAGATAGTATATCATATACCAGTGGGTTTCTAGCCCAATTATATTTTGTTATACATAGTATAATGATCGTAAGAATTTATGGATTACACATATCTCTCATCTGTGTTAGTATGTATTTTTTTAAAAAAAATTCTTAAACAGTAACATTTAGACTTTCTAGTATAAATATTTCATAACTTACATCTTAGAGGATTTAAACCTTCAAACTTTTAGTTGTATGATCTATATATCAGTTAACCATCAAAATATCTTTAACAGTACATGTATTTTTTTTGAACTCACAAATCTCATTTTTCGCTTTCACAATACATATATAAAGCTTATTATTTGCTATAAAAACATAATAAAATATATATTATGTTTATCAGTAAATGGTACCCAAGTGATATAAATATGAAGTAATTAATTTGGAGGATGTGGATAAATACAATATATACAACCGTATATAAGTTAGTTGTGAAAAATAAAAATAAAACTTTATCTATTATTCACCATCAAATCATAATTACTCTTCATTCTTGAAATTTCCAATCACATTCTCTCAATTATTTCCTTTTAAATAAATCATATCATGAATTAATTCTCAACCGTCCGATCATATCCACCACTTACCTTTATGTTTTGTTGTTTTATTACATTTATTCCACGCATAGCTCGCTAATTTTGACTAATTTGTATATTTTGTCAAATAAAATAAATATCTTTACAGAAGCTAGATTTGTTTTTAATAAAAAATAGTACTAAATAAATTCCGATGTCGATATTTAATAAGTCTAATATCGAATATTGTAATATAATCTTAAAAATCTAATAGTAAGGTTTAAATTAATAGAAAAAGAACAATGGTACTATTTAAATATAAGTATCATTAATCATCATTAAAAAAGTAAGAAAATTTTTATAAGTGTCAACTTAATCATCATTTAAAAATAATAGTTATCAACTTTGATAATTGTAGATAGGATATATAATACCAGCAACATAATATATATTATACGAAGGATAAAAAAGTAATTTTATATATTTTTAAGAGATTACTTAATTACAAAAGGAAAATTAGATTTTAATAATACGAATTATCAGTCATTGGCCGATAATAATACGAATTATCATGTTGGCATACAATAATACCAATTAACCAATCTTGTCTCTAGAATGATACACCGTCTATTTTTACGTAACGGTGTTAATCACTTGCTGACGTGGAACCTGACGTGGCCTAGTAGTTTGCTGACGTGGCTTGATTTGGAGGGTTCCACGTCAGCAAGTGATTAACCCCGTTAAACAAAAACAGACGGTGTATCATTCTAGAGGCAGGAGTGGTTAATTGGTATTATTGAATGCCAACATGATAATTCGTGTTATTATTGCCAATGAGTGATAATTCGTATTATTAAAATCCAATTTTCCATTACAAAATTTTATACATGAAGTACAACGATTCAAAGCTGGATGTTTAAAAACTTTTGTAAAAGGAACACAAAGTGAAAAAAGCATGAATTTCTGATATAAATTAATACAAACTGATGAATTTTTCTAAATTCAACGTATGTTCCTAAAATACCTTACACATTCAAAATCAAAACTAATTCCGAAATCCTTTCCTTTCCTTTCCAAAATCCTTTGCACATTCAAAATCAAAATTAACCAAAATTATATATTTAGCAGTTTAGTAGTTGATATGTACACATAAGATTTTCAAACTGCATTGTGATTTTCTCTAAATCTTCAACCGAAATCCGTATATGTGATTATGATTGAGCAAACAGTTACCAGCGGATACGAATGTACGGAGGAATTGAAATTCAGGTGTCAGTTTCAGTTCGTCGGAGTAGAGATGATACATACGTTAAGGGCTCCGGCGACGGTAAGAGAAGGAGTTGTGGTGGTAGTTCTGGAGATCAGGAGGATGTTTTTCACCATTGATATTGATCGAGAGGTGGAACCAGAACTTTTTAGTCGGGGGGTCGTAACATAATTACTTTACATTCGTTAGTGTACATAATTTACTCTTTTTTTATCAATCGATTAGTCGGTAACTGTAATGAATCAGTCGGTAATTGTAATCTGGGTCATCAACAATTTCATCTTCAAATAATTCAATTTCGTCTCGACTTCTTTCATTGTTATTTTCGTTTGGATTTAATGGACTTGATGAAGTCTCAATACTTGGTTTGGGCGTTTTACCAAAATACAGTTCTAAAGACGCTTTTCTAGATATAAAAAATTAAAAAAAAATGACAGAATATTATTATCTAAGTTAATAAAACAATAGACGATTCAAGTATTATATAACCTAATCAATATTATATGGCTATTAGTACTTAACGTAAAATGAACATTCATTTATAAATCAATTTGTTACTAATAAAAATAATGCAGAGACCTTTTTCACAAAAAGAAAATAAATGAATAAAAAAATATGTTTTCATTTTGCTTACTCGTTTTTTATAAAAGCCTACAAAATCACAATTATTTATCCAATAAAACGAATATGTGGCCTTATTTCATCTTCTTCAACACTTGAAAGGGTTGTCGTACTCTGGTTTTCTACTTCACTGATGTCGCCAGAATATTGCTAGACGACCGGAGAATAAGTCTGCTATTCTCTTTTGGCTTCAAATATTTAATGATTTGTCACATACAAATCAAAATTAGGAGGGTCAACCATAAAAAAGATTTTCCGATCTATACTCCGGTACACTGGAAATTTGGTTGGCCGGAGGGTCAATGGACCCTCCTGACCCTCCTGTAGATCTGCCATTTCGAGACGTGAATTTCCGTGAGAATGTTGTATCGATGGCGGTATCCGGTGCATCTGATCATGTGAATTCTTCGTCGGTGGTGTACTCTATGCACGTCAGTGACGCATCTAGAGATTTTTATGAGCGGGGGCAAAAACATAGGTTGGCTCAAATTAAGTTGGGTCTAACGTGTCAAATAAAAACGATTCGGGCCAAAATAAGTCTGGAAAAAAGTACATATAAGGGTGTCACAATTTGAAAAAAACAATTATAAATTTATCATCTACTCCAGCAACAAAACATATTACTCGATCGAATTAAGTTTTTTTAATATCAAATTTTTATTGTTTCGTCAATTGTATCATAGGTTTAAACTTTTGTCTTTATTAAAAATGTTTTCTACTTTACCATTAGTTTACAATTTAAGGGACATTTATTATAGTTTAATTACTAATATTTTTAATTAGCCATGACACTATCAAATGAAAAAAATACGATAATAACTATCGTTTAAATTCAAATTAATATAACATAACATATAAAGATATATAAAGATATATAGTGTAAATTTACTTCTCCATTAATAAAAGTTTAATGAAAACGAAATACCCATTTTACGAAAGTTTATTTTTCCTAAGTTATTATTATTTATTAATTATTTTCTTTATCAATGTTTAGTTCATCTTCACCATTCAATCTCCGTTAAAAACATGCAACTCTTTACTATAAGGGTGTGAATTTACGACACGACCTGAAAACCAAACACGAACTGAACACGAATTTCGTGGGTTAGGGTTTAGGCTAAACGGGTTCGGGTCAAGTTCGGGTTGAAGCCGTCGGGTTAGAAAACTAAACAGGTCGGGTTGGGATCAAACCCGATGGTTAACAGGTTGATCCGTTTGTTTAAAATATATATTATATATATAGGGTATAATGGGTACACATTAAGAAATTAAAGGGTGCACTAAGAAATTAAAGAGTGCACTGTACTAAACCTAAACCTATTGGGCGGCGCCTGATTTATCGTCGATCTCAAACAATCTCAAAATTTTCTCCGATGTTCGAGATAATTACGGGCTCAAGGCGTCTCTTCAGTTTTCGAATTCTATTTCATCTTTTCAAGGTTCCAGTTCTAAATTTCCATTCGATTATATAAGAGACCATCTGTAGTTTGTTCAATTCTCTATCAATCAAGCTTCAAACCTTCTGACTAAGGTAAGGTTACGATTCTTCTAATTATTTTGTTTCAAGTGTATAGTTCTTTTTATTAGTCGTCCATCTTCAATTCCAACTACAAATATAAATGACTTTTAAGTGTACAATAAGCCTTCGATAGTTTGATCCTCATCAGAATCTTAGATTATGATGAACACAAACAAAGAAAAAGGAGCAATCTCACTTAAAGTTAAAATTTTCTAAGAAAATAAACACCATTGTCTCTGATCTCTCTCGATCTTTTGATAAGCGAGGGGCCTGACAAATTTTTTTAAAGGGTACTAAGAAAGAGCATGTAAAATATTCTACTATGATGATGAATCTGAGCGGATGTCTTCCCCCATCTAAAGCCCACATAGATCGGCCTCTGATGCACGACGATTTGAGACACAAACTCGCACACAAAGACTAAGTTGTTTGTCAAAGGCACCATATCTGTCTATTTAATCCACCCGAATTCGACCACTCAACTCTGCCATAAATGTCGGAAGGCAAAGATCCTACATCATGTAAATCTGATATTAAGATTTCTAATAAATATATAAAGTATTTGAAGGTGAATAATCCAAAGCTGAACAACTTTGCTTGCTTGATAAATGAACAAATTGATACTAAGGTCCTATGAACTGGTTGTTTCAAACAACCACCAATACCATAATATGAAGGCTTGTAGCACAAACTTATAACATATTTATCTGCAAAACATACAAATAACATACGCAAATACATGTAGCACAAAATCATAAAATACTCACCTACAAAATTACTTGTACATCTGCCAAGTTTTGGTAGGCTGACAATAACCACCAAACGAATCGATTTCAAAAGACTTCAAAAGACTGGGTTGCCAAAATCTCAAGGAAAATATGTCATATTTGTAGTGGGTGACATGTTGATTAAAGATGCTCACTTTATGCCACTAACTCACCCGTATTCTACAACAATAACTAAAAAGAATGCTAGTATGTTTGAAAACCAAATTTCATAAATTTAATTTTGTAGTTATCTGTTTTAAAACAAAAGTATAAACCACCAGGCTCCAATTTCTCTATCAAAAGTGATCTTTATAATCATTACATGTTACCTGCAAATCTGCAATTTCAATATTATAATTTTATACATATCAAGACTCAAATCATCATTTTCAGTATCTACTATAATAAGACATCATATATATATGGTTTCCTATATTTAGACACATTCATCATCTCTGAAACACAATTAGAACTTAAACATAATTCTTCTTAATTAAAAAATCATCTTTGATGAATATTTATGTTGAACTTCAATTCTTATTTCAACAACAGAATATTCCAAACCTTAAACTCATGAAAGGGGACCATGATACAATAAGCCATCATATAGATCTAATTTTCTATTCAGACCAGTTCATCAAGTTTGAACCTCAATAGTTAAATAAAAGTAAATTTGAAGTCATCAAAGATCTCATGGTTAATCAATTAATCAATTAATGAAAATACTAAACAAAAAGGAAGCACATAAATTCTTGATGGGTTCGCTCAATTATTCAATATAAAGCAAGTAGTTTTAGAGAGCCATATGGAGCATTTCGAGTCTGATGAATGTTAAACTTGTTCAAATATAGTAAAAAGATAATATTTTTTCTTTTAATTTCTTTTCATATTTATAACATTATTGCATTAAAACGATGTTTATCAAAAAAGTTTGAGCCAAATGTTATAAAAACAACAATAAGATTTATTGAGCATGAAACTAAGAAAAGACGGGTATTTTACCAAGTTGGCATCATGCAGTTTTCTAACAGCTTCATCAACATTTTATGGAGTAGCTTTTACCTAATAAAAGAGATGAAAACCTTACATAAAAATTCATATTGCTTAATAAAATCTCATCTGTAGGGATATGATCATGTAATAGTAAGCGTATGTCCGGAAATTATTTAAGCCTACGGGGTCACACGTCTCGACACCAAATGTATTAATATTAATTAATGGTTAATTAATATTTATCACGAACATTTAACGAGGTTTCGTTAAAAAACTGACAGTTAATTGTTAACAGGGGTGTTAGTTGTAATTAGAGAGAATTGTAATTAGATTACAATTGAGAAAAGGCTTTGGGATAAGCCTTAAAGCCGAAATTCGGCCCATGCCTATCCAAACCCTTAACTTGTTTATCAAGTTCTCCAATCCTATATATAGACCTACTGGTTTATGGTTTAGGTGTTGGTTGGCTGGTTGCTTTTATGAGATAAAAGAAAACTCTAATTCTCTCTCTATACTCTCTCGAATTGGGCAACAAGAAAACCCAAGGGGGTTGCGATTTCTTGTGTGGTTCGACCAAGCCTACATCAAGAGGAGTTCGTGATCGGTTGCTAGCACATAGCATTGGTGTGTCGTGTGTGCGATCGTAGAGGGATTTGTGTTAAATCCTCCAAGAGATCAAGTCTTGCCGAGCTAAAAAGGTACACGTTCTAAAACCGGTTAGTTAGATTAATTCATAGGTTTCTTTCCGCTGCGTACTCGTGTTTTGATAATAGTTATATAACCCAACAGTGGTATCACGAGCCACCTATGATTTTAATTAATTACCGGAAATAAAACTTGGAAGGGGGGTAACCAAAACAAGATTCTAGCTTTTCGATTCATTTAAAAAAAATCGTGTTTTACAATTGGAAAAGGTTTCGCAATTGGTAAAAACGAAAAAAATTCGATGGAATAGGACTTTTCGACCCGATCGAAAAGTCCCTGATCGAAAAACGCTTCTCGACCCGATCGGAAACCCTTGATTTCCGATCGAAAAACCTATTCCGGTGCGGAGACCCTTGATTTCCGACCGGAAACCCTACTTTTCGATCCAAATCGTAAAGTGTTTACGAACTGGTCGAAAAGTAACCGATCGAAAAGGCTTTTCGGGCCGATCGAAAAGTATCCGATCGGAAAGGCTTTTCGACCCGATCGAATAGTACACGATCGAAAAGTACCCGATCGAAAATCCTGTTTTTGATCGGAAACCCCTGCTTTCCGATCGTAAACTGTAAGGACCAAGATTTGTGGCTTGTGTATTAAATCATCACTTGGCGGACTATTTTGAAGGCCTATGTGATAGAATAGGTGGAAATTAGATGGGTTATGGGTATATTAGGTCACTGGGCCATTTTAGACATGTTTGGGCTCAATTAGAAAGTGTTTAGAGGGAGTTTATTGGGCCTATGGGGTCCAATACGGGAATTTGATGTATTTTAGGGTTTTTGGATGGCTTGTTTACCAAGCTTGTCCATTCCTATTTATAGGATCCCCTAGTCTACTTTGTAGTGGTTGGCCATTCTAGAGAGAGACCAGAGAAATAGAGAATTCGAGATTCTCTGAGGTGTACTAGACGATTCTCATCAATTGTAATCGTGTGCATCAACCAGGTTTTCTAAGTCATATTATTGTGTTTATTGTTTTATTTATTTCTCATCTTGAATCAATCAATCGTAGGGATTCCGCACCTTCGATTGATCGTCGATATCGTGTAAGGATCGTTTTGGGACTTACAATTGGTATCAGAGCCAAGAAACGAGAGTTTCGGGGCTCACACAATATCGATTCAAGATTGTCTAACATTTTTCTACCAAGTTTCGTGAGTTTCTGTAGGTATTTGTGTTTCTCGATCCCATTCAAGAAGATTTGGGAGGTTTGACTTTACAGTGGCCTTGATCGATTTTGATTGTTTGTTGGTAATAAAAAAATTAGGTGGCTTTCCGATTGGATTTTCGGGCAACATCGAATTCCTTTTGTTTTGTTACGTGCTTTTTAGTTGAGGATAGTTACCACTGTGCCACCGTCTTTAATTACATAATTATAATTTGAAGGGTCAATATATTTCAGAAATGCCATCGAATTAAATTGTGATTTACGTAAAGCATCCCGAAATTGAAGGTCTCTTTATTTACCAAAATTACAAAATTGCCATTGTAATTTAATTAGATTGTGTGGTCCGTATCATCCGGATTTTGAAGCTATAAACGGCCGCTCAATTCAAGTTGGTGCAAATTAATTTTGACGGGGTTTTGCTCGTTGAATTTTTCTGCACGTTGTGGTGTAATTCGTTTTTTTTATTTCCATATTTTTTTGCTCCAAGTGTTTCAAGGTGTTTCTAACGTTTTTTATGAGTTTCGTGTGACTATAGTGCAGGTTACAAGTGTTGCAGAAGCAAGAAGCCCGAGTTCTATAAGCTATTCGATCGAAAATCTGTGGCTTGGACCCTTATTTCGATCGAAATTTTTGGCTTTTCGACCCTTTTGGACACTTTTCGATCGGAAAGTCCCCTCGTGACTTTCGATCGGAGAGTACTTCCCGGTTCCCCACTTTTCGATCGGAAAGTCCCCTCGTGACTTTTCGATCAGGTCCGTTTCGATCGGAAAGTCCCTTCGTGACTTTTCGATCAGCTCCGTTTCGATCGGAAAGTCCCTTCGTGACTTTTCGATCAGCTCGCATTTCGATCGGAAAGTCCCTTCGTGACTTTTCGATCTGCTTACACTTTTTGATAGAGCCGAAACTCTGCCCGATCGAAAAGCTGACTTTTCGATCCAGTTGAGACTTTTCGATCCATCCCTTTTCAATCCATTCAAGTCTTTCAGTTCGTATTTTATCCTGAAGTTCATCCAAAGACGACAATGACAAGTACTCAAGTTGCTTCTCCTCCTGTGAGTGATCAAACTCAGATATGTTCGAACTCGGCTTGCTCTGAATCAATCGAACATTATAAGCAACTGTTTCGAACTGAAGAAAGAGACCGTCTCAATGCAGAGTACAAACTAAAGACTCATCTAAAACAAGTCGAACCCTACAAAAAGAGGATAGAGTCTTTAGGTAACGAACTCAGTCAGGAGAAGTATCTTTTCCGGACATTCCGTGAAAAAGAGGAGGAAAAGCGGAAGATCAATCGTGCTGATGGAACTTGGATCTGTAACTGCGAGGAATGCTCAAACCCCACGTGCTGTGCTTTAATTAAAGAATGGGAGAGCAAGTTTATAAATGAATGTCAAAATCATGCAATCACTGCTAGAGACCTTAGGGAGTCCAAAGGTAAGACCAAAATATTTAGAGAGAAACTTGAGGCCATTCAGGTAGATGTTAAGAGTCTTCAACGTCAAGTGAGTGATAAAAGCACCTATCTTAGGCTTGCTAATGCTAAGGTAGAAGAGCTAACTAAGGAGGTGGAGGAACTAAGAACCAAACTTGACACTTCCCAATCTGCCCTTGAGAAACATCAAGTTATTCAAAAGAAAATGATGGACTCTCATCGTACTTTATTCAAATCAGATGAGCGACTCGTTCATGTAAAAGAAACATCTGGCCTCGGGGATGGAAATTTTCCTCCCCCATTACAACATGAATACATCAAAGTGCCCCAAACTGCAGAGGAATTGTTGAAGGAGTCCCTGAATGAAGCAACCATGGTATATGGGACTCAACCAGTGCAGAAAGATGAAAAGACAGCCACTGAAGCAACTCAGTCTAATAACACTACTGAGTGTGCTGGTTCAAGCTCTAGTGAAGTGAACAGAGCTGATGAAGAAAAGTTGACTCCTTATCCAAAGATCGAGACTCCTTATTCGAAAGTGGTGGATGAGGTAAAGGGGGAACGTGTGGTGATGACTACAAGGCCCAATGGTAGGATATTCATGACATCTAGGTCTATGTTTGACCAAGAACCAAATGTTGGCTATGAACTACCATCCTTCTCCTCCAAGTTCAAAGGCTTGGGTCATGATGGCGGTTTATCATCTAACATTAAGAGCATGAGGCCCAAGATCACCATCAAGCCTCCAACTTCTGTTCCTATCAAGATTGAAAGGCCTAAAACTACTATCAAGTCTCCAAACTCATCAGTGGGCTCATGCAGTGGCAACACAACAGTCTCAAAGAAACCAGTGGGCCCAAAAGTTCAAATGTCTGGTTCTGCTCAGTTTTCAACAAACCAGAAAAAATTCAACAGAAATGCATCAAGGTCTGAAAGATCTGAGAACTGGAGACTTGGAGTCTCTCCGGACATGCAACCGAATCACAATGCCTTTCTATCAAAGATGCAAACAAAAGCAAATGGAGCTCCACCTCAGCAGCTAAAGACAAACGGTTACACGTCTGACTTCTATCTCAAGAAGCATACTTGCTTTAATTGTGGCAATCCTGGTCACATTGCCCGAAATTGTCTCTATCGCCCCTATGAGCCATATTATCCACAAAGTCAGAGTGTTTCGTCTCGGGAATCAGTTAAGTCTAAGCCAATGAAGGTGCAACCACCTAAGGCGATGAAGACTGTTACTCCTAAGATAAAACCCTCTGATCAACATTGGGGCGCTGCCAAAGAGCAAAGAAAATTTTCAAATCAAAAATATGTTTTTCCAAATTTTGAAAATTTTCATAAAAAGGTGAAGAAACCGATTTCAAAACAACACAAAGTTGACAAACCTAAAGTTACTCCTCCAAAGGTAACTAAAACTGTTTTGAAAAAGAAACCTGAAATGAAGAAGGTTGAAATACCTAAAGTCACTACTTCAAAGGTGACTAAAACAACTTTCAAATCATCTGGTATTTGGAAACCAAAATCAAAGGCAGCTGCAACTCAAACTCCTGAGTTTTCAAAGGGCATGTGTTTAAAAGAAGTAACCTTCATTGATTCTTCAGGTATACCCAGAACCACAATGGCCTGGGTACCTATGGCTAACTGATCTCTCATCTTGTGCAGGAACAGTCAAGGAGGACTTTCATTAACCTTCTTTGTTTGTGATAGTGATTGTTCCAGGCACAGGATAGGAGGCATCTCTCTACCACATGACATGAAGATTTCAATGGAGGGTATGTTTCCTTGTGAGAGGTAAATCTGAGAAAATCAGCAGTAAAGGTAACACTGTCTGAATTGTTTGTTTCTTGGCTGATTTGTTTTCAAAAGATAAACTTTGAAGGTTAGTTTGGCCAGTTTTTAGTACATATTTAGTATTGTGTCAGTGAGTGTTAAAAAAATATATCACAAAAAAAAAAATCAAAAAAAAATGTGTGTTGTTATTAAAAATCAAAAAGCAAGGGGAAGAATAGAAAAGATGAAATTGTCGACCCCTCAAAATTAAATTGTGTTTTTTAATTTTTAATCTTTTGTTTGTGTATTTGAGAAGGTGGGAAGTGAAATAAATTTCCGTTTTGGAGATGGCTGACACGCGTAAGGCAGATGTGAAAGACATGATCCATGGTGATATGCTGGTAGGCTCGGCTCTAAAATCTGAAAAGGTATGCGTTACACACTTAAAGATAACGTATGGCAGTTTGTTGGGTAACAGCACTTAGGTTAATTGCATTTCTATTTGACTGCATGTTCAAGTTCCCGATACACACGCTTGTCTCCAAGAGTGTGAAATTGAGCTCAAAAAGCCGGTGTCCCCTCTGCTTTGCGTGAGCAATGACCTGGGGATGCTTCGAGTGTATGTAAGGCTCTCCTCTACTTTGCGTGAGCAATGACCTGGAGTTGTCCATACATACGTGCTTACAGATCATCATAAATAATATATGCAATTAAAAATAAAAAAATTAAAAAAAAATGCATGTATACACCTCAAAAGATGCCAAAGAGCACAAGAAAAGAGACCCTCAAGAGTCCAAATCCCTCAGCCTTTGTCACTGATGAGAGCATTATTAAAAATGTTTCAAAAATTCAGTTGACTTTGTATATTATACCCAAAAATCTATGTGATCTATTCTTTCTCTTCTCAACCAAGTCTCGAGCTCAGTTTCAAACTTCTGGATCAGGTTGTGAAAATATGTGGTAGGGAATTTATGTGCTTGATAGTGTGTAATAACATGTACCTAGGATTTGTTGAAACCCACTTGCTGTTCATAATTAATGCACTTTAAAAGATAATAAAGTGACAAACAGCCTGAATAAGAAAAAAGGTTAGAGTTTAAAGTGGATCAGTATATTGGCAATCACCTGGACGTGGATGAGTAACAGAAGCTGAAAAGGGTTCCTTGGTCAGATTCATACGGTTTGATCCCATAGAAACCCTCTCGTTTAGTAATTTGGTATGTTTGTTTTTATTTTTATTTTTCTTTTGAGTTATCTTAAGTTTTTATTGTTTATTTATTTTCTTTTTCAACCATGGCCAGGTTAATTTAAAGGTTTGTAATAAGTTTTTATGGGTTTTATGCAAGAAAGTATCACACCTCCAGAATCTCAGGGGAAGAAAATTTGAAGTGAGTCATTGGGTTCAGGGGAAGTGTTTAAAGGAAACTAGTAATCAATGTTTGGGTTTGTGATTAAGAATGTTGTTCTCCTGCTAACCCAGTAACCAGGTATCATATGCTGGTTAGTGTTTGTTCCATGTATGGCAGGTTAAATGCAAATGAAATGTCATGGAAAAGAAAATTCAAGGACTCAGATGATCAATGCATTGTTGTTGCTGATCAAGTTGAAGAACTAGCCGGAAAAGGACTTACCCAATGCTTAGGGGAAGTTTGTTGGTTGTTCAAGTAAAGCTTCCAAAGACACCGTTCTCAAGTTTAGGGGAAGCTAATTGAAGAAAAGATGCAGAGCAGTCACAACAAGAAATTCAAGAATGCCAAGACAGAGGTTTTTAAAATTTGCCCTCTGAAGACACATGCAAGTCAAGACAGTCACTGATGATTCAGCAAGGACTCAACGGTTTTCAAGAAGAAGCAAGTGCATGAGAATCCTCCTTTCATTACTTGTTTATCATTTGAAGTCCAAGCTGATGCTGATTGAGAGAAATCTCCCAGAAGTCGTTCATGTTGCCTAATGAAGATTATCGAAGAAAAGAATCTTCACCAACCCATGTTCAAGCCAAGGAGAAGACTGGAGTCTGAAGATTGAAAGTAGAAGATATTTAATAGCACAAGCCAAGGGGAAGATTGTAAGGACCAAGATTTGTGGCTTGTGTATTAAATCATCACTTGGCGGACTATTTTGAAGGCCTATGTGATAGAATAGGTGAAAATTAGATGGGTTATGGGTATATTAGGTCACTGGGCCATTTTAGACATGTTTGGGCTCAATTAGAAAGTGTTTAGAGGGAGTTTATTGGGCCTATGGGGTCCAATACGGGAATTTGATGTATTTTAGGGTTTTTGGATGGCTTGTTTACCAAGCTTGTCCATTCCTATTTATAGGATCCCCTAGTCTACTTTGTAGTGGTTGGCCATTCTAGAGAGAGACCAGAGAAATAGAGAATTCGAGATTCTCTGAGGTGTACTAGACGATTCTCATCAATTGTAATCGTGTGCATCAACCAGGTTTTCTAAGTCATATTATTGTGTTTATTGTTTTATTTATTTCTCATCTTGAATCAATTAATCGTAGGGATTCCGCACCTTCGATTGATCGTCGATATCGTGTAAGGATCGTTTTGGGACTTACATAAACTCAAATAATGAATCGAAAACCTCTTGCCGAATCGGAAACCCTAATTTTTAGCTCTAAAATCTGATTTTTGTGATCTAAAATTTTAAATCCAAGTTTTTGTTATTATTAGATAATTGTTATGAACAACATGTTGTACCTTTAGATTTTAAAGTGTTAAAAAGAAGTAAAAACCATGATGTTTCATGCAAATCGTTCATGGTTATTACTTAAATGAAAGAGGATTAAATTAAAATTATATTAGATAATTAGAAACCCTAAAATTATGTGATTATCTGATAATTGTGACATAATAAAAGGTTTATTGCAAATTTGTTTTATGAAAATCGAAATTTGCCTATATAATCTATTGAAATATGATTTTGTTTATAAAATAAAATTTGTGTCCTAAAAGTCAAAAGAAACACCGGCTCACCCATTTGAACACACTCTAAGAGAGGTATAAGTCGGGTCGCTCTGCTTCCCTAAAGTGGGTAGGTTTTTAATTGCAAAAGTTGCAAACCTCACCCCTACGCTTCTTTGTGTGTTGCAAATGGAGCTACCGAGCTCTTTTGATTTGGAAGACAAAACTAAGAATTTTATAAACATATTATGTGGTGAAGGTATGCATGAACCTTCACACATAACCTTTTTGATAACACATCAAAATTGTTTTGACCCAATCCAAACTTAAGTCTTTGCCATCCACCTTGTAAAGGACACTTGTGGATGTCATCTTACTCATTGGTACACAATGGTAAAATGGCATTTGCATGACAAATTCCCACTCATTGGTACACAATGGTGGACAATTTGTGCATTCTTGGCTGGACGACTTAAAACGAGCTAGGCGGTGAGACCCTTGGCCCGTGGCAAAAGATGGGATGAAACATGACTACAAATCACTTGGTGCAAGTTGTAGGTCCCATAAAATCTAGGAATTGTATTTGGAATACAATTAGTGATCGTCACTTACCATTTGAATGCATCATTTCTAGCAGATCAACTGATGAAATGATGGCATGTCAATTGGATCCTAGCCTTAATAAGCTTAATTGTTTAAAATGTTTAAACAATGGGTAATTAAATTTATTAAGGAAAAGATTATCGAAAATACTGATTTTTGAACTTAATCTGTTTTGTAGATGGCAACAAACCCTCCTCAAAACAATGTTGGTCATGCTTTTCGTCAAATGTTTGAAAGAGAAAAGCTGAACGGATCTAACTTCAATGACTGGTACCGTCAACTGAGGATTGTCCTTAGAGTTGAACGGAGGACCGATGTCCTTGAACATCATTGGCCGACCGAGCCAGCTGCTGATGCTTCTGAGCAAGAGAAAGCGTTCTACAACGCAGAGTACATCAGATACGATGAGGTTGCTTGTATGATGATCTCGAGTATGACTCCTGATCTTCAGAAGCAATACGAATTTCATACACCTTGTGATATGATCAAAGAGTTAAAGAAGATGTATGAAAAACAAGTTGGTGTCGAATTGTTCGACCTAGTTGTGGAACTCCACGACTTGAAGCTTGAAACTGGTAAATCAGTCAGTAGTCATGTGCTCAAGATGAAGAGCTACTTTGACAAATTGGAATCGCTCAATTATGGGTATAATCGTGCTGTTGCAGTTGGCATGATCCTCAAATCGCTTACGAAGGATTTTGAGGCTTTTGTGCGCAACTACAACATGCATAGTATGACTAAGACTATACCTGAGCTTCATGCTATGCTTGTCGAGTATGAAAAAACGATTCCTAAAAAGGCCACTGAAACACCCCAAGTTCTTATGATCAAAGGGGGTAAGATCCAAAAGGCTAAACGACCGCAAAAGGGGAAGGGCAAGATTGATGGCAAGGGTAAAGGCAAGGCTGTTGCCCATATCCCTAAAGCCAAGCAAACCCCTCCGGCCCCTAAAGAGCATCAGGCTAAGGACCAGATCTGTCACCATTGTGGTGAAGTCGGACACTGGAAGAGGAACTGTCCTACCTACCTAGCTGAGTTGATGAAGACGAGAAAGAATACTAGTGGGACTAGTACTTCAGGTATCTTCACAATTGAATTATTTTCCTTTTCTAAGAGTGATTCATGGGTGTATGACACCGGCTGTGGAACTCACATCTGTAATTCGTTACAGGGTCTTAGAAAGAGGAGGAAACTGAAGCCTGGGGCTTTGCAGCTGTTCGTTGGAAATGGTTTGCCAGCAACTGTGGAAGCTATAGGAGAATCTCATTTAATTCTGCCTTCTGGGTTATGTATTGTATTAGACAATTGTCATTATGCGCCTTCTATCACTAGAGGTGTTATTTCAGTTTCTTTGTTGAAAAACCAAGGATACATTAATGTTTTTAATGATATCGGTATCTCAGTTTCTAAAAATAATGTTCATTATTTTGATGCTATTCCTTGTGATGGCATTTATGAAATTGATATGCGTGGTTGTGTTTCAAATAATTCAATGTTCACTGTTAGCAAACGAGCCAAAACTAGTTTGGACTCTACCTATCTTTGGCACTGTCGTCTTGCCCATGTTGGCAAAAATCGCATTGAAAGACTTCAACGTGAAGGGATCTTACAATCAAATGATGAATCATTTGATCAATGCGTTTCCTGTATCTCAGGAAAGATGACAAGAAAACCCTTTCCGAACAAGCCGCAAAGGGCAAAAGAGCTACTTGGACTCATCCATACCGATGTATGTGGCCCATTTAGACATGTGTCAAGAAAAGGTGCTAGCTACTTCGTAACTTTCACGGATGATTTCAGCCGTTATGGTTATGTTTACTTGCTTAAACATAAACATGAGGTATTTGAAACATTCAAAGAGTTCAAGAACGAAGTTGAAAATCAACTTGGTAAGACCATCAAGATCCTTAAAACGGATCGTGGTGGAGAATACCTAAGCCAAGAGTTTAAGGATTATCTTAAAGCGTGTGGAATTGTCCAACAGCTTACTCCTCCTTATACTCCTCAGCATAATGGAGTGTCTGAGAGGAGGAATCGTACCTTACTAGAGATGGTGAGGTCGATGATGAACCTTACAACTCTCCCATTATCATTTTGGGATTTTGCTCTAGAAACCGCTGTACGCGTTCTAAATATGGTTCCAACCAAGAAGGTTGAAAAGACACCATATCAATTATGGCATGGAGAAGTCCCTGTGTTGTCTTACTTAAGAGTCTGGGGATGTGAGGCACTTGTGAAGCGTGATACGCCTGACAAATTACAACCCAGGACTACTAAGTGCATCTTCGTGGGATACCCAAAGGAAACAATGGGTTACTACTTCTATAATTCTTCAGAAAACATTGTTCGTGTTGCTCGATATGCTGAATTCTTGAAAAGAATTTTATAGCTCAAGAGAACAGTGGGAGAATTGTAGAACTACTAGAAGATGTGTCACCTTCTGAAACAACTAGCAATCATCAACTTGGGGGGGGGGGGGAATGTTCAAAGAGATGAACCTCAAGTCGATGATGTTGCGATTCCACTTCGTAGATCCGAAAGGGTCGTACGTAATCCGGATAGATGGATTGGTCTAGTCGAATCCGAGGATAACGTATCAGGAGATCTCAATGAGCCTCCGAACTTCAAAGCTGCATTATCAGATCCGGAATCTGACAAATGGCTTGAAGCTGCGAATGTGGAAATGAAATCCATGCAAGATAACCACGTTTGGACCCTGGTTGATCTTCCTCCTAACGCAAGAACCGTTGGGAGTAAATGGCTCTTCAAGAAGAAGACCGACATGGATGGAAATGTACACACCTATAAAGCTCGTCTCGTGGCGAAAGGTTATACTCAACGTTTTGGCGTTGACTATGATGAGACCTTTTCACCAGTAGCAGACATTAGAGCTATTAGGATTCTCTTAGCCATAGCAGCGTACTATGACTTTGAGATATGGCAAATGGATGTTAAGACTGCCTTCTTAAATGGTTACTTGGATGAAGAAGTCTATATGGATCAACCTGAAGGGTTCATTGATCCAAAACATCCCAACCAAGTATGCAAGCTTCAAAGGTCCATTTATGGACTAAAGCAAGCATCGAGGAGTTGGAATAAACGGTTTGATGAAGAAATCAAAAAGTTTGGTTTCGTTCAGAATCCCGATGAGCCATGTGTATATCGCAAAGCTAGTGGGAGTAATGTTACTTTCCTTGTCTTATATGTAGATGACATATTGATAATAGGAAAACACATTCCAATGTTGCAAGATGTAAAATCCTATCTTGGAAAGTGTTTTGCCATGAAAGACTTGGGAGAAGCAGCATTCATTCTTGGAATCAAGATCTATAGAGATAGAACTAAGCGGTTGATTGGACTAAGTCAAAGTGCTTATATTGATAAGATCTTGAAGCGATTCAAGATGGAGAATTCCAAGCGTGGTATAGTACCTATGCAGGAAGGACTTGGTCTGTCGGTCAAACAAGGTGCTTCTACACCTGATGAGGTGAAGCGTATGCAAAGAGTCCCTTATGCTTTGGCTGTAGGCTCTATAATGTATGCGGTGAGATGCACTAGACCTGATATAGCGTTCGCGCAGAATATCGTTAGCTGTTATCAACAGAATCCAGGTGAAAGTCACTGGACTGCTGTTAAGACCATTCTCAAGTACCTACGGGCTACTAGAGATTTGTTTTTGGTATATGGGGGAAATCCAGATCAAGAGCTCAAAGTGACCGGATACTGTGATGCTGGATTTCAGACTGATAGAGATGACACGAAGTCTCAGTCTGGGTACGTCTTCGTTATGAATGGAGGCGCTGTGGATTGGAAAAGCAAGAAACAAACCACAGTTGCTATGTCTGCAACAGAGTCTGAGTACATTGCTGCTTCGGAAGCTGCAATGGAGGCTGTCTGGATAAGGAAGTTTATTAGTGGGCTAGACATTGTCCCCACAAGTAACTTGCCTATTGACATGTACTGCGATAACTCGGGTGCATTGATCATTGCCAAAGAACCTGGAGTTCAGAAGGGCGCCAGACACTATGCCAGGAGATATCACTATGTTCGTGAGCAGATCGAACTAGGTGAAATCAAGTTACTCAAAGTTCACACAGATATTAACTTAGCTGATCCTTTCACAAAAGCTTTGTCGAGGCCGAAGCTTGAAAGGCATGCCGAGGGCATGGGACTTAAATTAGCTAGTTAAATCATGTATGTCTGATGTTCGGTATTTGGATAAAGGACATTAAGCAATTTCTGTTTATATAATGAAATAAAGTATTTGATATGTGTGATTTCATTTAATGGTTAAGTTGTGTCCTATATTTGCATGTTTAATCCTTGAGTACTTGTCAAGTATTCTAAATTGTCCATTGTCGATTAACTATATGGGAATATAGTTAAACTAAGACAAAATCTGAGTGATTGGTTTGGATGGTCCCACCAAACTCACATGGTATTCATTGGATGCATACTGGACTGACCCACTAACGAATTGTCACTTTATGGATCGGCGTCATTGAGTGAAATTCGTAAATGGTTGCTTTACTTATCCTTAGACTTGAGATACAAGCAGGTCATGCATGTATGGATTGCACTTACTTGATATAGGTCTAACTATCCTGAATAAGGTAGTACAAAAGGGCTATTTTCAGTAAGTGTAGTGAAGTATGTGACTTGACACGTGTAGTCAAGAGGATTTGTTCCTTCAGCTTTGTGCTGAAGTAGATACCACTGGGCCCCTCATTGGACTAATTAAGATGTTTACATGGCCGTGCCCAAATGAAATCTAGAGATGTCTCGATTTGCAATTTGGTAATCTTAAGTTAGTTGCGAGAATGAGAAACAGAATCGTTAAAGTATGGAATGACTTTGATCCATATCCATATTTAACACGGTATCGGTAACAAAGGGATAGTAAATGACTGTACCATTTAAATACACTTTGAGAAACTGTACTTAAATATTTCTGGGAGCATTGGCGTGTTGCTAGACACTAACCAATGTTATTACCTTTACTATTGCAAGCTCAAGTGGGAGCTGTAGGGATATGATCATGTAATAGTAAGCGTATGTCCGGAAATTATTTAAGCCTACGGGGTCACACGTCTCGACACCAAATGTATTAATATTAATTAATGGTTAATTAATATTGTCACACCCCCAAAATACCACTAACGGAGTTTATACCGTTAAGGGGCGCGACTAGACCAGGATCCACAACCATAGTTACAAATACTAAACGAATCAGGGTTAGTTCAAACACAATTTATAAATCAAAATCTTAAATTACATACGCAGCGGAAAAGAAAATAATTGTCCTTAGCACTAACCACGTGCTTTACATAAATGTTGTTTTAAATTCCCAATTTAGTTTAAATAAAAGTAAACATCTTCTGTGCCATGCCAACCTCCAGCGGATACTCCTTAGCGATCTGCAAAAGTTTAAACCACGCAAGTGTCAACCTAACGGTTGGTGAGTTCACAGTGGGCTTGTCATGCATTGGCCCAGTCTCATAATCATAATTCGTGTCAAGATATACTTACAAGTTATTTATTTGTGAAAAGCAATGCTCGTAATTAATTCTCAGGTTAATAATGGTTTGTCCGTGACCTACGTCATCGGGTATGTACTAGTTCCGTAAAGTTAAAGGACTCAACCGATATCGCGGGTAGCTAATCCGTTGTTCCATGCTCTAAGGAAGTTTGTACCAAAGCTGACTTATTTGTGGGGGCCGAGCCATCCCGTACGGTGCGGACCTACGTCGTCGCGGTTTTTGCCTCCCCCGTGTCCTCTCGGGACCACGGTCAAATAGGCTGATATTGTTCCTCCGTGCACTTCCCGTGCCACGGGGCGGAGTTTGTCAAACTCCAGTAGATCTACCCAACATCCCCTCGCTTTACAATTAATGACACAATTTTAGTTGAGGACTTTTAAGTTATAAGGCATCCTTAGAAAACATGTGATATCATATGGTTTAGACTTTAACCTACACTAGCCATATTAAAACGTTTTCAGTTTTGTTTCAAAAATAGTTTATTCAGAGTTCACGAGTGTTTCCCATAAAACACTTCAGTTCATCAAGTGGGTGCCAAGCATCCCGTGTTCTCATGTTCATCAGTAGGTGCCTAGCACTCTAGAGTTTGTCAGCATTGCTTTCGTTAAGTTATTCGGTGTGGCCCAAACGGACTCACGGTAAGCGGGTTAGTGACACTCACCTTTGGTTGCACTGCTACACTTCAAGTAATCCAATTTTATGTTTGCTTAACGAAGACCTAGAACACGTTTAGGTCTTAAGTATTAGTTTCGTGTCTAATCTTTACTTAACGTCACTATGGCCCATAACATAGCACGTTGCAACTATGACTCGACATACCGACACACGACACCAATGGTTGATCATAAACAAGGGTTCATATAAATCAGATATCAAACATGTTTCATCATGGCATAATCATGTAGGTCATGGCATAACACTTAAGCAAATTTCACAAGTTTGGTTTTTAGGTCAGGTCTTAGTTTCGCTAGCATAGTTTCGCTAGGCAGTTTCGCTAGGTGCACGGGCAGCACTTTCGCTAGGCAATGCCCGGTGACACAGTTTCGCTAGGCTAGTTTCGCCCGAAACTGCTGACGCAGTTTCGCTAGCCTAGTTTCGCAGGGAAACTGGTTTGAACTTTCGTTCAGGTATTTCGCTCGATAGTTTCGCTCGAGTTGGTCTGGTCAGGTTCCCGGCGACACTATAGTTTCACTGGTCAGTGTCGCTGGAAGGAGATATAATTTCGCTACTTAGTTTCGCCCAGAGAACACACAGTTTCGCTGGTCGCGAAAAACATACGGATTTGCCTAAAAATCAACCTAACAGCTTCTGATCATACATGCAATTCATTATCTAGCATCCATAGGCATTTACCAACATAAATCAAGCAGCTTTATCAAGTTTAACATGCATTTTGATCATCAAATCTCTAAAATAGGTTCAAAACCCTAAAATGACCTAATTTGCACAAATCTCTAACATGGATGGATTTCACACGTAAAGTTATCAACTTTAGCACAGATCTAGCATTCCTAAACAATATACTAGCAGATCAAGCAGTTACATGAAGATTTGAGCATGCTTTAAGAAGAAAACATATAGAAAAGCATAAAACATAGTTTTTGGGACTCACGGATGATTCTAGGATCGATGAATGAGGTGAGATGATGGTATTGAGGCTGGGGTCTTGGTCCTTAGGTGATCTTCTCGGCTGACCAGGAGAGAGTGTGTGTGTGTTGTTGTGTGGTTTGAGCAAATGAGGCTACTAGGGTTTATAATGTTTATTTATATCAGAGGCTAGTTTCGCTGGCAGTTTCGCTGGCCAGACGAAACTAGCTCTGGTCTCGGTTACATTGATCAGTCTAGCCTTCTACCGGGCGAATCTGTAATTTCGCTCGGTAGTTTCGCTGACTACCAAATTTGGGCAATTTTCACATAATCAAGTATTTACAATTAATCATGCTATTCACAATAATAAGTCATGTATTTAAATCACTTTGCACATAAAGACAATCAATGATGAACACATAACACATATGGACGGGTTCGGTGATCAACCAGAGGTCGTGGACGTATTCGGCCTAGTTATGCATTAGCTACTAAGTTAACACTTATAACGTAACTAACGGGTTTGTCTAACGGAAGTTAACCTTGAAATTCTCGGGTGTCACAAATATTTATCACGAACATTTAACGAGGTTTCGTTAAAAAACTGACAGTTAATTGTTAACAGGGGTGTTAGTTGTAATTAGAGAGAATTGTAATTAGATTACAATTGAGAAAAGGCTTTGGGATAAGCCTTAAAGCCGAAATTCGGCCCATGCCTATCCAAACCCTTAACTTGTTTATCAAGTTCTCCAATCCTATATATAGACCTACTGGTTTATGGTTTAGGTGTTGGTTGGCTGGTTGCTTTTATCAGATAAAAGAAAACTCTAATTCTCTCTCTATACTCTCTCGAATTGGGCAACAAGAAAACCCAAGGGGGTTGCGATTTCTTGTGTGGTTCGACCAAGCCTACATCAAGAGGAGTTCGTGATCGGTTGCTAGCACATAGCATTGGTGTGTCGTGTGTGCGATCGTAGAGGGATTTGTGTTAAATCCTCCAAGAGATCAAGTCTTGCCGAGCTAAAAAGGTACACGTTCTAAAACCGGTTAGTTAGATTAATTCATAGGTTTCTTTCCGCTGCGTACTCGTGTTTTGATAATAGTTATATAACCCAACATCATCATGTAAGCTGTTTTTCATTTCTTATTTCCTTTTTGAGAAAAAAGTGTATAACTTGTATTATATCTACCGGACAAACATTATTGTTTCAAGTAATAAGTTTAATAATTATTTTTCAAATCCAACTCGTTGTGTAATCTTGGCCTGACATTATAATTGGTTCTAAGCACCAATGCACCCGCGGTTGCGTAAACGAAGACATAACACTCTACTTCTCCAACCATGCAACGAACGATATCCAACAACATTGGTATGAGGTACGAATCAACAACCTGCAAATGCAAAATGAAAAACATTTAGTAGAGTAGAATAACAAAAGAGTCGAACTAAAAAAACAACTCGTTTGCTGCCGACGTTACATTTTATTCACGCCGGCGAAAGCAACAAAAGTCAATCGTTCCGGCGGTACATTTTCTTCCCGCCGGACTTAAAGAGAAAAGTCAATTGTTCCGGCGGTACATTTTCTTCCCGCCGGACTCAAAGGGGGGTTGTCAACATAGATGATACAAAATCCAAATTTTTAATAGAAATGTCGTTACATAATAAAATACAACTTACATGATATAAGGAGGGAGAGACACGGAGTGGGGAGGGGGTAAGCAAATGAGGTTTGGATGGGTTTATATAGGATTAGAAAAGATGACATCAATTAATTTAACATGAGTTGCAAGAAGGCTAAAGGATGATGCTTTTACTATGAAAATTATGATGATTAATATGAGATTTATTGGTTAGGAGTTGCAAGAAGTTGGATAGTTCAAGAAGGCCGATGGTTTTTTAATTGATTATATTATTTATTTTTATATGAAGTTTATTAATAACCATATTCATTTATTTTCTATGATGATGTATGATGATGATGATGGTGTTATTTCAAAATGGTGTATTTGTATTTATGACACAATGCTTAAGCATGTAGTACCAAGCGCTTGTTTTCAAGTAAACCGTATTTATGATTTAGCATTCATTATGGTGTCAAAATTGTACCATTGCTCAACTTTTAGTGTATTGTAGATAACAATAATAATACTATTTTATTTACTTTAATTGTATTTATTAGTTTTCAAAGTAACAAGTGAAACTAAATATAAAAGCTTAGAAAAAAAATAGAAATTAAAAAATAATAATCACTTATATAATAATTTGAAAATGTTCATAGTAAAAAATAGAAGTTCTTAATAAAAATCAATTTTAAAATAAAATACATAAAAGCTGTTAAAAATAATTAACCGATTATCTGGTTTGTTTCAGGAACCCATATCGGGCCAGAAGAAGAAGAAGAGTCTTCACCAAAAAGAAAGTTGTAGAACGACATGATTAATAACTCGGGGATATTGTGTGATGAGTGTTTGTAAAGTATTAAATGTAACGAAAGAGAAAGGAACAAAGGAAACGGAAGTAGAGAAATGGACGGGTGAAAGAATGAAGATTTTGGTCATTTAAAAAGGCCCAATACGGGGCGTATAAAGAAAAACGCCTCGTATAACCTGTACCTACAATCTATAAGTCTCGTATTGGGCCTTATAGAGCGTTTGGTCTGGTCAAATCTCGTACTAACATGATAGACTCACGGACAATTCTTATTTCTTTATGCCCGGTACGTAGCGTCGAAGCTTAATAAGGATGTATAGGAGTGTAAGTTTAGACTAAAGGGTGTACGCATAGGAGGTCCCTACTTGAATGTTACATTATTTTTGTATTTACTATTATTATATCTAAGTCAAGGGTCTACTGAGTCATTTTTGTTAAACTATGGGTCTTATGTTATTAATGATTTATTTATGCATGGTACGTGATATGAAAAGGGAGAGAATGGACTTTTGAAATCCTATCTCCCTCTAGACTTTGTGCTTCCCTCTCTCTTGGAATTCTTTCATAACAAAGGCATCAGAGCCATTTCGATCCCTCATCGGAATTCTACCTCACCACCATGACAACTCACAACCAAGAATTTGACAACACTCTCAAGGATAATGAAAAGGCCATCTCAGGTCTTCAGAAAACTCTAGCTTCGTTGTTGAAACAACAAGAACATTCTATGAAGCAACAAGAACAATAACTGAAACAACACGAGGAGATATTATGAGCGTTCAAAGAACATTCAAGCGACGGTAGCTATAGCAGCGGTGGGGGTGACAACCCCGGGTCGGGTCGGTTTCATGATTCTGATCTGCGGGGTGGTAATCGTCACACGAGAATCGGGAAGGTTGAGCTTCCCCGATTTCCAAGAGAAGACGTTGAGGCACGAATCTATCGTTGCGAACACTTTTTTACGATTGATGAAACTCCGGATCACATGAAATTGAGATATGCAGTTATCCACTTCGAAGGAGAAGCCATACAGTGGCACCCGACTTTTATGAAGACACGTGGGGGCAACGGTGGTGGAACTACCGTGGGCCGATTACATCTGGGCTATCTCAAGTCGCTTCTCTAATGCTATGTTTGAAGACCCGTTGGAAGACATTAAATCGTTCACTTAAACCTACTTGCTTGATGATTATAACACCTCTTTCAGCTGCTTGTTGAACAAGGTTAGTCTTAGTGAAATACAAGGGGTTATTCTTTATCTCAAGAGCCTTAAACAGAAAATACGGGGACCGATGTTTAAGCCACACACCTTAGATGAGGCCTATGGGTTAGCTAAAATACAAAGCCTCAATAACGAATCCTTGGAGGAAAAACTCAAGTCTGATGAGGATGGATCACAACTTGTCAAGAGTGGGAAGGAATATGTCAAAATAACACCACCGGTTAATGTAACGAAGCTCCCTGTATTGCCGAAACCAACAACCAAACCACCGGGCCACAAGCTTATAAACCGACAATGGTCAACGCAAAGCGGTTGACGGGTGAGGAACTTGAGTTAAAAAGGTCAAAGAGAGAATGTTTTTGGTGCACAGAAAAGTTCGTCTCGGGGCATAAGTGCAAGAAAAAAAACACTTTTTGTAATTGATGTGAAAGACGGCGATGAACGTGAAGAGGACACGATTGGAGACGTTTGATGTTCGAGTTGTTGAGTTTTCTTTTTGTGGACAAAAAGCTGGTTAAGAGTGGAGTATTGTTACGCTATCTTTATATTTACTATTATTATATCCAAACTAAGGGTATACTAAGTCATTTTTATTAAACTAAGGGGTCTTATGTAAATTAATGCTTTATTTAAGCATGATACATGATATGAAAAGGGAGATAATTGATTTTTGGAATCCTATCTTCCTCTAACCTCTTTGCTTCAAATCTCATACTGACGTTACAGACTGACAGAGAATTCTTATTTTTTTATGCCCAATACGTAGTGTATAGCTTGATACGGGACGTATATGGGTACAAGTTTAGACTAAAAGATGTATGCATAGGATGTCCCTACTTGAAAGAAGGCTACTTGTTTCATGTTTTCTGTCTTAACCTGTCATGATGCTATGTGTTTACAACCATCAAGATGTACACTACCTCAAAGTAATCTGCAGACAAAGAATTACTTGAAACAATTTGAAGCACACCATTTCTTCTAAATTTTTGTTACTTTATAAAATCCAAAGAAACACCATTTATTTGATTTCTCCCAATACTTTGTCTTTCAGCAAACCTACTACCATTGAAAATTACTCCATTCTTTGAGTGCAAGATATTATTATGATTATAGCATGAACCAATTCTTCCAATTCCCTTTTTCCTATTCTCCAGACACCGCACCTAAACGTCTCAATTAGGCCTAACCGTGGCATATATGATGTCACTTGGTGTCAGTCATTTGAAGCACACCATTTCTTCCAAATTTTTGTTACTTTATAAAATCCAAAGAAACATCATTTATTTGATTTCTCCCAATACTTTGTCTTCTAGCAAACCTACTACCATTGAAAATTACTCCATTCTTTGAGTGCAAGATATTATTATGATTATAGCATGAACCAATTCTTCCAATTCCATTTTTCCTATTCTCCAGACATCGCACCTAAACGTCTCAATTAGGCATAACCGTGGCATATATGATGTCACTTGGTGTCAGTCATTTGAAGCACACCATTTCTTCCAAATTTTTGTTACTTTATAAAATCCAAAGAAACATCATTTATTTGATTTCTCCCAATACTTTGCCTTCTAGCAAACCTACTACCATTGAAAATTACTCCATTCTTTGAGTGCAAGATATTATTATGATTATAGCATGAACCAATTCTTCCAATTCCTTTTTCCCTATTCTCCGGACACCGCACCTAAACGTCTCAATTAGGCATAACCGTGGCATATATGATGTCACTTGGTGTCAGTCATTTGCAGTGTTGCAAAAGTCGCTGGAGTCGGACGAGGAATTGCCGGAGAATCGGAAGTCGGTGCTCTGCCGTCGCGATCTTTGAAAATCGGCCTAAAAGTCGTTGACCAAGTCAACACCTTTAGTTTTTGGGGCTTTAACCCTATTCCTTGCCTAGTCGGACACTTTTGAACTTCGCTGGAGGAAATCGTCGGAGGATTCACCGGAGCACAGCAGGCAGGGGACGACAGGATATGCTTTCTCGTGAAGAGCTGAGAGGGATTTTGTCATTTGGAAAGTGACTGCTGTTATGTAACCCTATTTTACTATATAAAAGTTATAGAAGTTACAAGTATACTCCTTTTACCCTAATAAATATCCAATTATCACCCTTCTACCTAAAAATTATTTTACTTGAGAAATATCTAACTGACCTAACATAATTCTTAAAACTTCTAAAAATATTTTCATGTTTTATTAAAATGTTTATTGGTATGTTTGTTATTTAAATAATATTTATGTTTAATTATATATTTTTATATATTTTATATAAAAAAGCCCGATCCGACTCCTCCCGAGGAATCCGAGGAATCCCTCCAAGGACGCCGGCCGCCTCGACTCCGACTTCCGACTTCCGCAACCTTGGTCATTTGAAGCACACCATTTCTTCCAAAATTTTGTTACTTTATAAAATCCAAAGAAACACCATTTATTTGATTTCTCCCAATACTGTCTTCCAGCAAACCTACTACCATTGAAAATTACTCCATTCTTTGAGTGCAAGATATTATTATGATTATAGCATGAACCAATTATTCCATTTCCATTTCCCCTATTCTTCGGACACCGCACCTAAACGTCTCATTTAGGCTTAACCGTAACATATATGATATCACTTGGTGTCAGTCATTATTAAACCCCAAAAAAGCCCCCCCCCCCCCCCCCCAATATGTCACGGTTAAACCTAACTGGGACATCATTTAGGTGTGGTGTCAGTCATTATTGAACCTCAAAAAACCCCTAAACGTCCCATTTAGGCCTAATTGGGGCGTTTGGCGGAAAAAAAAAAGCGGTGTCTATAGCAGCCCCTTCCATTTAGTGTTCTGTGAAGGTCCGCTAGATCTGTGTAGTCAAATGTGCGTATATGGATGGGAATTTAAGCCATTTGTTTCTATAGGCTAATAATTTTTAGCCTGTTTCTTCTTTTTGCTCTTTTAATGCTCGGAATACTACTTGTATTCAGATAAATAAAGGTTTAATTTGGAACGTTGCAAAAAAAAAAAAAAAATTCAGATAAATTGGTACAACTGGATATAAGCTGACCCACTCTTGATCATACACCTTACCCCACCTAACAGTTCTGTTCATTTTGAACGTATCAGTGCATTATTTTATGGTCCCAGGGAGACAACAAGCACAGAAACAGCTGGTCTGATAAACCAACAATTTTAGTCCTACAAATGGAGTAAATGTTATCACCACACACTTAAGAAAAACATGAAACTTTTATTCATTTCAATCAAACTAAGATAAGAGATTTTAGTTCCAATTACCTAGCAAACTCAAAATCTAACATTAAAAATCAAAATCTTAATTAAGACAAACAATTCTATAAAACTCAATAGATGCGCCGTATAGGAGCTTGGATATATCAAGAAGAGATCGATGGTGAAGAAGTCACACATATTCCGCAGCATCCAAAGCCATGATGGTGCTGAGGTTCATCGGTGAAATGTAGTCGGTAGAGCCCGTCATAATTTGTTGCACGATGAGTCTGTTTGCTTTCTCGGACGGGTGGAAAGGATCCCAAAATGCGTATATATCTCTATTAGGACACAAATTCGACCGAGGTGTGCATAGTCCAATTCCGTTGTATGGTCCTTGCCCACAACATGCTATCTTCGATGTAACAAATCCTACTCAAAACACATATAGAGACCATGATTATAAATCCCTCGAATTCATTCTTCGAATTCATTCTTTATAAGTTTCTATATGTTAGAAAATCATGTATTATACGAATTAAATAACGAATTAAATAACGAATTAAATAAAGAAAAGATTTATGTCATAAGATTGTGACACATGATTGATAGGCCCTTTTTATTTATTTATTATATATATAAAAGATATTCCATTTTCACATTTAGTTGTATGAGGGATGATTTTGTTGACGCATACCGTATCTCGCTGGATCGGAGATGAAGTCGATGCTCGTCTGACGAATATTGACACCAATAAACGTATGACTCCCGATTTCTTGGTTGAGACTGTCTAGCATTTGTTGGAGTTGAGGGTTAAACAAACCTGCTGCCGTTTGCAGCTGCTCCGAGCACTCACCGTTCCTGCTGTGCTGCGCTAGCTCAGCAGGCACACAACCTATCGGTCCGGTCCCCGTGACCAAAACTCTACGTAAACCCATTTCGTATAGGTTCTACATTCAAAATTAACAGTCAATAAAGTTGATGCAGGGTAAATTTAGTTAGGTGGTACAGTGTCACATATTTTAGCTGACATATATATGGTGGCCTTAACTATACAACAACCAAACTAGGCCACCAGGTGAATCTAGTGTACAGTCTTTTTCAAGTATTAATAACTTCATATTCAATGCTTTTATAACTTTAAAACATCAAAAAACCTACTTTTATTTTCATTATGGTGTCTACCAATACCACCAAATCTCATCCCACACCATTCTTAGGTTCAAAATTTCACCTTTTAAAACCTTTAAACAAGTCAAACGACTGTTTAAAAAGTTGAAAAAGTTTGAAAATGTCATTTAAAAAGTTTGAAAATATTATTTAAAAAGTTTAAAAATGTCATTTAAAAATTTTAAAACCTTTAAACACTCATTTAAGAAGTTTGAAAATGTCATATGCTCGTTCAAGGTGGGATAATATCAGATTTATATTTATAGGTGGTGCGAGAATGGTCTAGGATCGACCCGTTTAGAAATCAATCAATCATCAAATTCCTCCCAGATCTTGTTTTTTTTAATTTTTTGTTATTTTTTAATTTTTTTTGTTTGTGCCAGGATTACATGACAACATTGTTTCATTTCCCTAAATAAGGTTTTCAATTTGCCAAATGATGTCCTAACTAAATAGATTAGTTTTGTAATATATAACTGAAAGGGTGCCTACCATTAAAATTTTGCGGTACTCGGAGACGATGTAGGGGACATAATCAGGCAGGGCAAACTGTCTAGATCTTGCAGAGAAAGGGACCAAATAGTAGTTGTTGACAAAATCATTGCCGCCCAATGTCATGAGGGTTAAAGACTGGCTTACAAGTCTCTCAGTCTCTTGCTGCCCAATTATGCCACTCACCCTTTGTTTATATTGCTCAAAGTATGCCATCTGCTGTGGCATCCTTATGATGTTTGCCTGCATATATATCAACACAACAGGAATTTAATTTGGAGATTTTTAAATCTTGATATTGGTATTCACATGAATCAAAAATCAAAGTGAAAAGAAAAAGAAAAAAGTTACATGTTATCTGATTTTAAATAAATGCTAGCATTTTCCATCTAATTTAGTTTGTTTATTAGGAAAGAAATTATGTATAATATAAACCAAAAACCTTATTTTCATGGTTGCCAATCTTTACATTTGTTTTGCATATTTAAAATTTTTTCAACTTTTACAGGCCATGAGGTTCAAGTAATTATATGAGAGACTACATGTATATATACTATCTCATGGTGCATCTAGTTACATCTTCGGTCATTATTATTTCCCTTTTACATATCTATAAAAGTAAAAAAAAATTACACTTATAATGTAATCATGACAAAATATTTTTCTTATCAACGGTGTAAAACAGAATATTTTATTGTTTTCAGGTGGTTTAAGATTTAAGAATTTATACAATTGGTTTTTATGCGTTTCTTTAAAACATTTCATGTATTTAAAGCATTTTATGTATAGGTGATCCGCTAGTCGGATAGCCAAGGTGGGTGAATCCAAAGAGATCCGCTTGTTGGACAAGCTGATTTGTATTTGTTTTACTTTTTATTTTCTTAAGAGTTAATTTAACATATATATTATTTTAATAAGTAACTTGGAATATTTAACTGTAAAAAATAAAAATACATAATTCATTTGTATTTTTGTGTTGGACAATCCCATATAAATCTTCTTTGAAGCCGAATTCCTTCTAAAAAATTATCATTGTACATTTAAAACTTTTTCCAAACAAACTTGCAGTTTTTAATAAAATTTATACCATATGTTTAACAAAGCCACGGAATTAGTTTTTTTTTTTAAATTTATATAAGTTGATTAGTACAAGTAATTAAAAAAATTTATATGTTAAATTAATTCTTAAAACTAAAATAAAAAGAAAAGAAAAGAAATTCACATCTCCTTTGTAGAGGATCATATCCACCAGTTCAACTAGCTCATTACCAAGAAACATAAAGAGTTTGAGAAAATACCTAGAAACGATCCTAAACTAACTAAACACCAAAACTGGTGTAAAACTACTTGTAATTCTAGTGCCATAACTTTATTCAACAATTTAAGGGTGGGCCACTTGGCTCGTAAGCAAAGCCTCTTTGAAGCCGACAAAAGTTTAAAACCATAAACTATTATGATGGAATAAATTTGTTGTTAAAAAACATATCATATTCCGTATTGAATACATCTCTACCAATTGAGCTAGTCCCCACATTAAAAAAAAAAACTCAAAAACTTTGAAGGATTTTTTTTTTGAATGGCTTTATTCTTTATTCTAAAGGATGAACATCTTAAAAAACACCGGTATATCATTATGCTAGAAGCCCTTTAGTTTTAGTTTTGAAGGATTATTTGACTTACAAACTGAACCCCGGTATCGTTGAGTATTCCAACTCCAGCAGAAGCAAAGTTTGCTCCAACCAGTAACTTTTGACCTGTTAGCGTTGGATTCAAGTAAGGCAATGTTGCCTCTGAACCTATGGCTTGACCTGCAAGTAATCAAACATCAATCTAAATTACAATTTTGAACAACTACTAAAACAAACAAAAGGAAACAAGGCCAGCTCACTAATAGTTAATATTCAAGTTCAACACATTAACTTGTTTCCATGATTTTATCAAACTAATTAATAATGAAAATATGAACTTAATTAACTGATAAGGTCTGGGATGTTATATCCGTTGGAGAAACGGCCAGTGGCACGTTGAGTCACATAATCTACTCCATACGGGTAGTTATCGGCTCGGGCAGTTGTAGCCAAGTAGTTATTGTTGCCGTTATCGACCAACGAGTCCCCAAACACGAAGAACGCTCGGGCGGCATCGGCCTCGAGAGCAAAGTTGTTAAGTATTATTGCCAACAATGACAAGCAGAACAACAGACAATGTGATTTTGAGGTTAACATTTTGTTGTATATGCACAATTGCACATGCACATATAAGTATGGATATATCTATATGTGTGTATATATTCTGTGTGAGGATTCTGAAAGCAAGAAGGCAGTGAGGTCTATAAATACTCAGCAGGTTAATGTTATTTGGCCAATCCCAACTGCATATGGTGGTAGTAGTTTGGGTGCATTAAATTCACACTGAGACAATTACACTCCTTTCTATCCTTATTTTTTTAACGGCAAACAAATACTCCGGAAAACAAGAGAGTATTTATATCAGTTAAACTCATTTTAGAAAAAAATTACCTTAACAAGCGACCGGATGATATCCGAAGTTAAAAAATTTAGCTTGGAGGTTGTTAGAAATTGGAAACTAAAAACTTGATAATCCGAGAGTTATGATAGTACTTTCAGATTGAAATTATTCGCGGTTCACTTGAATAGATCAATCGGATATAACTCAGACTTTGAGATTAAGAATAAAGAAGAATTTGTGAGAGTTTTTCCAACCAGTGACTTGACTGAATTTTGATTTGCAAATATGAGGGTCTTGCATTGAAAACTGTCATGAAAACTGCGAAAACCGCCTTTCAGTTTTCTTAACTTTCAAATTTTGAATATGATTGTGATTGAGGGGGTGATTGTTAAAAGTAATCACGACACACGGTTCATCCTAGAGGTGTTTACAAATAATGGTTAAAGATTCTAATAAAAATGAGCAGTTATTTTTTAACCAATTTCAAAATTTCAATACCAATATTATGGGGATCAATGACTAGTCACGTAGTAATGTATTGAAGTCTTAGATGTTGTATAGCATTTGATTTCTCAGTAGTATCACATGATAAATTGACATATGGTAATGGCCTTAAATACAACGACCAAAATAGGCCACCAGTTGGATCCAAATGGTAGGGTTAATTTAATAATAATGTACAGTCTTTGGTGAAGTAATAACTTCATGCCCTTTCAAAAAAAAAAAAAAAAACTAATAACTTCATATTAAATGCTTTTATAACGAGGAAAACCCTACTTCTATCTTTAGAAATAATTACTCAGTCAAAAGATGTAACTACCTTCACCTTCCCCTACGTAGAAATCAATGATATCCTGATATTTTTTTTCATCTTTATTAGTGGCATGGACAATATTATAATTTCTCAATTTTTTTTAATGGTCAACGATAATATATTAACAAAAATCATCAAAAAGGTAGTCAAAAGATTACAAGACACATGTCATAAGACATTCTAAAAAGAGTCAAAATATCATTACAAAATATAAAATTTGCACCATTTCTCCCATGTGAGTGATATTCTTGACCGATTAGTGAACCAAAGATAACTAAGTATTTTTACATCCTCGATTAGCTTGAGCATAGAAACCGGGACGTTGTTGAATATTAGTTCATTCCTCATCCTCCACGGCCACGTACGCACACCAAATTGTTGTTTGTATAATGAAATTGATTAGCTTTTTCTCTATTCTTGACTCATTCATATGTTTATATGCATCTCAATCAAATCCATCACACCAAATGCAAAGAATCTTGGCATCCTACACCAATGAGTTATGGCGTCCCAAACCGATTGAATGTATTCACATGAAACAAAAAAATGCTCCACAGTTTCTTCACCATAGCTACAATTGGACATAATGTTGAGGAAATCTGAATCCTTCAAGCTTCGAAGGCTTTGAGACTTGGAAGTCGATCAAAGGTCATTCTCCAATTAAGAAATGCAACCTTCTTTGGCCCCCAACTATTCCATGTAAACCTAACATCAGGGATTACGTTTTGTAGAACTTGAATTCGGTTTTTAACACTCTTGGTTGTGAACACCCCAGAGGCGTCAAGAGCCCACCACCACCTATCCTCACAACCCTGCAAAGAAAGGGAATTAAATAGTCTAGTGAGTTGGGTTAATTCCATACACTCCATTGTCGTAGAGGGTAGTTTTTTTCCAAAAGAAATTCCACTGAACAAGGTTGTTCCGAACTACAATCCTATTTGCGACACAACAAAACTTCTTTGATTCAATTGCAAATAGGGATGGGAACTTAAGATTTAGAGGGGAACCATCAATCCAAGTGTCCAGCCAAAACTAAATCTCTGATCCACATCCAAGAATTCCAGTGATTTTCTTGCCGAGGTTAATTCCCAAGATTCTAAATCAATACAGGAGCGATGAATTTGCTTCCATGTGCTTGGTAACGAGACCTTTGTTGTCACTCCCCAACCGACGGCGGAATATGTCAGGGTATGAGGATTGTCCAGATGCACACAACGCTATTAATAGTTGCGATAATATCTTAAACACCCATTTCATAAATATAATAATAATAATCCAACAATAATCCAAACAAAACCAAATAAACAAACAAACATAAGTTCAAATTTATTTAAGGTCTCAAACTAAGTCCAAGCATCATAGGTGTCCACAATCAAGTCCATCCTATCAAGCACCGTTTCCTGCAACATGTATAAAGTAGAAAGTCAACTACAAAGCTAGTTGGTGAGTAGACATAGGGTTTGCATATTTACATAGTTGAAAAATCACGCGAGCTAAGAATTACGTGATAATAACAAGTATAATAAACAAGCTATAAAAAAAGCACCAAATAGCGTGAACCAACCTTAACAGTTAGGATCCCATCACCCGACGCCAATTACCGGTCAAGTCAGGTGGGTCGTCACACCAATAGATCTATTATGGTTACCCAGGCTTTTTATAGTTAATGTTACACTTGAGTTTGAGCACAATCCAGCAATACATCATACAAGTTCACATACAAGCAATTACATACAACAATATAGCATCGCATATGAGTTTGAGTAACTATAAGCATATAGAGTTTGAGTTTGATATAATTACATGTTACACCCCAAAACTATAAAAGCAAAAAGGGGCTATGAATACTCACATAGTGAGTAGCAGTTAAGAGATGAGGATGGCACCACGAAAGAGTAATGATTAATCCCGACGATCACCTAATAATTTGAGGACTAAAAATGAACATAGAGGATCGAGATGATCAAGACAAGAATTTAGGTACATATTTAATTGGGGATTGTGTTTTTAATTTAAAGTATTTAAAAGATCAAATTAAATTTGAAAATGTATCATACTTTAGACCTTTCGTGCATGCTTTGGCCTATAGGTTACACACTCTCATTAGGGCGTCCGAGGTAAGCATCCATGTCTAGCTATGGGATTTATGCGAACACTTGCCTCTATGACAAAGACCCTAACTATAGTTTAGGGTTATAAGTGTAAATACTAAAACTTAGGTTTAAAATGTATGAAACCTAAACTTTAGGGTGTAATGTGTATATTCTAAAACTATAAGGTCCAAAAATGTAATTTCCACAACTATTAGATTAAATATGTATTTTCCAAAACTATAGGGTCTAATATGTAATTTTATAAATATATGGAGTTAAATATGCGTTTTACAATATTATAGGTTAATATGTAATTTACAATATTATAGGGCAAAACAGAAATATACTATTTTGACAAAATTACAATTGTTACCCTAAAGTTTTAACTTTTACATAACTGGCCCAAAAGTTTCTATAGTATATTTTTAACCATTCCTATGATTGCGAACACAATTAATTATCATGAAAAAAGTCCAGAACAATTTCAACATTACCAATTCGTTGCAAAATCATCCGTTTGAAGAATTATTTCTAAAAAGTCTTGATTTTAGGTTTAACTAGTTTTCAAATAGAATCCCCAATTAATATTATGAACATCATAGTTGACTTTACAAACGATGCATCAAAAGCCAAATTAAACAGAGGTCACTTGAAGATAATGGTAAAACAAGAAAAACTTGTGAAGAAACTTACTTGAAAAGACGATAGGAAGAGGGTGAAATCGGATGGTCAAACAACGACCCGTTGACTTTTAAAATCGCGATCAAAAGCTCCAAATACGAGATTGATGGTATGGTTTGGTCGAGAAAGTGTTCCAGGAATGATTTGAGGTGGTATTTATAAGGGAGGGTGATCGTAGGTTTCATAGTAAAGAGATAATGATAAGAATAGTTTGAAAAAAAATTAATTTCTTGAATATTTTGAATGTTTGATCCAGTCCCAACCGAATTCGAATGTATTAGGATGTTCCAGAAGTTTCAAAATCAGTTATAAGTGATAAGTGTGAAAATTTCGAGTTAAAACGGATAAAAAACGAATTTTTGATGTCAAAATATATAAAAAACGCAATCTGTCCGCGATCAGGTAGTATTTGGGAAAGGATATAAAAAAACGCCACTCTGCCTCAATGGTTAGTGCGCTGCTTGTTAATCCGGAGGTCGCTGGTTCGATTCCAACAGCCAGCGGGGGTTTTTTTTATGTTTTTTTTCCTTTGTTCGTTCACTATCCGTTTCAACTCCAAATTAGACCAAATTTTAACCACAACCTTATAACATGTATAAGAACATTATAGAACCATACATAAATATGATTAAGTTTCACGGGTCCTCCGGTTAAAACCGAAATTTGCGTAAAAATCATGAATTCGTAAATTGCATTTTTACCTCAAACTTTTGTGAAACTTCGCATGTGCTTACTCGTGTGTGTGACTAGTATTACCCACAAGAAACACCATGTTTAGATTCACCCAAGTTATCCGGTTTCAACCCAATTAACGAAAATGATAAAAATCAAAATTAAACGCGATTAAATCGAAATAACCAAGTAACTTGCGAATATTGTGATCAAGGACAAAGCCAAACACAAACATATGATAAATGAAACATCAAATTGAAATATGATTCTTTTATTGATCATCAACCATGATTACAAGAACTGAAAATGGACCAGGTACATCCAAACAACAAATCCAAAAGGTCACATTTGTTGGGATAAATGACCATGAACGATTGATGTGATTCCCATATACTGTTTCTCCATAATGCTCCTTTTCAATTTTGAAGCGCCACCACCATTTTGCTAATAGAGCCATGTTTGCTTCCTTTAGTGAGTCAATACCCAAACCACCGTATTCCTTGTCTTTAATAACCTTATCCCATGCAATCCAGTTAATTTTATTCCTGTTTTCCTTGTAGCCCCGTAGAAACTCTCTACGAATCCTATCCAAAGTGTCAATAACTCTGGCTGGGACCCTGTACAAGGAGAAGAAATATGTGGAAAGTGAGCTTAGAACAAATTTGATTAGTGTGATTCGACCATCGAATGATAAGGTCTTTGCTTTCCATCAAGACAAACGTTTCCTAAAGGTTGTAACGACCGGCTCCCAATTTCTTATTAGGTTCATGTTGGCTCCAATTTGAAGTCCCAAATGTTTGAAAGGAAATTGCTCAATACTGCAACCAAGATTATCAACCACGAAGGATAACTCCCCAGCCTCAACCCCAACACCAAAGATGGTACACTTTGATAGGTTTATACCCAACCCAGAAATCATATAGAAGCATCACAGAATTCTCCTTAACTTAGAAACATTGATTATTGACCACCCTCCAGTGAAGATCACATCATCTGTAAAAAGATGTGAAAGAACAGGTTCATGAGAGTTACACTGAATGCCCCAGAAGAGACCAATCGAGACAACTTTTTTGTTGAATCCTGTCAAAGCCTGCATAGCCAATATGAACAAAAAAGGTGAGATCGGGTCACCTTGTCTTAACCCCCTTTGACACAAAAAATTCCGATGTGGGTGAACCATTAACAAGAACTGAAGCTCTGGCTGTAGAGATAATGTCACAAATCCATCTACGCCAAAGAATGGGAAAATTCATTTGGTATAAGACCTCATTAAGAAAATCCCAATTCATGAGTCGAAGGCTTTATTTATGTCAACTTTGAAAAACATGCGGGTTCTTTTAGACTTCTTCATCCAAGAAAGAGTTTCATCCAGAATTAGTGACCCATCTAGAATGCTCCTAATTGATAGATAGGCCAAATGTTCTTCAGATATCAAATCCCCGATCACTAACTTCGGTCTGTTAACAAGAACTTTGGAAAAAGTCTTGTTGATGACACCAATCAAACTGATGGGTCTGTAGTCCCCTAAAGAGTTGGGACTATCCGTTTTAGGAATTAAGGCAATAAAAGCTGAGAAACACTTGTTATTTAAGGAACCTATCATAAAAAAAAATTCAAACAATTTTAAAAGTCTAGCTTAAATCCTCACTTATATCAACTTCCACGCCACCAACTCCAAATCCATCTCTCACGTCTTCCGCTACCTCAACCAACTCCTCACCATCCCCCGCCTCTTCGTACCACACCATTGCCTACGGACTCCCCGGATCTGACCCGTCCATCTCGTCAACGTAAACCCAACCCCAAATACTTCAATCCCAATCTTGTGAACACCACTATTCTTTATCCTCTTCCTCCGAACTTAGAACGCACAACTCCACTTCAAGCTATGAAGGATCCGAAATGGCGACGTGCAATGGACCTCGAGCATAACACTCTCCTCCAAAATTGCACGTGGGCTCTCATTCCTCCTTCCAATCACAAACCCATCGGCTGCAAGTGGATTTTCTAAGATAAACGAAAACCCGATGGAACAGTTGACAAGTACAAAGCCTGTCTTATCGCTAAAGGTTTTCATCAACAATACGGGAAGGACTACTTTGACACATTCAGTCCAGTCACGAAACACGTCACCATTCGCACAGTTTATCCCTCGCTCTCTCTAAGCGGTGGTCCTTACATCAACTTGACGTTAATAATGCGTTTCTTCATGGCACACTTCATAAAGTTGTCTACATGGTCCAACCCCCAGGCTTCATCAATTCTGAATTTCCCAATTATATATGCAAACTCCGGAAGTCTCTTTACGGGCTCAAGCAAGCCCCGCATGCATGGTACACCGAACTCACATCGTTTCTTCTTCATTTCGGCTTTCAAAAATCCTTGTCCTATGCCTCTCTTTTCATTTACAACAAGGGTGGCACCATTTGCTATTTCCTTGTGTATGTCGATGATATCGTAGTCACTGCAACGATGATCAATTCCTTGACCAATTCATTCAAGCCTTGGGAAAAAAATTCTCTATCAAAGACCTTGGAACTCTCCATCACTTTCTAGGCATCAAAGTTATTTCGACCCCCAATGGTCTTTTTCTATCCCAACATCGTCATATTCAAGACATTATCACCTCGTTTAAAATGGACGGGGCGAAGGATGTTCTCACACCTTTAAGTGTCGCCGACCCTCACTTCCCAAAGGATCCCTCCTCCCCTGTTGATTCTACTCCATATCGCCGACTCGTAGGCACTCTTCAATATCTTGCCTTCACTAGTCCAGACGTATCTTTTGCTGTCAACAAACTTTTCCAGTTCATGCACAATCCCAAACCGTCCCAGGCAAGCTCTCAAACGGGTTCTCCGATATCTGAAAGGCACAGTTCACTACGTGTTGTTTTTGCATCAGGATGCACCATTTCACATACGTGCTTTTTCCGACTCTGATTGGGGAGGAGTCAATGATGGAGGCCGTTCGACAATGGCCTACTTGCTATATCGTGGTCCCAACATTATTTCATGGCGTTCCTCAGGGCAAAAGACTGTCTCACGATCCTCCACGGAAGTGGAATACAAGGCCCTTGCAAATGTAGCCGCGGAAATCTCATGGGTTAAAAATTCACTATCTGAACTTGGCATCAAAAATCTAGACACACCGAAGCTTTTTTGTAACAATACTGGTGCTACGTATCTTTGTGCCAACCCCGTGTATCACTCTCGTATGAACCACGTGGCCTTGGACTATCATTTTGTGCGGGAAGAAGTCAATGCGAGTCAACTTCAAGTCTTACATATCAGTTCCAAAGACTAGCTTGCCGATGCACTCACCAAACCGCTTACGAGGACTCCTTTTCTCTCCATTCGGTCCAAGATTGGAGTATCAAATGGATCATTCATCTTGCGGGGGCGTATTAGAGAATCATCCAATTAATTATATTGATTTACCTTTAAAGGTTGATTATTGTATTTTAGGTAGTCCAATAAACTGTTGTAACCAATCACCAATCATCTCCTAAAATAGGTGCATGTATAGTTTATATATATTCATGCATATTGTCTAAAAAGTAAATCACGTTCAATAAACAAAATTCTTAACTACTCAGAATACTTGTGATCCGAGAAGTACTTTGGACTTTGTTAAAGCTAGATCTCCTACTACAAATGCACCCAATTGGGGAGGTGAGTCCTAACTCTCCCTTTTTATATGGGTTTGAGTTGTACGCAAGTTTTAAATGGTTTGTTAACTTGATTTTGTATGCAAGATATTAATTTGTATGTTGGGTTAAATCACAACCACTGTTTAAATTGCAACCGACAAGTCATTAAGGTTCAAATGGTGTATCTCAGGACATATATTCATTACGGTTCAAATAGTGTAATCTCATGACATATATGCGTTTGGCATATCTATGCTAAATAGGAGGTCTCGTACATCCCTAGAGTGGCCCGAGTAATCCACAGGTGGATCTTAGGATGTGTTTTATAAAATGGGAGAGGAATGATCGAGTAAGAGGCTGAGAATTTTCTAATCCAGTAAGAGCTAAAATAGGCATAGGTCAGCTGGCCTAACTCGGTCAGAGCTTCCTTAGACGTAAACAAACAAGCTTACTGCTAGTAGTAAGCCCTTACTGAACTAGGTAAGCAAATATCAAACAACTCCTTAGTCCTATGCGTTGATGACTAGTACAGAGTAAAATGAGAGGGACAGTACTGAGAGCAAGGCTCACGAGAATCGAGTCATGGGCCCCACGGCTTCTTTTGATGCAAGTGATCTTTGACTTATTGGGAACCAAATCATCGCCTTAATTTTTTCTCTCTTTTTTAACATCGACATTTATTAAGGTAGAAACCAGCAAAGAACTAGCCATACAAAGAGAACCAAAGTACAAAATAAGACTAGAAAAATAATAACACCCAAAAGAGAACATAACGATTACAAAACAATATTGAAAATTTTTCAATCATCCCAGAAAGCCGCTACTATTTTAGCATGATTCGTAATCCAAAGATGTGATAAGATCTTAATTTCCTCGAAAACTACTTCCGCTACTTTTTTAGCACGATTCGTAATCCAAATATGTGATAAGATCTTAATTTACTCGAAAACTACTTCCGCCGTGACAGACTTCATTGTGTGAACTAGATCATTTCCGGCTTTCCAAATGCACCAACATGATAATCTTCACTTTATAATCTTCTATCATTGCATAAAAAAGTTGATAATCTAAAGGCTTCGATACCACTTTGTTGGAAAAACATGTAACCCAAGTGAATATCACATAAAAAAACATAAAAAAAAAAAACTAAAAGCGCAAGAAGAATAAAAAATATAACATGGTTCACTCAACATCCATCCATGACTTAAATTAGAGAGATTTTATATTCATTCCATATCAAAACATAGTCTATTTACAGTTACATGAGATGTGTTCTAATAGTCAAATTGAACTTCACACAACTGACATAAAAGTTGGAAAACAGGTACTAAAAGCCATTGGCTGTGTAGAATTTCATGTCACCAATTGACCGTTAGTGTAGAAAGTCAACTTACATAAGCAGCTAAGTTTGATAATGTTCTGAAAAGTGCAGTTTTATAGCAGCAGCTATTACCCACCTGAAACCAACAAAATGTTACAAAAAAAGGGAGCCGCCCCATCTATTGACACATTATTGACCCTTTAATGTGTATAGAAAAACAATAAACACTTCACATCACAAAACAACAAAACAACAAAAAAAAAGGAAGAAAAAATAAATAAATAATTTACATGTTAGTAAAGTTTGGTATGAAAATAAGGCATGAAACCCGATTATCAAGTGCAGCCCAAACACCGTCTCATTGAAAAGTGGGTCGGTGGTCGAGCCAGCTTTGCAGGCTCAGGCTTGGCTTTCCAGCGACCAAAATGCTTGTGGAAGGCATCTACTGCACCCTTAACACCATCTTCATCAGCCATGGCCTTTGCCAATTCAGTAGCACTTGCTTTAACCTGCATCAACATAGTTACATTAATTCTCATTTGTTTGATTATAGCAATTTTTTATTTCGAGCGGGTAAAGTGGGTCAAATGAGGTGGAGCGAATCAGACTTGTGGAAGTCATCCTAAATGCAGTTCATATGCATAGGACTTTCTAAATCTCTATAAGAAAGAGGCAAATCATTATTATAATACTATTGTTATCTAATCATATTCAATACACTAGTTATTTACATGAAAAAGAAATAAAAGAATGCAGGTTAACATGGAGATCAAGAGCTCGAATCCCACCATTAGCATGTAGAGTGAATTAATGGAATAATATTTTTATGTCTACTTTCTCTCTCTAGGTTTCTAGCGGGATTTGGTATGGTTTCGGATCTTTTATTTAATCTGGAGCTCTCCTTTTCATCCTTGGATCCGTGTTCTTAATCCATGGATCGGCTGGAAAATGTTACACAGGTTGCCATACAACGGGATCCTGGTAATTTTGGACAAAAATTGTATGTTCACGGTCCAAATGATAAAACTGATGACGGGTGGAGGAAATCGTCTGAGGTGAAGATTCTGGCACAACATATCAATCTTAAGATTGCAAAAGAAGGAGGTTTAAAGAATAGTAGAACACGGAAAATACTCCTGGAAATGTCTATGATGAAAACAAGTGACGGATGTTACTTACTGAAAGAAATGGGCCGAAAGCAACATAACAAGAAGCCATGGCTTCATCATATGTTCTAAGATCCTCCGCAATATGGTAACAATAAGGATATTGGGATTCAATCTCATTATTTGATCCTTCAACTAAGTATAGTTGGAAATCATAACTATAAGATGTAGCCTTCCTTTCTATATTAATTCTATGAGGTTCGGGTGTCATAGCAGAAACATCATTTGCTATTCGAGTATCACTCAAAATTAGAATCATATACTTTGGTCTAGATATAGATGAAAACCTTTCTTCATCGAATATTGCATCTCTTGACTCTATCACAGATTCACAGTAGGCACCTATAAGTCTTGGAATACTCAGTATATCCAATGAAGAAGTCTATTTCCTTTGGTGTTCAGTGAGCCTTACTACTGCTCTACCTCCCCATGCTCGTAAGTAACTCAAGCTTAGTGGCTTTTTGTACCAAAGTTCATAATCAACAACTTATGTTCTTTTATTAAGAACTCTATTCAACAAGTAACATGCTCTTTAGCATTGCTTCTACCCAAAACTCTTCATTCAGACCCGAATAAGATAGCATGGAGTTAACCATTGTCATTAAAGGTTAAGCCCATTAGTGTTCTTGGATTTTTGTCTATGTTAGAGAACTAGAATAGATTAATAGCTAGGGATACTATGGTTTTTTCATTATGTATTTGTTAGGGATTGTTGGTAGTCTACCTATATAATGGTAGTTATAGCTTGCCTTATTTTCATTTGAGCAATTAAATACAAATTCACATACCGAAAATACACCTTGAATATGGTATCAGAGCTACTATGCTTGATCCATCATCAATCGCTTCCTCTTCTTTTGATTATGATCCTTGTTGTGCCTATTCTTCTTCATTTGTTCTTCCTCTCTAATCTCCTTTACATTTGACCTTTATGTTCCTCATCTTTTTTTCCTTCACAGCAGTATATTTTGTGAACATTCCATAACAAATTCTAGATCTTTTCAAACCATCAAAACTATATCTCTTCATCTTCCTTTCTTTACGTCATTTCATCAACCTATTTGAATCTAATGTTTATGACTTCATATCTAATCTCAATCACATTAGATGGCAACAATTACCTAGAGTGGAAGCATTAAATCCTTGTGTTTTGAACACCAAGTGTCTGTTATCATACCTGAACAAAAATGCATCTACCGCAACAACAAACTCACCTTACCGGTGGGCATAGGCAAATAAAGATGCCTATGTCGTTACCTGTCTCATTGCAACACTATCTCCATATCTTGCTAATCGTCTATCAGGGATAAAACTATTTCAGATCTTTGGATAGCTATTGAAGAGCTCTAATTACAGCCAAAGTAGAAACACTAACTTGTGAATCAGATAATAAGGCCCTATTGAGATAGTCGAAATGGTGGTGCTGGTTATGCGGACAAGATGGTGATGGCAGCTCCTACTGCTGGAGTGATCGTACCTGCGGCTGTAGCTCCGGACAGTGATTCCTTAATGAGTCAACTTTTCTGTCGGCTTTTCGCCCCTCTCCACCACTGAAAACCCTAATTTACAGGCATGCCTCGATTTTGGTTTAAATTCATATGGTGGATCTAGATATCAATGTAGTAACGATCACTATTGTGGTGGTGGATGGAAAAACAGTGCTGGTGGATATCTTAATCGCTCTCAAGCACAAACCCTAATTTCGTGTCTAGTAAATATTGCATGGAAAACAATCTAAACCCGGATGTGGCATAACAATGGGGTGGTGAATCAATTTCCCCTGAGTCAATTTAGTTGATCCAAAACAAAACGTGTGTCTTTAATTTGGGGAAATCAGGAGGTTTTGAACCTAATGGGCGTGCAGGTCCCTAAGAGGATAGCTTGGTGGTAATGTGATGGCTCCCAAACCAAAAGGTCGTGGTTTAAATATTCGCAGATGCGGTGATTTAGCCGTTCCAAAAAAAAAAAGAAAAAAAAAGGGTCTGTAGACTTTAACAAACCAAGCCCGACATGCTCACAATTATGGATTGGAGTCTGAATGTCTGGATTGTTTTTCATATTTTTGTTGCAAGCTAAATGTAATTACAAACGTTTCGCTTGAGGGGGAATGTTAGAGAACTAAAATAAATTAGCTAGGGGTACTACAGTGTTTCCATTATATAATTGTTGTGTTCTTTAGCGGTCTACCTATAAAATGGTAGCTAGCCTTATACTCATTTGAGCAATACAATACAATTTCTCATACCTAAAATGCTCCTTCAGTAGTCTATATATAAGTGTAACATTGTATTATAGAAATCATCTCAATAAATAATCTCTTTTACCTTTACACCATATTTCTAATTAGTATTATAACATGGCAACTATCAAATTTGCTTGGAATGTAAAGCATGCATATCCAAATATCCAATAATGCAAATATAAACGAGAAAGCGCGTTAACAAATAATGCAAGCAAGTCACAAGCTAAGAACTTTTTAACATGAACCCAGCACATTGAAATTATATGAACTTACTGCTGGTTTTAACATGAAGCGTATTGCAGAAACCAATTTATTTAGTGAGAACTCCTCAACAGGAATTGGAGGGGGACCAACTCCCCTAGCATGCACCTGCCTCCCCCAAAATGGTTGATCCCCAAAGAAAGGAACAACAGTCGTCGGACACTGAAAGTTGAATCCCAAATATTTAAAAAGGTAATACAAAAAACTTAAAGTTAAATAAAATTACAAGGCCTAAAAATGTAAAGAGGTGCTCATAAGTCACTAGACAAAAAGTTTACCGCAGCTTTAAGACCAGCAGCAGTTGTTCCAGCACCACCATGATGAACCTGCGAAAGTGAGAAATGAAGTGCTTTATTTGTAATGAAAGTGATCTCCAAATGAATATAAGTTGTTCATCTTTTGTTCAAATTCCATATTACTTCAGTTTTAAACAACTGTCAAAAAATTGATGCTGTTTCTTTCATTGTTAAACAATGACAACATGAACAGAGTTTTTTTTTGTTCTTGTTTCGAATGTTATCATTGCCGTTAAGAAAACACTAGATTCAGTTAAAGCCTTAGAGGTGATAATTCCAGTCCAGTTACTTGTGTCAGGATCAATTTAGGCTGTATTTTTTTTCTCAAACCAGGTCAACTAAAAGATTTAGTTAAAAGGGGAATAGGCGAAATTGGTTTAAACCCACCCAATGTCTGTTTTTAGTTCATACAACCTCTTAAACGTTTCTAGTCAAATATATAGATTGTCAAATAAATGATAATGCATGTGCCTGTATCATAACTAAGAGCAACTATTAATACCTTTTCTAATACCTGAAAAAACTGTTTTTGACATTTTCACGCATACCAAGAATGATCTGTTTCAACCTGAACCTGTTTTGACCCGTTACCCAACTCGCAATCTTTGCACTCGTAGAATATAGATATGATAATCAAGTGCATGCATTCATCATACTCATACGTTAACTAAAGAAATATTACCACAGCAGCACAATGTAGGAATAACCAATCATGTGGAACATTATCCAGCAAGTAGACAAAATCCAATGACTTCGCCACTGTAATATAAAATTGTCAGTATATGATTTGTAGTACTAAAAAGTGAGAAGAATAAAAACTCTTACAATTTCCCAAGCCACCCCAGCCTTTGTTAATGATACCTCGCTGTTCAGTAATTTCCAAGGCTTTAACTATAATCTCTGTCATTCCATCTGGATCTTGAACAGGCTGAGTTATCAATCAGAAACAGTTAGTACGGGTCAAAACAGGTCACTTATGGTATACGCTGAAAGCCTGAAATGACCAGGGTCGAATTGGTTCGACTCTCAAACTATTTTTATAGTAAATTTTCTATGTTACTAATTATGTACACAAAATAATATTATCACAATACCAATTCAAATGTTTCGATAAGAACAATTTAGGAGGTTGTATGCATTAAAAATATGATTTAGTGAAAATATGGTCCAAATAAAACATTAAGTCATCATCTTATTGGGAGTGAAGCAAAGAACTTATGGAAGTAATGTGCCAGGTAAATATGATATTTCAAGCAATAATGACAGTCAGCATGCCTCAACAGCATATAGCATTTAAATACCATTAAGATGTTTTGCATTCATACTAAGGATTGGTCCTTTTGGTGCGATTTCTAGATGAAAATCTGTTTATTATCAAGTTAAGTTAAATTGTAGAGTTATTTGAGAAGATCATATACCACAAATTGAAATACAAATACATGAGCACATTGGTATTAGGATACAAAAGATGTATATCCTTGTAAAATATCATAATCAACAAAAAAGAATCCTAAAGAAAATCCAAATTAACAATCTTCCGGATGTGTGATTCTCTCGCACACATGAAAGGCCACATAAAGATGCATCGATTTAGTTTTTTGAAGATTACGAAGGACATCTATATAGAATATTATTTTAGTTGTACATCTAGGGGCTCCCCTTTGGTGTATGCTATATTTGGTGTTTATTCTTTATTTCTTTGCTTAGTTAAAAAAAAAAAAAAAAAAAAACGCAGTTTTAAAGAAACATATTTCACAGTTGACACTTCAGTCTTGCTTCTCCGTGGTTGCACAATTCATGGCATATACATTATGAAAGAGGAAAAATAACAAATTCAAGAACTGGAAAAAAGTAGATTCATGGAAAAACAACTCACAAGGCTACCAAATCCAATGTAGATGGGCTTTTCACCTTTTTCAAGCCATTGCACTAGCGGATCTGGAGGTACATAACTTGATGCGAGGTCCAAGAAGCAAAAACCTACCACATCAATATGAGGACCCCAGTCTGTAATAAATCAAATGCAAAACATTAGTATTCCATAAGCATGAATAGGCTCTACTGACACACCAGTTTATTAAGAGGTTTCATGGCCTATTTTTCTAATGTGAATTACTGCTTAAGGATTAAAATACATAGTGCAGAGATGGAACAATGGACAACAGGTTCAGGTCACAAAGGTAGTTTTTGGTACAGCCGTGATTGGCCCAAACACTTTTTGCCCAAAAATTTAATTTTCTTCATGAACAGCTGGTTGTCAAATATGATTACAAAAGTACACTTTGGGTGACATCAAACCCATTTGAACCGTTTTCATTTAAGCTACTTCTTTTTCTTTTACCTCTTGTTAGGGACAGAGCATAACCCAATCATAAGTAAATGAATCAAACACACCCCCCCCCCCAACAAACTGTCGTAAACGAAAAACAGTTATCATCTACTTCAAGAGTGTGTAAGAGGATAGTAAAAATATTGTTGATGGAAATTTTTTTTTTTTGAACAGCAAAAGAAATTCATTCTATATCCTTCATAAACAAAAGAGTACATCACGTGAATTTCGAAGACCGGGAGCTTAAAACAACTGTAAGGGGGCATACTAGTCAACCTATAACCTGTTGATTTAAGTGTATATATAAACACACCTTTTGGTTTGGGGACAAGATGTGGACTCCATATATATCCATAAGGCAAATCTTGGGGAGAATTATTTGAACCACTTAAATACGTCACAGGTCTTAGCTTCAGCTTTTTCTTTCTAAACTCGTTGATTATATCTCGCATCCCCATCCAAATTAATGCATCAACAATTTGATATGACAGCTGCATCAAGCATAGAGAACTTGCTAACAAAATGTTCAATTGGTGATAAAAATTAAGTATATTCAGTTGAAACTGGAACAATAAAGATACTTACTCTATTTGCAACAGGTTGCCTAACCCGTGAAAGAGGATGTGGAAATTCAGTTGTAGGCCTGGAAAAGCAGAAGAAAAAAAGCAAACCAAAAACAGAAGATAAACATTAGTAAAAGGATGGAACTCAGAAAGTCTTTACATATAACCCATATGCATGTGTATACCATAAAAATATCAGTATAGCTAATGAGCCAAATTGCACTTAGCTTCGCTGAAGTTTCAATGATCACTTATGATATTGTGGGGTTTGAATCTTGATGTGTGTTGAAAGAAGCCTTAAAACAAGAGTTTTGAGCTTATAATTTGTCTTAAATGCACTTTTTAGCTCATATGTATTTACATTTATGTTCATAATTGCAGCAAAAATTTACAGGCCCTACTCAGCAAGTGATAGGTGACAAACATTTTAGGGAAAACAACGGCTCTTCTCTATGAGAAGTGTTGGGATCTGATACCTCACCTTTCTGTGACATCGATCTAACAGAACAAACAAAGGACTGGAGATGGGTGTGTGTGGATAAACAATAAGCATGATCAGTAGATTTGAGAATAGAGACGTGGAATTGGGAAGATAAAGAAGCATTCATCACGCCATTGGGGTGTATTACAGACTCGTGAACAAACTGAAGAAGACACATGAAAGCACACCCTCTCCAATAATGGGGAACATTAGATATTTACACTAATGACACGGAAATCCTAGAAATGGACACAACAACTAAAAGTAAACAAGTGATAGAAGAGCATCAGGTGAAGACAAACAACTAATCAGTGTCAATCGAAGAAGAACAACTGATGGAAACATCATTAGTAATTAGTTGCACAGGAGCAACTACAGTTCATTAGTTGTCGTCAGCAGCTCCTCACCATCAGCAGTTGTTAAACTACTGAGCAACATCGGTAGAAGCAAACAACTGTCAGCCTTCAGTTGGAGTCTCCAGCAGGATGGAACAACTGATGAATGACTTGCATCAGTTGTTTGGTCTCTGGTCTTCAGTCTTATCTTATGGGCTTGATCAGCAGTTTGCTACTGCCCTTTAGAAAATACATCATATTTCTATTATCTATTACAATTTGTTTTCATTTGACCAAATCTATTCAAATTCAAAACCCAACAAGAAGAATCTTCATTATATACTGAATATGCAAGCTAATAAGCAGCCTTAAATACATATAGCGAGGAAACAAAATATTCATAAATAATGATGGTAAAACATATATTTTGCTGGTTTAATTAGGTGCCTAATAACAGTTTGTGGAGATTGATCTGTAGAATCATATTTCTAACTAATTAATGGACCCCACCCTATCCCAAACTCATGCACTCGTTAAACAAAAAGAAGCAATAGAAGATACATACGTCCATGGCATAGTGAAGAAGATGTGCAGTGGAACTTTAAGTGCCTCTGCAACATGAGTATGACCTGAGCAAGCATAGGTCCACGTCACTGTTAGTTTTTAAATTAAAATTTTACTTAATAAAAAAGGATTACATTTAAGAAATTTGTGAATCTCTATTGCACATCAGATACATCAAGGTTCCTTTCTGCAATTTACCCTGATAAATACTTCCAGCAACATGTCTCATATAATAAGCAAAACAAAATACACAGGTTCCATAAAGTCTATCAACTTGAATCTTGAGGTCATATTGTTTTAGACAAACTAGAGATAAGCAAACCACCAGCTTCCAATCTAAACTGGTAATTAAATAAGTTATAACAATTAAGAAACAAATAATAGCGTCCTACCGTATGCAGGCGGGTTAGCAATTATAGCATCTACATCAAATGGAACATTTGTGTCCGGATCATGATCGGTGCAAGCAGGAAGCAAAGAAAATACAATATCCTTTATTTGGCTTCGTTGAATCGGTATTTCTGAAGGATCTGACGGCAAAAATCCTTTGTTCTTCACCATATCTATATATAGACAGAAGTTAGATCTTCAGTACAGTTTACAAGTTATAGTCGGTATTTGGACGTGCATTTTGATGATAATTATGTGTATTTTAGTTAGAATTAAATAATCAACAGGATAGGTGGTAGAAGATATTCTTTCGATGCAATTTAGCTGTTTGAAGTTTATGTGAGTGGTTAATTAGATGTTTGAGTATTTGACAATCCTGGTTATTTGAAGAAGTCAAGGCTAAAAAGACCAAAAATGACATTTTATGAACCCAGAGGAGAGAGTTTTTGTGTGAAGGGAGGACAAGTCCCTCAAAATTGGTTAAATGAAGGGGAAAATAAGTAATTTTATTTACCCTTAGATAATCATTTTTACGGCGGGTAAGAAACCGATCATAGGGGCCCTAAGTTATTGAATAATCACAAGGAAAAATCTGTGTTTCCGAACACTAATAACTGAGTATTGCTATTTCATATAGCAATAATCAAATAATCAGTTTCTAAACACGTATCAAAACAGTACCTATAAATCGAAAATGTATAATAATAGAATATCAACAGAGGTGTATGGGTCCTTACAGCCAGCAAGGACTTTAGGATCACCACCTAGAGGGAAAAATTCCAGCCCAGAAGCCTTTACAAATTCTTTGAAATTCGAGTGAGTTGCTAATCTCACCCTGTGACCATATTCCTGAAAAAGATTTAACACAAAGTTAAGAAAAACATTTCTCAAATAATCAATTAACATGAAGCACATGGTTTCAATTTAAGAAACTATATATATAAGTAATAACCTGTAAACATTTTCCAATGGCAACAAATGGTTGTACATCTCCCCGTGTTCCAACAATAAGCATAACAATTTGCAAGGGCGGGAATTCTGGAATATTTGTTGTATTAAAATCATGGTCTTCAATAGTAACAACTTTGGTACCAAAATCCAAGTTTTGTGGTTTAACTTCGTCAGGAATTTCAAGTTGCACTGTACCATCAGCTTGAACACTGGCTAGGCGATTCAACCACTTAAGCTGCAGAAAGTAAGTGCATTAGAAACTTACACCAAGAAAATGCACCAAAATATGTTATCACTACAATTAGAGCCAGAAAGATGATAACATGTCAAAACAGGACAAGTCAGGATGGGTTGACTTGACCCGTAAACACTTTCTTGTCCATCTCTTTAATTTTATATATTAAATACCAATGTGTTATCAATTATGATTATAAAAACAACATTTACCACAATAGCTTGAATTAACCTATTCACAAGATGGTATCATACTCTGATATAAAAAAGTACACTTTGATTATTTAAATATAACCAGTTTGAGATAATGCAAAACTCATATTGATATTCATAGCCACCTCTAACTAATAGTTACTATAAACAATAGCAATGGGTTCATGAGAGCACAATATATGATCTCTATTGTATAATATCTTAATTAAATATAACAAAGAGACATATAGATAACATGATGTGAGTGAAGAGAAGTGAAAACCTTCTTTCTGGCAGGAATTTTAGTGTCAAAAAACTTAGCTCCGAGTAAACCATGAATTTTGCTATCTCTATTTCTCCCAGGCTGACTATTGGTGGTCTCAAACTCATTTCTGGAAGCTGTGGATCGACAAGTTAACAAACATTAATATTATTATTTTGATTTAGCGAAATCAAAGGTAACCTTATGGATTTGCTTTTGACTATCAGTTCAAAATTGAGAACAATATACGAAATTGGGAAAGAAAAAGAAAAAAACAGGGGGGGTTAGGGAAACCTACGGGCATGTTGTGGCGGTTGGTCTTCAGTAGTTATCTCGACTTCAGAATCGAATTCCGATGGGGAAATGGAAGGAGATGAGGCGTGATGATGATCACAGACATTAGGGTTTGAATTCATGGAGAAGGAGTGGTATGATCGTCGAAAGCTGATGAAATTGGGAGAAAATGAAAGAAAAGAGAAAAGGGGTTTTGGTTCAGGAGGGAGGGAGGGAGGAAGGAAGGAATATGTGGGGGGATTTTACATCATGATGAAATGAAAGACAGGTGTTGGAAATGCAAGGGGAGTGAGCAGGAAGTTTGAATGACTTGGCCACTACGGCTATTGTTTCTTTTTAAAAAGTGTTGGCTTTATGATGTTCTTTTTGTTTTTGAGTGGTGAGGGTATAAATTTTTAGATTGATAAACAATTTACTATTTGTCTATTTATATATACAATGTTTTTTCTTGAACGGCTAATTTTTTATTTTACACCAACTTTCATCATGCCAAGGTTTGAACCTTGGTCTCTCCCCAAAGAGGCTTTGCCCCTTACCACTAGGCTACAACAATGTGTATATATTAATTTAAAAAAAGACCTTTTTTTTAATCTACTATTAGTATTTTATTAGTATTTTGTTACTTTTTTTACACCACCTCATCACTTCTACTTAGTGGTGTCTCCGAGATTCCGGGTGTCCGGGGCGCGTTTAAAAAGTGTGCCCTCAAAAAATATATATATGTCACATTCCTTATCATTTTATTGGATTTGGTGATATATAAAGAATAAATATTAAACAAATTAAAAATAAATGTTAAATGGTATATGATATATAAAGAATAAATATTTTTTCTTATACCTCTCTAAAACATATGTCTTATACGGTCGCCCACTCTCTCACCTCAAAAAAGACACTCTTGTTTCTACTACTTTTTTCTCTCTCTTGCATGCCACAATCTTATTGGTTATTTTTCTTTCTTCCATTCTACTACTTCTACTAACCACTCCCCATCCCTAAGGCTATGTGTAATGGTTGTATATTTTCAAGCCTCTCATGTGGGCATTATCCGCCATGTGGCATCCTACATGGCATGGAGGCTTGAAAGCAAAAGAGGTGTAGTGGTCAAGCCCCTTTCAAGCCCCATGTCATGATTACCTATTTTTTTTTTCTTCAACCAAATTAAATTAACTAAATACTATTTTTTAAATAAAACACAATAATATAAATAAAAAAAAGTTCATTAATAAAAAAAAACAACTTAAAAAAATACAAATTCGAAGGATTTTTTCTAAAAAAAAAAACTAATCATCATCTTGGACATCATCGTAATCATCATCTCCGTCTTCATCTTCATCTTCGTCTTCGTCATCGTCTTCGTCTTCGACTTCGTTTTCGTCTTCATCCTCCGTGTTTTGGACTGGCACATCATCGAAGGGACGAACCGACCACGCATGCTCTACCAAATCATACTTAAGAGAGTTGTGTGTCTCTCTACTCCGCATCGCCCTAGAGTTCGCCAAACGTTCTTCTTGCGTTGCATATGGTGCTTCCACCACGTGTTCGGGCCGATGGTCGGGACAAATCGCTTTGCCTTTATCCTCCTTGTTCATGTTGTGCAAGATAATGATAGCACGCATACAATCTTTCATCTTGTCCTTTGTCCACAACCGACAAGGATTTTTTAGAAAATGCCACTTCTTTTTAAGATTACCAAAGCAACACTCGATATCCTTTCTTGCCGCCTCTTGGACCGTCTTGAAGTATCTCCGTTTCTCATCTATGGGGTCCTTGAAGGTCTTCATGATAAACGAATACTCTGGGTATATTCCGTCACCCAAAAGATAACCATGAGGGTAGTAATTTCCATTGGCATAAAAAGAGGCTTTTGCTCCTTTCCCCGAAATGTAGTCCTCAACCACTTGCGAGCTTTCCAAAACGTTAATGTCATTAGCCGAGCCGGCAACACCAAAATGAGCGTGCCATATCCAACGGTCATTTGAACATACGGCTTGCAAAATTACCGTTGGACCTTTTTGATCACCCCGTGAGTGTTGGCCTCTCCAAGCGGTGGGGCAATTATCCCAAGCCCAATGCATACAATCTATACTACCAATCATTCCTGGTAGACCATGGACTTGATCATGACGCTCGTATAAATGTTGTAGATCGTTCCACGTTGGCTTTCGCAAATAACGGGCACCGTATAATGTATCAATTGCTTTTGTAAATTCCTCAACGGTATCTCTCATGGTCTTCTCCGCCATTTTCAAATACTCATCGTTGATGTCGGTGGTGTTCCCGTAAGCCAAAATCCGTAACGCGGATGTGCATTTTTGTATTGACGTGAATCCGAGCTTTCCACGCGCGTCGCGTCTTTGTTGAAAATAAGTAAAGTTTTGTTCCAAATCATTTGCAATACATAAAAATAAACGCTTACTTATACGAAAACGAGTAGAGAACGTCTTCGGGTCGGAGTAAACCGGATTCTCTGAAAAGTAGTCATCCATCAACCTTTTGTTGGCCGCTTCCCGATCCCGCTCAACACGGACTCGTCTAACAATTGGACGTGGAACTTGAGCCTCCCTTGACCGTCGTAATATACTTAGGGCGGTCGAAATGACGGTATCCTCTTCGTCTTCAAGCATTTTGTAAAGTGACGATGAAGAACTACCGGAATCCATACCCGTGTGCAAACTATTTTTTATAAAAAGTGAGAATATGAAGTAAAAGTGAGAGTGAAGTGTTGTTTAAATTGAATTGTTGTGTGGATATATATAGAATATGAAGTAAAATTGATAGTTTAAAAAAAATAAATGTGAAGGAATATAGCCGTTCAACGGCTATATTCTCCACCATCTCCCCCCCCCCCCAAATCGGCGTGATAAATCCCACGCCCAAGACCCTTTTTCTCTCTTTCGCGCCCCACCGTAGTGGTGGAGGGCGTATACTAAATCAGAAAATAAATAAAAAATAATGATTAGGTAAGAATAAGAGATGAGAGTTATGAAGGTTATGACTACACACTCTTTCAACCCTTTTGCAAATGTAATAACACGTAAATGGTCTAATTAGGCTATGTGTAATGGGGCTCGATAGGGGCTTGAAACCGAGTTTAGCGCCCCGGTAGCGCCCCCTTAGTATAAAAAAACAAACATAATTTCACTAAATATAAAAAAATGACATAATTTCATTAAAAAAAACATAACGATACTAATAAAGAAAAACTAGATCCCCACATTTTTCGAATCGATGTGTTAACGATTTTGGCAAGTGTATATGTCGGTCCGTCCTTCGGGAGCAGTTTGGTGAGTTGCTCGAGATCTTTGTGCATTTGGCGTCTATAAGAAGTTCCATATGCGTCAAACGATCCACTTGTATTTTTTCCTTCTTTGCGAGACATCAGTATCTTTTGGGCTATATTTAATTAAGGCATGGACATTAGTTAGTGGGCTAGTTTATTGTTTTGGGCTTATTAGATATTGGGTTTATTATAGTTTACTATTGGGCCATGTGGGCTTCTTTATAGTTCACGATTTTTGTAATAGGGCTTGCATGAGGCACTATATAAGCCTCATGTGATTATGATTTAGACAAGCTTTTATAATACAACTTCAAGTTTACGATTTCTGTGTGCTTTCAAGTTTACGATCAGCTTCACTTGTAGAGTTTATCATTCAAGATTCAATCTTTCTCATAGATTGAATCTATTTCTTCTACTTGTTTCTTGAATCGATTGCATTTGAGGATTCCGCACTCATTTGTGATTAGATATCGTGTTGACGGTTTGATCTCGAACCAACAATTGGTATCAGAGCTAAGAATCATTGATTCGAGGCTCACACGATATTGATTCAAGCAGTTTTCTGGGTTAAAGTGTTGTTTTTGAAGATTTGAAGGTGTTTGGAGTGTTTACGATTGATCTTGTTGCTGTTCTTCGTGTTTCCGATCGGGTTTCTGGGTTTTAATTGGTGTTTACGACTGCATCAGTTGAAGATCTTCATCAGTTGTGTGTTTACGACTTCAAGATCACATTTTTAGGCGTTTACGACTTGTACTTTCGGTGTTTACGATCTTTCCTGGTCGTAATCAGAGTTTACGACTTTGCATTGCCGGAATCACGGGATCGGAATCGGTGTTTACGATCTATTGGATCGTAATTGAAGTTTACGATTGGCTCTAATCGGAATCAGTGTTTACGATATACGGAGTCGTAATCGATAGTCGTAATCGGTGTTTACGATTCTCACAGTCGGTTAAGTGTTTGCGATTTTGGGTTTAATCGGAAACGGTGTTCACGATCGTAATCAGGCATTTACGATCGTAATCAAGTGATTTACATCGTAATCTCAGTTTTTGGACGTTTGGACTTTAGATTTAGGTTCCCTTTGCTATCGTAATGGATTTCGAACCAAGTATGTATCAGAAGCTGGATTTTGAAATTGGATCCATCACTCGCCCACCTAGACTCACCTCGGCGGATAACTTTTTGGAATGGAAATATCGGTTTGAAAACCACTTGAAGAGTGTTGACTTAAGATTGTGGAGAGCGGTGATTAATGGACCACATGTACCTACACATGGAGAAGGAGCTAAAGCTGGAAAAGCTAAGACTGAAGAAGAGTTTGATGATGATGACTGGGAAAGATGCAACAAGGCTGAGAGGGCGTTTGCAATTATGACCATGGTACTAAGACCCGACATTGCTCAAGGATTTAAGCATTGCAAGACAGCGAAGGATCTATGGAATGCTTTGATTGTGGCCTATGAGGGAAATCCAGACATTAAGGCAAGTCGCAAGCAAATGTTGAAACAGAAATTCAATCTGTTCAACCATATTCAAGGTGAATCTTTTGAAGCACAAGTGCAAAGGTTTGTGTCTCTGATGGCAGAAATGTCAATCTATGGTGTGGAGCCAGAATTGGAAGATAAGAATTTGAAGCTGCTGAATAGTTTACCAAAGTCTTGGAACACCAATATCTCAATCATTAAGGATAACAACAAGCTGAGTGAGCTGTCTCTTGATGAAATGATCAACAAACTCAAGTCCAAGCTAATTGATGACAAGCAGAGAGAGTTGAATCATATAAGCTCTCTTAGTTTGGCGGGGAAATTAAATCAAGCTCTGTTGTCACAAGATGTGGAGGCTAAGCATGAATTGAAGTCAACTGGAAATGGATCATGCTCAGTCTCAAAGTCAACTGCTTTTGTGGCTCAACCTCAAGGAAGCTCAAGTGGAAATGTCAACCCTGATGATACAAATGATCCCAATTTTGCTCTTGGTATGGGTCTTATGAACATCTACCATGCTCTCATGGCCGGAACTCTTGTACCCACTGATATGTTGTCTGGTGAGCTGAACCAGATAAATCCTGAAGATGTTGAGATGTTGGATGTCTCATGGCAGATGGCTATGGCAGTGTTCAGAGCAAAGAAATTCATGGCAAAGACAGGGAGAAACGTCTGGAAAGATCAAGACAAGATAAGGATGGGGTTTGACAAAAGCAAGCTGAGGTGCTACAATTATGATGAATACGGGCATTTTGCTAGGGAGTGCACTAAGCCTAAGAAAGAGAAGGTCGAAGAGAAGAATGCTGCTGAGGTCAAAGGTAAGGTTGAAGCAAAGGCTCTGGTTATTCAGGAAGGAGGCGGTTATGATTGGACTCCTCAATTGAAAGAGTTTAGTATGTCTCATGCTATGATTGCTGCCATGGAAAGGAATGAAGATGAAAAGCATGCTTTTGTTGTGACTGAAGATGAACCTGAGGAGAGCCCGATGGAGGAAAATGAAGCTTTAGCAGCAGATCACACCAAGGTATGTTCTAACCCTACTTGTAATCGTATAATTACTGGTCTTAGACAATTTTGCAAAAATTTTCAATTGGAATTGTTTGAGGTAAAATGTGAAAGAAGCTCATTTAAGGGTAGATGGCAAAAGAATGAAGAAAAGGTTAAAGCCCAGAAATTAGACATAGTGAAATATAAGAAAACTAGCAACTGAGAACGCTTATCTGTATGACAACGCTAAGTTAGAAATAGCTAAGCTTAGTAAGCAGATAGATGACCTTAAGCATAAAAACAATGAGTTGCAGGTGAAGCTTGATATGAATCTTATGAGAAGCAAAAGAATGTTACAGGCTAGTAAATCTCTGAACACATGCATAACTGATGTTAGAATGGGTAAGGACAAAGGTGGCATAGGAATTAGCTTTGCAAACAAGAACGATGTTCCTTAAGATAAAACTAGAGATGTAATAGGAATGATCTTGGAGGAGGATCAGATAGATAGATCTGCATCTGAAATGCATGAAGAAGGACCTCCCTTAGATAGTGACTTGGTTGGAGTGAAGCCTATGACAGAAGAGGAAATAGAAAATGAAAAACACATGACTTATGGGTTGGGTGATAAGGATAGAGTGATGACAGACACGTGTGAAGCACGTCCATCAAAGACTTCTCTGAATAATTGTGTGAGCTCTTCTGATGTATCTATTTATTGTGCAGATGAAGTAGAAATCAAAGACATTTCTAAGGAGGATGCAGAATGTCAGAGAGTGGAAGAGAGTCACGTGTCTAGTAGTTCTAGTGTTTATTTACCTAAGGATGATGTAATGGCACTTGTGTCAGAACTTGAAACATCCAAGTCAAAACGAATAGTTCTACCAGTGTTAAAAAATGTTTCTGAATCAAATGAAAAAGTGACTGGTTTTAAAATTCGTGTGCCTAACACTAAAGTAGGACGTGAGACCAAACCCAAATATTTTGTTGCTTATCCCCAGGTTGTGTCAGCTTTTAATAGAACAAACAAAACTAAATCAGAACAATTTTGTCTGATCACACAACCTGAAAGGGATACAAAACATGTGATACACAAGTGGGATGATAAGCCAGAGTGGAAATCATCATACCCAAGACGTTCATATTTGTGTAGCCATGTAAATGGACCTAGACCTATGAATTGTTTTCAATGTGGGAAGCCAGGACATTTTGCTGCCAATTGCTTAAATAGACCTTATCAACCATACTGTCCGCATAACCCACGGACCAGTATGTTGCAGAAAATGATGGCAGGAGAAAACAAAAACAAAAAACAACAAGCTTTGTCTAAGGGGAAGCAGATTTTAGAACCAATGAAGACTGAACAGTCTAAGGTTTTGAACTCAAAAGCTCCGATGACAAAGCATGTTGAAGAAAAGTGGAATGTAACTAGACCTTCAAACTCTTCTTACAAACCTAAGGGAATTTATCAAAGAAAAGACAAAATGAAAACAAAACCTTTTGAGAAACAAGTGCCTAAAGTCAACCTTGTTACTAAACCTAAGGGCAAAGCAGTAATTGAAAAACCAAAAGTGGTCACTCAAACAAAACAGATGGTTTATACTAAATTGAAACTTGAGTGGACACCTATTGTTAAGTCAAAAGGCAAAAAGGTCACATCTCCATCAAAGAAACAATCACCAGCAAAGAACTCAGCTAGCTGTTCTAACTCTCAGAAACAACCCACTTGGAAACCTAAAGTCAATGCTCAGATTTTGAGTAAACCTGAATCTAAAGCAGGAATGTCTTTCAAATTGGTTAACTACATTGACTCCAAAGGAGTGCCCAGATCAGTTATGACCTGGGTACCTGACTCTAACTGATTTCCGATTTTGTAGGGACAACCAAGTAGTTCTATCAACAATCTCTGGTACGTTGATAGCGGTTGCTCCCGACACATGACCGGAGACTTATCCCTATTGGAAGAGGTACAAGACTTCAATGGCGGAGGAGTATCTTTTGCAGGTGGGGTAGGTGGTAGAATCAGTAAGAAAGGGGTTGTGAAGAGTGGAAGCTTGACTTTTTCTGACGTACACTATGTAGAGGAGCTGTCTCACAGTTTACTAAGTGTGTCGCAAATGTGTGATAAAGACTTTTCAGTCCTGTTCATCAAGAAGGAATGCATAATCCTCAAGCCAGGCTTCGAAATTCCAGAGGAGTGCATCTTAATGCGCACTCCAAGAAGAGGAAATTCCTATCAGATGAACTTGGGCAAACCTCCAACTACAGAAGAAGCCTGTCTTATCTCAAAGCAGAATGAGAATTTAGCGTTATTATGGAATCGTCGCCTGGGGCATGCCAATATGAAGAATCTGTCTAAGCTGGCTAAAGGAGAGCACGTTAGAAATTTACCGATCAAAGATTTCTCGTCTGTGGAGAAATGTGTGGCTTGTGCTAAGGGGAAGCAGCACAAGTTGCCACACCGTCCAAAGGTTGTTAACTCTGTCTCTTCTGTTCTTCAACTCTTACATATGGATCTTTTTGGTCCCATGCAGGTACAAAGCATCAGCAAGTTTTCTTATTGTCTCGTAATAGTGGATGACTATTCGCGTTATACTTGGGTCTTCTTTTTATCAAACAAGTACGAAACTCCGACCCTTGTAAAAGAGTTCGTCACACTTTTAGAAAACCAGCTTAACAAGAGAGTGAAGGGCATAAGAACTGACAATGGAACAGAATTCAAGAATGCAGAGTTGAACATGTTTTGTGGTGAGAAGGGTATTGTCACACCCCCAAAAATCCCACGCGCGATAACCCGCCGCAGGGAGCGTGACAAACCAGGATCACCGTCCATTAGTTACACCAAACGACCAGTAATTAATAAAAAGGTTGTATATTTCATTAAAATATAAATACAGAGTTTTACAAATGCGGAAGCGTAAATACAATGAAAGTATTAATGTAAAAACACCATCACCCAAGGTGACGTGGCTTGTTCAAAGACAATAAAGGGGTTTTCAAATACTCATGCATGCGTACTCGTGATACCCGAACATCCGCAACCTGAGAAATAACATGCTAAAAAGTGTCAACACAAAGGTTGGTGAGTTCACAGGTTTATCAGTTCAAAAACAGTTCCAGTTAATGTAAATCGACTGTTCAACAACAGTCCCAGTTCAGTGTAAATCAACTGTTCCTCGACAGTTCAAGTTTAGGTTCAAGGTTGACTGTTCAACAACAGTTCAAGTTCATGTTCAAGTTCAGTTTAAAATCCAGATAATATATCAATAGCTAGCTAGGCTATTTTCAAGAAATCAGTGCACGTTTGACTAGATAAACTAGCTATCCAGTTACTGAAGCTCGACAAGTTCGATTGTGCCTCGTTAAGACTAAGAAGTATATAACACCCGTTCGATATCCAATCGAGTCAGCGCGAATGACCCGGGTGGGGCTTGTCAGGCCCAGTAGATCTACCAAATAAGTTCCCGCTGATGTCACATTGACAGTAACTCTAAAAGTGAGGACTTTATCATAAGTGTGCCACTATCATTCAGGTGATATAAATATCTAACAGTTCAAGTGTTTGCATGTTAATCTCCCCCAACAGGATTAAAATAGGTAAAAAGGGGCCGTGAAACTCACCTTCGGGTGCACATCAGTTCCAGATAAATAATAACAGCAAGTAGCAACTAGCAGGTCTTGTGTACTCTACCAAACACCTAACGAGCATATATACATAAGTGTGTGTTCAATCGAAAACGACTAAGTCTAAACCAACAGTGAAATCAAATAATGTCAAACTATGACATGGCGAGGGTTTAATAAATCCAAAACGAGTTGAAGGTTGGCACATAGCCAAAATCGTAACGATTACGAACGTCTACGAAAAGAATACTATTGACCAATAACGTACGTTCATGAAATCGAATAATAAAATGTGTATATATATTTAAATATATACAATATTTACACATACGTAATCAATACTAAATAATAAAATACATATCTATATACGTTTCTTTAAAACTACCTTTTGTCGAAATAACGAGAAAACTCCTTTAACAATCCATTAGTCTAGCTTACGGGCTTAAAACCGCTAAAGAACACTTAGGGTACAAGTCCAAATCGCAAAAATAACAAAAATAACACACACACAAAAAAAACTATGGAGTTCCCCGGGTTCAAACCCACGACCTCCAAATCAACAAACAAGGATTAAACCATTGAGCCAAGGGCTCTGTTTATTAACATTTCGAACACAAACACTTTTTATCATTAACAGTGATTGAAAACGGGTATTTACAACAATACAGAAAAAATAATGGGGTTGCCAGGTCTCGAACGCGAGACCTCACGGATAAGACTTGCGTGCTCTAGCCACTGCGCTACTTCGCTGGTTTGTGTTTAAAGTAGAAAACATTTCTTTTATATTAACGCGGCGCGGAGTCATCTTCTCCACAGAAAACCCTAAACTCGCCGGAGTTTGCTCCAGTCGCCGGAAAATCGTAAAACACAAAACGAAACTCAGAGAACATGCGAATAACATGGTAAAGTGATTACCTCAAATCAGGGATGGGTTGTGAAGTGTTTTTGACGTCGAAAACGAACCCGAACTTCAGCCGCGAACTTCGAGCACCCTGACGATTCTCACTTCCGTCAACTCCTAGTTGCTCGTCGGAGTTTCTCGATCACAGTAGTGCTATCGTTGGTGGTCGAATGGTGGCGACAGTGATGACTGCACCTTTTTTTTTCCACCGGATTTAATTTCTTCTTGAAGGGCTTTGTTTTATTTTCTTTTTTCTTTCTGTGGTTTGCGAGAGAGTGTAAGGAAGAGGGAATGAAGATGGTGAAAGGCTGTCAATAATTGGAGGTTAACTGGAATTGTATTGGACTCGAGTAGGTTACCGGAAACAAAGCGTCGCCGCTCGTCGGTTACACGAAATGAATTTAATTTAACTTTGGAGACTTGGCAAAATCAGTCCCTCTCATAGTATCAGTTTAAGGTTCTGAGTTTAGATAATTACGATGCTGCCCTTCAAAGTATGTGTAATAAAAGAAAGTTTAAAAATTGGCAACATTGATCCTTCAAAGTTTAAAAACGTTAACGGGCTCATAATGGAGTTAACGGAAATCATCCCGAACGATGACTAACTAGAATAAGTCAAAATATATTTCAAGTGACGTTTATATAATGTAACCCTCGCTAATCACATAAAATCAATAGTAAATATATAATTCATAATTATTTCTTTTATGTCCACATAAAACCATAACTAATAACCCACATAAAATCATAAAACTCTACGAATAATCACGTGACATCTTGTCACCTAAAGTCAGGACTTACAATAACATGTGAATATGTATGTATATATATGTATAAATATATCACATAAAATCATAAGTTTAGTTGTCACGTAAAATGATAAAATGTTATGAAATCACAACATATGATTTACATAAAATCATAGGATCTCGAACGCCTAGACTTAAGTGCATGCTCGTAGTGATGGTTATACAAAACCCTAATTTGCTAAAAGTCAACACAGTCAACACAAAAATGTTCACACAACATTTATAGCAATTAAAATAAATATTCTCACGACATTTATATCCGTTTAAGTTTATTGAAATCAAGAAAAGACCTGAAAAGACGGATTGTCACAGTATCCCCTTGTTGAAGAATTTTCGTCCCGAAAATTGAATAACGTGGTTAACAAGTTGGTCACAAAAGAATATTTTTCTCAGTCGTCACATCATCCCCTTGTTTAAAGAATTTCGTCCCGAAATTTAAATCAGTGACAATTGTTTGAAGAGTCGAATTGACAGTAACGTATCCAAAAAAGAAATTTAAAAAAAATAAAAAAAAAATAGGTTTCCTACTCCAAAAGGAGTGATTGATGTTATGATCAAGAACGTTTACCCGATGTTGAGAAGATGTCAGATGTTTAAGGATTTCGAAAGGAATTCAAATCGAAAGTGTAGAAAGTAATTTTCCTATCAAACGTTTTCCTATGAGAAGAGTTGAACAACTGTATTCGGGAATCGTGTGGAGTGACAAGGCCGAACAGAGTGACACGACAACATAAGTATTTGAAATCAAATTTCAATGCGAAGAAGAATCATAATAGTCTGAGTAGCCTCTAGTTATCGTACCCATAACTAGAAGTGAGATTCTCGTTTAGGGTCTCGTTTTTTTTTTAAAGGTGTACGCATTCACCAATAGGCTAGGTGAATTGGAGCGAAGGAATCTGAGTATCAGAGAGTTGTGGGCGCATGAAGTCAATTAGTGTTTGTTTAGTAGACCCGAGGTCCAATGAAAACGTAAACGTCTGCATCTGCCTCTCAGCTAGCAAATAACATAGAATTTACACAAGTCTGACTAAGTTAACATGAGGGCTTGATGGTTGATTTAGTTCTTAATAAAGCTATGACCAATTAAGTTCACATAATTTATAATAACATCGAAATTCACATTACATGCAATAACGGTTCAAATAGCATACGAGTTTCTACAAAGATTTCTTTTAAAGGTTAATGCGGTCAAAGGGTACTAGCATGCAATCTATCATAAAGGTTTTACCATACAACACATACATTTGTCCGAACATATTATATCCTAGAATACGAACCTAACATGGCATATCTCTAGCATATAAGTTCACAAACCAACCAACACAACCCATACGGTGCAAAGTTGACGAGGCAACTTTACACAGTCTTGTCATTCCCACCGAGGTAGGAGACTTAGGACCTTGTACGGTGTATGGTTTTCATACCCACTCAAGTTAATACATTCACAACATGTCATTTTTTAGTTCCTAAGACGTTTCATACACATAAATAATAATGCTATTCTACTCAACTTATGTTTAAACCAGCACTTCAATAATTAATCAGTTTATATACCCTAAACATAGTATTAGATTCTCAAATTTTAGCATGCATAAACACATATGTTTTATAAACATTTCCCATGAGACGATCAAAAGCAAACAAACTATTTATCATGGTTAAAATCAACAGCTGCTCACATACTAAAATATAAGTGGTAACACATTGATGTTGTGACGAAAGGACTGAGGTCCACAGAGAAATCCAATGAACAGCTCATTGCCATTTAAAGGGTAACACGTAGCGGTTTGTTTTAGAAAAGAATTACTCAATTCTGTTAAGATTTATTCAAGAAATATCATATACAATTAGGTTCAAATTCAAGTTAGAGTGCAGTATCATGCAACATATCATCATGCAAATTACCTCGCTAAAGAATCAAAAAAAAAAAAAAAGTTAAAGTGAAAGTTCAACAAAACAAAAGTGTAAACTATGAGGTACCGAATATCGAAAAGTTATCTGCAGGGTTACGCATGGCTTCAAGCATGAGAATAACAAATAGAGGAAAAGCGCCAACGGCTTAGTTCGTGAATTCGAATAAGCGATGGGGTAACAAGTTTATGATAGCCGCAACTACACATTTCAATGATGACATGTGAGTTTAAGCTAGCACTGGTGAAGATACCAACAGGGAGGATGCAAATAACGTAACATATAGTATAAAATTCACAGAAAAACATATAGTGTGCTTGACAAGATTTGGCAGGGAATTCGCGTAAATAGATATCGAAATGAACGTGTCAACGGTTATACAATCCAATAGAGTAAACGTCTCGTTAGAGAAATCTTCATTGTTTAAGCTCACCACTGTGCCCAATCTCCTTGGTGTTCTTGCGCTTCATGCGTCATGATTCCTTTTCTTGTCAAAACATCGGTTCAAATGGTCTTCAAAAGTAATATAGGGTACAAAAGTGTTTTAAGAGAGTGTCTGCGAAACACAAAAGAAAAACCAAGATATCCCAAAAGTGGTTTTGGCTTTCAATGGTTGTACATATGGGTTATGGTTAGGTTTTAGAGCAGGTGTACTGCAGATCTAAATGTCATATCAGGTGTTGAATAAAGATGGATCGGGGGGTATCACTTCTGTGAATGCTAGAAAGTTTATCAAAAGTCCGTCGACTGAAAAGTAGTTTCCATTAAACAAAACTCGATCTACTTCTTAACACATACTTCTAAAAGTTGGAGTTGTTCATTCGATCATGCGGTTTTTCATTCATAAGAGGAAAAATCTTAGGTTTTTAAAACGTTGATGTTCATTTGAGTCAGAACCCACGTAGGAGAGCTTTTATAAAGCACGGAGTTTGATTATTACGGGCATGTCTCTTTCAGTAGAAATACGTAAGGGATATCTGTATTCTCAGAGAAAGTAGCATTAAGCAATTTTGTCGAGGACCTAGTCCCGTTCGATGGAGTTTCTCATGGTGAGGCTCTTGTGTATGACTCTAAAGTCAATCCTTGGTCTGGTACTGGTCCCACATTCAACGTGCCACCAATGTTTATATAGAGGGTGTACCGCAGCTAACCCACCACACTACCAGCACCTTGAAAGTGTACCAACTACCCACCATTACTAGATATTAGTCAAACCACATTGGATACTTTTATCGGAATTAGAGGACTTCGAGTTTCTCCCATACGCTTGAATGAAAAAGGGGCGAGAGATTAAAAAAAACTTCAATACGTTGTACAAACAAAAGGTGTAGGTATTTCCATTCACAATATCAGTAAGATGCGTACGGTTTGCCATTCTAGCGAAGATAGTCGAGAGTTTGGCACGCGCAGTAAGGATATCATAAAGATTCAAATTTCAAGACGATCAAAATTTAAACAGGCCACAAGGTTTAAGTTCAAGTTGGAGGTTCATCAATGAAAGTTTTCTGAAAATGACGATGATGATTCGTGTACCAGAAATTTATCGATAGTTGCTATGAGAGGAGCGTAAATAAATATACAAAATGTATGGATAACTTGTTGTACTCAATGTGTAAGAAGGGTAAATATAGTTTGATCGCACAGTTAGCTATCGATAACAAGAAGTTCACGCTCGATGGGTGCAAATAGAGTTTTCATATAAAGCTTGGTATTGTTACTGCGATTGAAGCACAAGGTCGTCTTATCATTAATGGTGTTAACTAGTAGAAAAACTAACCAAAAGTGTAACACCTTTCGGATCAAAGCTTAGATGCTTATCCAGGACATAAAGGATTACAAAGCATGAGAATCAGAAATTGCCGGTTGCTACATCATGAAAGGTTAAATTATGCAAACAAAAATCGATAGTTCAGGCTCAGGAGATCAATGGGAATAGTCCTTACGTTAAAATTGGGAGTCATTAGTTTTGGAAGTCATGAAGGATTCTCACTAACATTAGCCCCATTAGAGATAAATAAGCTTGCGGTGTGGTAGGCAGTTTGTACAACCGTGTCGATGTTGCTGGCAACAAGTATTGGTTCGCACAAGAAAATCAGGGAGTATGAATCTTCAGAGGGTAACTTCACAAGAGCTTTCATCCAATAAATACGTCCCGTGCTCATGGTATATATAATTTATCCAATTCGTTCATCTAACGTTGTCTAGGTATCCGTCCGGTGAATGTATGTCCAAGTTATCTCACGATCGTAAAGTTCCAGGGATTGATATGGTTGGTAAATCGTAAAAAAAATAGAATTATGATTCAGGATGAATTTAAACCAGTCGAGGGTTTCGTCGAGAGTGTTCGTAGTTAAGGAAGACTGGTCATTGAAATACACGAGTGTGACGGTGTCCTACTAGGACCAACTTTTCGTAATATGCTTCAAAAGGGTTCACGTATGGATTAGAATCCAATAGTGAAGGGGCAAAGTCAGGTGCGATAGCGTTTTCAAAGATAGATGACTTTGATCATTCGGTGGAGTTCAACAAGTTCAACATTCAATACCACAAGGGACAAAAAATTTTTACAGGAATTTGGTCCCAATACAACCATTGACTTGCCTAGTAGGATTCTCCAGGATTTCCATATACTGCAAATTACATTTACGTGTGCACCCGTAACTGTGATTTACTTTATATGATCACCCTAGTTCCTCTTACTTCAGCTACCAAGTATGGTGTGGTCACTAACCCATGGTATCTTGACCAGAATTTGTTAAAGAGACAAGTTTCAAAAAAAAAATATTTTTTTCGCTTTAATTGGATTGACCCACCCGAAGCGAGTCAGCCAGAATTTTAGCTCGATAGGATCTGAATAGGGTTTATCACCATGACCAAAGCTTAGCTCGACGTTAAACAATAGTTACCACACATACAGACGTGATCACAGTCCGGTACATAAGGAGAAAACTTTTGTCGGCCCACATCAGGTACCGTTGAGGTTATAAGAGTTGTTTCTAAGTTGTATCATCTCGACGCATAACGCGATAGAAGCGAGAAGATGAGGATCTTAAAAGATCAAGGCAAATGTGAAAACGATCAGGGTAACAGAGGCGGATATAAGTGCCCCATGAGCAACCACTTGAATTCAAACAATGTTTCCATGGCAGAAAGTTGGATGATCGCGTTATTAGCACGTCATGATTATGTTCCCTGAACATGAGAGTTGAGCAATATATGCAAGGCAGGTATAACAAGAACCTCCTAAGTTATGGGAAAGGTTTAAGGACAGGTAGAGGTATTACACCATCTTCCTTATTCAGCATACGTCCATAATATGGGTACTATGCGCACTTATTCAATCCAGAATAATCCTGAGCAACAAACGAATCGTCAAGGATGAATATGTTATTCTCTGATCTGGTTCGACGTCCCATCGTCCATGGAGGTTAACCAAGAGGTACACGACTCAGAGAGGTTAAGAAAAATGACTCAAGACTAACCGGCTCCTCGCCGTGAGCATAGGGGGATTGGATGATGTAACCGACAAATCGTAAACCAGGTGCGTGTAGGAGTCCGTATCACGATGCATGAGTGAAATGTTTAAGTGCAACGAATGCAAAACAGTTACAGTCTAAGACGAATCTTAGTTCGCTGTAACCTGGCTCTGATACCAATCTGTCACACCCCCAAAAATCCCACGCGCGATAACCCGCCGCAGGGAGCGTGACAAACCAGGATCACCGTCCATTAGTTACACCAAACGACCAGTAATTAATAAAAAGGTTGTATATTTCATTAAAATATAAATACAGAGTTTTACAAATGCGGAAGCGTAAATACAATGAAAGTATTAATGTAAAAACACCATCACCCAAGGTGACGTGGCTTGTTCAAAGACAATAAAGGGGTTTTCAAATACTCATGCATGCGTACTCGTGATACCCGAACATCCGCAACCTGAGAAATAACATGCTAAAAAGTGTCAACACAAAGGTTGGTGAGTTCACAGGTTTATCAGTTCAAAAACAGTTCCAGTTAATGTAAATCGACTGTTCAACAACAGTCCCAGTTCAGTGTAAATCAACTGTTCCTCGACAGTTCAAGTTTAGGTTCAAGGTTGACTGTTCAACAACAGTTCAAGTTCATGTTCAAGTTCAGTTTAAAATCCAGATAATATATCAATAGCTAGCTAGGCTATTTTCAAGAAATCAGTGCACGTTTGACTAGATAAACTAGCTATCCAGTTACTGAAGCTCGACAAGTTCGATTGTGCCTCGTTAAGACTAAGAAGTATATAACACCCGTTCGATATCCAATCGAGTCAGCGCGAATGACCCGGGTGGGGCTTGTCAGGCCCAGTAGATCTACCAAATAAGTTCCCGCTGATGTCACATTGACAGTAACTCTAAAAGTGAGGACTTTATCATAAGTGTGCCACTATCATTCAGGTGATATAAATATCTAACAGTTCAAGTGTTTGCATGTTAATCTCCCCCAACAGGATTAAAATAGGTAAAAAGGGGCCGTGAAACTCACCTTCGGGTGCACATCAGTTCCAGATAAATAATAACAGCAAGTAGCAACTAGCAGGTCTTGTGTACTCTACCAAACACCTAACGAGCATATATACATAAGTGTGTGTTCAATCGAAAACGACTAAGTCTAAACCAACAGTGAAATCAAATAATGTCAAACTATGACATGGCGAGGGTTTAATAAATCCAAAACGAGTTGAAGGTTGGCACATAGCCAAAATCGTAACGATTACGAACGTCTACGAAAAGAATACTATTGACCAATAACGTACGTTCATGAAATCGAATAATAAAATGTGTATATATATTTAAATATATACAATATTTACACATACGTAATCAATACTAAATAATAAAATACATATCTATATACGTTTCTTTAAAACTACCTTTTGTCGAAATAACGAGAAAACTCCTTTAACAATCCATTAGTCTAGCTTACGGGCTTAAAACCGCTAAAGAACACTTAGGGTACAAGTCCAAATCGCAAAAATAACAAAAATAACACACACACAAAAAAAACTATGGAGTTCCCCGGGTTCAAACCCACGACCTCCAAATCAACAAACAAGGATTAAACCATTGAGCCAAGGGCTCTGTTTATTAACATTTCGAACACAAACACTTTTTATCATTAACAGTGATTGAAAACGGGTATTTACAACAATACAGAAAAAATAATGGGGTTGCCAGGTCTCGAACGCGAGACCTCACGGATAAGACTTGCGTGCTCTAGCCACTGCGCTACTTCGCTGGTTTGTGTTTAAAGTAGAAAACATTTCTTTTATATTAACGCGGCGCGGAGTCATCTTCTCCACAGAAAACCCTAAACTCGCCGGAGTTTGCTCCAGTCGCCGGAAAATCGTAAAACACAAAACGAAACTCAGAGAACATGCGAATAACATGGTAAAGTGATTACCTCAAATCAGGGATGGGTTGTGAAGTGTTTTTGACGTCGAAAACGAACCCGAACTTCAGCCGCGAACTTCGAGCACCCTGACGATTCTCACTTCCGTCAACTCCTAGTTGCTCGTCGGAGTTTCTCGATCACAGTAGTGCTATCGTTGGTGGTCGAATGGTGGCGACAGTGATGACTGCACCTTTTTTTTTCCACCGGATTTAATTTCTTCTTGAAGGGCTTTGTTTTATTTTCTTTTTTCTTTCTGTGGTTTGCGAGAGAGTGTAAGGAAGAGGGAATGAAGATGGTGAAAGGCTGTCAATAATTGGAGGTTAACTGGAATTGTATTGGACTCGAGTAGGTTACCGGAAACAAAGCGTCGCCGCTCGTCGGTTACACGAAATGAATTTAATTTAACTTTGGAGACTTGGCAAAATCAGTCCCTCTCATAGTATCAGTTTAAGGTTCTGAGTTTAGATAATTACGATGCTGCCCTTCAAAGTATGTGTAATAAAAGAAAGTTTAAAAATTGGCAACATTGATCCTTCAAAGTTTAAAAACGTTAACGGGCTCATAATGGAGTTAACGGAAATCATCCCGAACGATGACTAACTAGAATAAGTCAAAATATATTTCAAGTGACGTTTATATAATGTAACCCTCGCTAATCACATAAAATCAATAGTAAATATATAATTCATAATTATTTCTTTTATGTCCACATAAAACCATAACTAATAACCCACATAAAATCATAAAACTCTACGAATAATCACGTGACATCTTGTCACCTAAAGTCAGGACTTACAATAACATGTGAATATGTATGTATATATATGTATAAATATATCACATAAAATCATAAGTTTAGTTGTCACGTAAAATGATAAAATGTTATGAAATCACAACATATGATTTACATAAAATCATAGGATCTCGAACGCCTAGACTTAAGTGCATGCTCGTAGTGATGGTTATACAAAACCCTAATTTGCTAAAGTCAACACAGTCAACACAAAAATGTTCACACAACATTTATAGCAATTAAAATAAATATTCTCACGACATTTATATCCGTTTAAGTTTATTGAAATCAAGAAAAGACCTGAAAAGACGGATTGTCACAGTATCCCCTTGTTGAAGAATTTTCGTCCCGAAAATTGAATAACGTGGTTAACAAGTTGGTCACAAAAGAATATTTTTCTCAGTCGTCACATCATCCCCTTGTTTAAAGAATTTCGTCCCGAAATTTAAATCAGTGACAATTGTTTGAAGAGTCGAATTGACAGTAACGTATCCAAAAAAGAAAATTAAAAAAAATAAAAAAAAAATAGGTTTCCTACTCCAAAAGGAGTGATTGATGTTATGATCAAGAACGTTTACCCGATGTTGAGAAGATGTCAGATGTTTAAGGATTTCGAAAGGAATTCAAATCGAAAGTGTAGAAAGTAATTTTCCTATCAAACGTTTTCCTATGAGAAGAGTTGAACAACTGTATTCGGGAATCGTGTGGAGTGACAAGGCCGAACAGAGTGACACGACAACATAAGTATTTGAAATCAAATTTCAATGCGAAGAAGAATCATAATAGTCTGAGTAGCCTCTAGTTATCGTACCCATAACTAGAAGTGAGATTCTCGTTTAGGGTCTCGTTTTTTTTTAAAGGTGTACGCATTCACCAATAGGCTAGGTGAATTGGAGCGAAGGAATCTGAGTATCAGAGAGTTGTGGGCGCATGAAGTCAATTAGTGTTTGTTTAGTAGACCCGAGGTCCAATGAAAACGTAAACGTCTGCATCTGCCTCTCAGCTAGCAAATAACATAGAATTTACACAAGTCTGACTAAGTTAACATGAGGGCTTGATGGTTGATTTAGTTCTTAATAAAGCTATGACCAATTAAGTTCACATAATTTATAATAACATCGAAATTCACATTACATGCAATAACGGTTCAAATAGCATACGAGTTTCTACAAAGATTTCTTTAAAAGGTTAATGCGGTCAAAGGGTACTAGCATGCAATCTATCATAAAGGTTTTACCATACAACACATACATTTGTCCGAACATATTATATCCTAGAATACGAACCTAACATGGCATATCTCTAGCATATAAGTTCACAAACCAACCAACACAACCCATACGGTGCAAAGTTGACGAGGCAACTTTACACAGTCTTGTCATTCCCACCGAGGTAGGAGACTTAGGACCTTGTACGGTGTATGGTTTTCATACCCACTCAAGTTAATACATTCACAACATGTCATTTTTTAGTTCCTAAGACGTTTCATACACATAAATAATAATGCTATTCTACTCAACTTATGTTTAAACCAGCACTTCAATAATTAATCAGTTTATATACCCTAAACATAGTATTAGATTCTCAAATTTTAGCATGCATAAACACATATGTTTTATAAACATTTCCCATGAGACGATCAAAAGCAAACAAACTATTTATCATGGTTAAAATCAACAGCTGCTCACATACTAAAATATAAGTGGTAACACATTGATGTTGTGACGAAAGGACTGAGGTCCACAGAGAAATCCAATGAACAGCTCATTGCCATTTAAAGGGTAACACGTAGCGGTTTGTTTTAGAAAAGAATTACTCAATTCTGTTAAGATTTATTCAAGAAATATCATATACAATTAGGTTCAAATTCAAGTTAGAGTGCAGTATCATGCAACATATCATCATGCAAATTACCTCGCTAAAGAATCAAAAAAAAAAAAAAAGTTAAAGTGAAAGTTCAACAAAACAAAAGTGTAAACTATGAGGTACCGAATATCGAAAAGTTATCTGCAGGGTTACGCATGGCTTCAAGCATGAGAATAACAAATAGAGGAAAAGCGCCAACGGCTTAGTTCGTGAATTCGAATAAGCGATGGGGTAACAAGTTTATGATAGCCGCAACTACACATTTCAATGATGACATGTGAGTTTAAGCTAGCACTGGTGAAGATACCAACAGGGAGGATGCAAATAACGTAACATATAGTATAAAATTCACAGAAAAACATATAGTGTGCTTGACAAGATTTGGCAGGGAATTCGCGTAAATAGATATCGAAATGAACGTGTCAACGGTTATACAATCCAATAGAGTAAACGTCTCGTTAGAGAAATCTTCATTGTTTAAGCTCACCACTGTGCCCAATCTCCTTGGTGTTCTTGCGCTTCATGCGTCATGATTCCTTTTCTTGTCAAAACATCGGTTCAAATGGTCTTCAAAAGTAATATAGGGTACAAAAGTGTTTTAAGAGAGTGTCTGCGAAACACAAAAGAAAAACCAAGATATCCCAAAAGTGGTTTTGGCTTTCAATGGTTGTACATATGGGTTATGGTTAGGTTTTAGAGCAGGTGTACTGCAGATCTAAATGTCATATCAGGTGTTGAATAAAGATGGATCGGGGGGTATCACTTCTGTGAATGCTAGAAAGTTTATCAAAAGTCCGTCGACTGAAAAGTAGTTTCCATTAAACAAAACTCGATCTACTTCTTAACACATACTTCTAAAAGTTGGAGTTGTTCATTCGATCATGCGGTTTTTCATTCATAAGAGGAAAAATCTTAGGTTTTTAAAACGTTGATGTTCATTTGAGTCAGAACCCACGTAGGAGAGCTTTTATAAAGCATGGAGTTTGATTATTACGGGCATGTCTCTTTCAGTAGAAATACGTAAGGGATATCTGTATTCTCAGAGAAAGTAGCATTAAGCAATTTTGTCGAGGACCTAGTCCCGTTCGATGGAGTTTCTCATGGTGAGGCTCTTGTGTATGACTCTAAAGTCAATCCTTGGTCTGGTACTGGTCCCACATTCAACGTGCCACCAATGTTTATATAGAGGGTGTACCGCAGCTAACCCACCACACTACCAGCACCTTGAAAGTGTACCAACTACCCACCATTACTAGATATTAGTCAAACCACATTGGATACTTTTATCGGAATTAGAGGACTTCGAGTTTCTCCCATACGCTTGAATGAAAAAGGGGCGAGAGATTAAAAAAAACTTCAATACGTTGTACAAACAAAAGGTGTAGGTATTTCCATTCACAATATCAGTAAGATGCGTACGGTTTGCCATTCTAGCGAAGATAGTCGAGAGTTTGGCACGCGCAGTAAGGATATCATAAAGATTCAAATTTCAAGACGATCAAAATTTAAACAGGCCACAAGGTTTAAGTTCAAGTTGGAGGTTCATCAATGAAAGTTTTCTGAAAATGACGATGATGATTCGTGTACCAGAAATTTATCGATAGTTGCTATGAGAGGAGCGTAAATAAATATACAAAATGTATGGATAACTTGTTGTACTCAATGTGTAAGAAGGGTAAATATAGTTTGATCGCACAGTTAGCTATCGATAACAAGAAGTTCACGCTCGATGGGTGCAAATAGAGTTTTCATATAAAGCTTGGTATTGTTACTGCGATTGAAGCACAAGGTCGTCTTATCATTAATGGTGTTAACTAGTAGAAAAACTAACCAAAAGTGTAACACCTTTCGGATCAAAGCTTAGATGCTTATCCAGGACATAAAGGATTACAAAGCATGAGAATCAGAAATTGCCGGTTGCTACATCATGAAAGGTTAAATTATGCAAACAAAAATCGATAGTTCAGGCTCAGGAGATCAATGGGAATAGTCCTTACGTTAAAATTGGGAGTCATTAGTTTTGGAAGTCATGAAGGATTCTCACTAACATTAGCCCCATTAGAGATAAATAAGCTTGCGGTGTGGTAGGCAGTTTGTACAACCGTGTCGATGTTGCTGGCAACAAGTATTGGTTCGCACAAGAAAATCAGGGAGTATGAATCTTCAGAGGGTAACTTCACAAGAGCTTTCATCCAATAAATACGTCCCGTGCTCATGGTATATATAATTTATCCAATTCGTTCATCTAACGTTGTCTAGGTATCCGTCCGGTGAATGTATGTCCAAGTTATCTCACGATCGTAAAGTTCCAGGGATTGATATGGTTGGTAAATCGTAAAAAAAATAGAATTATGATTCAGGATGAATTTAAACCAGTCGAGGGTTTCGTCGAGAGTGTTCGTAGTTAAGGAAGACTGGTCATTGAAATACACGAGTGTGACGGTGTCCTACTAGGACCAACTTTTCGTAATATGCTTCAAAAGGGTTCACGTATGGATTAGAATCCAATAGTGAAGGGGCAAAGTCAGGTGCGATAGCGTTTTCAAAGATAGATGACTTTGATCATTCGGTGGAGTTCAACAAGTTCAACATTCAATACCACAAGGGACAAAAAATTTTTACAGGAATTTGGTCCCAATACAACCATTGACTTGCCTAGTAGGATTCTCCAGGATTTCCATATACTGCAAATTACATTTACGTGTGCACCCGTAACTGTGATTTACTTTATATGATCACCCTAGTTCCTCTTACTTCAGCTACCAAGTATGGTGTGGTCACTAACCCATGGTATCTTGACCAGAATTTGTTAAAGAGACAAGTTTCAAAAAAAAAAATTTTTTTCGCTTTAATTGGATTGACCCACCCGAAGCGAGTCAGCCAGAATTTTAGCTCGATAGGATCTGAATAGGGTTTATCACCATGACCAAAGCTTAGCTCGACGTTAAACAATAGTTACCACACATACAGACGTGATCACAGTCCGGTACATAAGGAGAAAACTTTTGTCGGCCCACATCAGGTACCGTTGAGGTTATAAGAGTTGTTTCTAAGTTGTATCATCTCGACGCATAACGCGATAGAAGCGAGAAGATGAGGATCTTAAAAGATCAAGGCAAATGTGAAAACGATCAGGGTAACAGAGGCGGATATAAGTGCCCCATGAGCAACCACTTGAATTCAAACAATGTTTCCATGGCAGAAAGTTGGATGATCGCGTTATTAGCACGTCATGATTATGTTCCCTGAACATGAGAGTTGAGCAATATATGCAAGGCAGGTATAACAAGAACCTCCTAAGTTATGGGAAAGGTTTAAGGACAGGTAGAGGTATTACACCATCTTCCTTATTCAGCATACGTCCATAATATGGGTACTATGCGCACTTATTCAATCCAGAATAATCCTGAGCAACAAACGAATCGTCAAGGATGAATATGTTATTCTCTGATCTGGTTCGACGTCCCATCGTCCATGGAGGTTAACCAAGAGGTACACGACTCAGAGAGGTTAAGAAAAATGACTCAAGACTAACCGGCTCCTCGCCGTGAGCATAGGGGGATTGGATGATGTAACCGACAAATCGTAAACCAGGTGCGTGTAGGAGTCCGTATCACGATGCATGAGTGAAATGTTTAAGTGCAACGAATGCAAAACAGTTACAGTCTAAGACGAATCTTAGTTCGCTGTAACCTGGCTCTGATACCAATCTGTCACACCCCCAAAAATCCCACGCGCGATAACCCGCCGCAGGGAGCGTGACAAACCAGGATCACCGTCCATTAGTTACACCAAACGACCAGTAATTAATAAAAAGGTTGTATATTTCATTAAAATATAAATACAGAGTTTTACAAATGCGGAAGCGTAAATACAATGAAAGTATTAATGTAAAAACACCATCACCCAAGGTGACGTGGCTTGTTCAAAGACAATAAAGGGGTTTTCAAATACTCATGCATGCGTACTCGTGATACCCGAACATCCGCAACCTGAGAAATAACATGCTAAAAAGTGTCAACACAAAGGTTGGTGAGTTCACAGGTTTATCAGTTCAAAAACAGTTCCAGTTAATGTAAATCGACTGTTCAACAACAGTCCCAGTTCAGTGTAAATCAACTGTTCCTCGACAGTTCAAGTTTAGGTTCAAGGTTGACTGTTCAACAACAGTTCAAGTTCATGTTCAAGTTCAGTTTAAAATCCAGATAATATATCAATAGCTAGCTAGGCTATTTTCAAGAAATCAGTGCACGTTTGACTAGATAAACTAGCTATCCAGTTACTGAAGCTCGACAAGTTCGATTGTGCCTCGTTAAGACTAAGAAGTATATAACACCCGTTCGATATCCAATCGAGTCAGCGCGAATGACCCGGGTGGGGCTTGTCAGGCCCAGTAGATCTACCAAATAAGTTCCCGCTGATGTCACATTGACAGTAACTCTAAAAGTGAGGACTTTATCATAAGTGTGCCACTATCATTCAGGTGATATAAATATCTAACAGTTCAAGTGTTTGCATGTTAATCTCCCCCAACAGGATTAAAATAGGTAAAAAGGGGCCGTGAAACTCACCTTCGGGTGCACATCAGTTCCAGATAAATAATAACAGCAAGTAGCAACTAGCAGGTCTTGTGTACTCTACCAAACACCTAACGAGCATATATACATAAGTGTGTGTTCAATCGAAAACGACTAAGTCTAAACCAACAGTGAAATCAAATAATGTCAAACTATGACATGGCGAGGGTTTAATAAATCCAAAACGAGTTGAAGGTTGGCACATAGCCAAAATCGTAACGATTACGAACGTCTACGAAAAGAATACTATTGACCAATAACGTACGTTCATGAAATCGAATAATAAAATGTGTATATATATTTAAATATATACAATATTTACACATACGTAATCAATACTAAATAATAAAATACATATCTATATACGTTTCTTTAAAACTACCTTTTGTCGAAATAACGAGAAAACTCCTTTAACAATCCATTAGTCTAGCTTACGGGCTTAAAACCGCTAAAGAACACTTAGGGTACAAGTCCAAATCGCAAAAATAACAAAAATAACACACACACAAAAAAAAACTATGGAGTTCCCCGGGTTCAAACCCACGACCTCCAAATCAACAAACAAGGATTAAACCATTGAGCCAAGGGCTCTGTTTATTAACATTTCGAACACAAACACTTTTTATCATTAACAGTGATTGAAAACGGGTATTTACAACAATACAGAAAAAATAATGGGGTTGCCAGGTCTCGAACGCGAGACCTCACAGATAAGACTTGCGTGCTCTAGCCACTACGCTACTTCGCTGGTTTGTGTTTAAAGTAGAAAACATTTCTTTTATATTAACGCGGCGCAGAGTCATCTTCTCCACAGAAAACCCTAAACTCGCCGGAGTTTGCTCCAGTCGCCGGAAAATCGTAAAACACAAAACGAAACTCAGAGAACATGCGAATAACATGGTAAAGTGATTACCTCAAATCAGGGATGGGTTGTGAAGTGTTTTTGACGTCGAAAACGAACCCGAACTTCAGCCGCGAACTTCGAGCACCCTGACGATTCTCACTTCCGTCAACTCCTAGTTGCTCGTCGGAGTTTCTCGATCACAGTAGTGCTATCGTTGGTGGTCGAATGGTGGCGACAGTGATGACTGCACCTTTTTTTTTCCACCGGATTTAATTTCTTCTTGAAGGGCTTTGTTTTATTTTCTTTTTTCTTTCTGTGGTTTGCGAGAGAGTGTAAGGAAGAGGAAATGAAGATGGTGAAAGGCTGTCAATAATTGGAGGTTAACTGGAATTGTATTGGACTCGAGTAGGTTACCGGAAACAAAGCGTCGCCGCTCGTCGGTTACACGAAATGAATTTAATTTAACTTTGGAGACTTGGCAAAATCAGTCCCTCTCATATTATCAGTTTAAGGTTCTGAGTTTAGATAATTACGATGCTGCCCAAAATTTTATGACTTAAATTATATACGTGTGCTATATTTGTTAAGTAACTGAAATGCATGTAATATAGTAATTGGTTAAAAGAAAAGATTTATATATTAAATATATTTAACATATATATTTAATATAAAGGTTAACGATAATTATAAAGTAATTATCGGGTTAAATAATGTTTAACATATGTTTGAAACATATTTAAAATATGTTAATATGTACATTTAAGTGTTGAAATGAGAAATTAGGGTTTTCTAGACACTGTTCTGTCAAACCCGAGCAAACAATAATGAACCAAGCTTTGAAATTTTAAAGCATGATATAAAATATTATAACGGATAATACCCTAAGTCAGTTTTGAATAAAAACGGATTTTTGATAAAGAAATGAGAAAAACGGGAAATTAGGGTTTCGGAATATGATTGTTTAATATAAAATAATTCGAAGGGTATGGAGACTTGATTTTTGACATGGAACTATGTTTATATATATAATAAGTATATATAAAGTTAAAATGGATAAATGGTAAAGTATTTAAGATACCGAGTTAATCGGATATGTAGAAGTTCGTGCGGACCGGAAGGGTAGACGCCTGTACACTGGGATTTCTGGCAAAAGCGAGGGTGTCGCATAAATCCCAACTGGGAAATGGCATCCCTCACTGGGCGATCCCGGAGTGAGCGTTTACTTATAGGAATGCGTGTCTTCATATTATTAACGAAAGAAAAGGATAACGGCCCAAAGGGCATTTTGGTCATTTTGACCTCTAAAAGGAATAAACTTAATAACTAAGTATTATTAAGTTAATGAAGTATTAAAATAAACATAGGAAGTGTTTATTATATTAAACATTGCGTTAACGCCGTACAATACACGATTAGGTTTAATCGGAAAGCATTGCGGAGGTTTTCTCTGAATTAACTGCTTAAGAGAATAAGGTGAGTTCTATGAACCCACTTTTAAATGTCTTAAATGTTTTAATGTTTTCGGGCTGATATACATGCAATGATATATATTCAACTGTTTACTTGAAAAGTATTTGAGATACCTTTACTTGTTTTGTGTTCATACACATACGTGAAAAAGTTATAATACTTATAACTGTTTTAAAGTTATTATTACCTGTTATTACTCTTTTCGGGAAGGTTATAATAAACGGGTAATGTAAAGGATAAAACTTTTATATAAAGCGTTGAGAAATGGAAAATGTGAATGTTTGGTCTAAGCCTATGTATGTGAATAAGTGTCGGGTAAATATGATCTTATTAGCCTTGTTGTACAAGACCCATAACATTATATTTATGAAACGCTTATTTTATATACGGGCGATGGACTGGTGTTGAAAAGGTTATGAGTCCAAATATAAGGGCTATTTAAATGGACTTTTGAAAAGGATGAAAAGGTTTAAAAGGTTGAAAAGGTTTTAATCTAAGCGGATATTGTCTAGAGAAAGGGAAAAGGTGGTTGTACAATCAGAAGCGGGGAATGACGGTTCCCTGGGGTAACGACGGTTACTCTATGAAAGGTTTCGGGTGGCGACGGTTGCCCGAGGGACTAACGTGGTTCCAATAGACAATGCTTAGTAGAATGAATGGTTAAATTTTTTGGTATAATTCTGTTATGTCTTATACCTGAAAAAGGATAAATGTTTTGGTATAATTCTGTTATGTTTTATACCTGATAAATGTTTATAAAGAAGGGGTCGTTAGGCCCAAATGTTTGAGGTAAACCTTTCAAGGAAAGGTAAAGTTTTAAAATACTTAGAACTCACCAGCGTAAGCTGGCCTTTAAAAGCATGTATGTCAGGTATCGGTGATGTTTAAAGTAGCAAGGGAAGGGCTCTAGCAAGGGCAGATTAGATGGGCAAGCTATCAGGAATGACTCGGTAGTAGACTGGCATAGCTATAGATAAGATCTAGTTATAGATTATGTTATTATCTTCCTTACTATTGTAACTCGTTATATATATAAATGAAAAGTTTTTAATTTCCGCTGCTTAGTTATCTCTGTTGTACCATGTGTTCATGAGTAAATCCGACACATGACCCCTCCTGGAGCCAAGACTGGGAGTGGGCGTCACATAAACCAACAGTGAAATCAAATAATGTCAAACTATGACATGGCGAGGGTTTAATAAATCCAAAACGAGTTGAAGGTTGGCACATAGCCAAAATCGTAACGATTACGAACGTCTACGAAAAGAATACTATTGACCAATAACGTACGTTCATGAAATCGAATAATAAAATGTGCATATATATTTAAATATATACAATATTTACACATACGTAATCAATACTAAATAATAAAATACATATCTATATACGTTTCTTTAAAACTACCTTTTGTCGAAATAACGAGAAAACTCCTTTAACAATCCATTAGTCTAGCTTACGGGCTTAAAACCGCTAAAGAACACTTAGGGTACAAGTCCAAATCGCAAAAATAACAAAAATAACACACACACAAAAAAAACTATGGAGTTCCCCGGGTTCAAACCCACGACCTCCAAATCAACAAACAAGGATTAAACCATTGAGCCAAGGGCTCTGTTTATTAACATTTCGAACACAAACACTTTTTATCATTAACAGTGATTGAAAACGGGTATTTACAACAATACATAAAAAATAATGGGGTTGCCAGGTCTCGAACGCGAGACCTCACGGATAAGACTTGCGTGCTCTAGCCACTGCGCTACTTCGCTGGTTTGTGTTTAAAGTAGAAAACATTTCTTTTATATTAACGCGGCGCGGAGCCATCTTCTCCACAGAAAACCCTAAACTCGCCGGAGTTTGCTCCAGTCGCCGGAAAATCGTAAAACACAAAACGAAACTCAGAGAACATGCGAATAACATGGTAAAGTGATTACCTCAAATCAGGGATGGGTTGTGAAGTGTTTTTGACGTCGAAAACGAACCCGAACTTCAGCCGCGAACTTCGAGCACCCTGACGATTCTCACTTCCGTCAACTCCTAGTTGCTCGTCGGAGTTTCTCGATCACAGTAGTGCTATCGTTGGTGGTCGAATGGTGGCGACAGTGATGACTGCACCTTTTTTTTCCACCGGATTTAATTTCTTCTTGAAGGGCTTTGTTTTATTTTCTTTTTTCTTTCTGTGGTTTGCGAGAGAGTGTAAGGAAGAGGGAATGAAGATGGTGAAAGGCTGTCAATAATTGGAGGTTAACTGGAATTGTATTGGACTCGAGTAGGTTACCGGAAACAAAGCGTCGCCGCTCGTCGGTTACACGAAATGAATTTAATTTAACTTTAGAGACTTGGCAAAATCAGTCCCTCTCATAGTTTCAGTTTAAGGTTCTGAGTTTAGATAATTACGATGCTGCCCTTCAAAGTATGTGTAATAAAAGAAAGTTTAAAAATTGGCAACATTGATCCTTCAAAGTTTAAAAACGTTAACGGGCTCATAATGGAGTTAACGGAAATCATCCCGAACGATGACTAACTAGAATAAGTCAAAATATATTTCAAGTGACGTTTATATAATGTAACCCTCGCTAATCACATAAAATCAATAGTAAATATATAATTCATAATTATTTCTTTTATGTCCACATAAAACCATAACTAATAACCCACATAAAATCATAAAACTCTACGAATAATCACGTGACATCTTGTCACCTAAAGTCAGGACTTACAATAACATGTGAATATGTATGTATATATATGTATAAATATATCACATAAAATCATAAGTTTAGTTGTCACGTAAAATGATAAAATGTTATGAAATCACAACATATGATTTACATAAAATCATAGGATCTCGAACGCCTAGACTTAAGTGCATGCTCGTAGTGATGGTTATACAAAACCCTAATTTGCTAAAGTCAACACAGTCAACACAAAAATGTTCACACAACATTTATAGCAATTAAAATAAATGTTCTCACGTCATTTATATCCGTTTAAGTTTATTTAAATCAAGAAAAGACCTGAAAAGACGGATTGTCACAGGTATTGAAAGGCAGTTCAGTGCTCCTTATACACCACAACAGAATGGAGTAGCAGAAAGAAGGAATAGGACACTCATTGAGGCAGCGAGAACGATGATGTGTGAGGCAAAACTACCAATCTTCTTTTGGGCAGAAGCGGTGAATACAGCTTGTTATGTGCAAAATAGAGTACTTCTGAACAAGCGACACGAGAAGACTCCATATCAGATTGTTTATGGAGAAAAGCCAAGGGTGGGGTACTTCAAGACCTTCGGATGTCCATGCACGGTGCTAATTCAGTCCGATGTAGGGAAATTCGAAGCCAAAGCTGATGAGTACTATTTTGTCGGTTACTCAGCAAATAGTGCTTATCGCGTGTACAACAAAACCACCAAATTGATTATTGAGACCTTTGATGTGGATTGGATGGAGGATAATCCAACTGATTCGGGTACTGGACCAGATTGGGTCTTTGACTACGGATCGCTGTTTGAAGGTTTCAAATTCTCCAATGTTTTCCACAATCTGGGAGAAGAAGAAGATATCATTGCTCCTAGTCCTGAAGTGAGGCCACCTATGGAAAGAGCATCGGCAGAGACGTCACGAAATTCCAATGCAAATGTTCTAGAATGTTCAGGAACACGCGATGCTCCAGTGGATTCTCAAGGCCCAGGTATGTCTGATAATGTTAATAATACTAACTTGCCTGTTACTGCTTCAGTGCCTGATGTTCAAGAGAGTCGAATAAACAAAGATTATCCGCTCAGTAACGTGGTAGGGCCAGTGACAGCAGGAGTCACAACGAGAAGCCGCACGGGAAACATTAACTTTTGCATGTTCTCCTGTTTCATTTCCCAGATTGAGCCTCCAAATGTGATGGTTGCTCTCAAAGATCCAAATTGGATGGAGACCATGCACAATGAATTGAATCAGTTCTCAAAGCTGGGAGTGTGGCGACTTGTGAAGAGGCCAGCTGACAAGAAGGTTATTCCTACGAGGTGGTTATATAAGAACAAAAAGGATGACACCGAAATTATTGTCAGAAACAAGGCGAGATTGATAGTACAAGGGCACAGGCAAGTACATGGGATTGACTACGATGAGGTATACGCTCCGGTGGCAAGATTGGAAGCAATTCGGATCTTTCTGGCTGTGGCATCGTATCTCAATTTTACGGTACATCAGATGGATGTGAAGACTGCCTTCCTTTATGCAGAGATGAATGAAGAGGTTTATGTAACTCAACCACCAGGGTTCATAGATGAAGAAAATCCTGACCATGTTTATCTGCTGGATAAGGCCTTGTATGGTTTGCATCAAGCTCCGCGTACCTGGTATGAAACTATGTCCAATCACTTGGTGGAGAATGGATATACAAGAGGAGTTGTTGATCAAACGTTGTTCAGAAAGAGGGTGAAGGAAGACATAATCATGGTGCAAGTTTATGTAGATGATATTATCTACGGATCAACAAACGAGGAATTGTGCACTGAATTTGAAGAGATTATGAGGAAAAAGTTTGAAATGAGTGACCAAGGTGAAATGAGTTTCTTTCTTGCATTACATGTAAAACAGTATGAATCGGGAATCCTTATTCATCAGGCAAAGTATGTGAATGAGATTCTCGAGAAATTCAAGATGCAGGATTGCAAGCCCATTTCCACTCCCATGGCATCCAGGCCACTTTTGTCAGCTGATCTTAATGGGGAACCAGTGAGTGAATTCCAGTATCGGTCGATGATTGGATCACTTATGTACTTAAGAGCCAGTAGGCCAGACATCATGCATGCAGTTTGTGTGTGTGCACGCTATCAGGCCAACCCTAAACTTTCTCATTTATCAGCTGTTAAGCGTATCTTTAGGTATTTGAAGGGCAAGCCTAGGCTTGGTCTTTGGTATCCAAAGAACACTGATTTTCAATTATATGCTTTTACTGACAGTGACTATGGAGGTAGTGACCTTGACAAGAAATCTACTACTGGAGGATGTCAGTACCTGGGAGATAGGCTCATCTCATGGCAGAGCAAAAAGCAGCATACCGTATCAAAATCAACTGCCGAAGCTGAGTACGTGGCAGCATCTGCCGGTACTTCACAGGTAGTATGGATCCAAAACCAGCTCACAGATTACGGTATGGAATTCGTTAACACTCCTATCTTCTGTGATAACGCTGCTGCTCTGGAAATTGTAAAAAACCCTGTCCAACATTCCAAAACCAAGCATATAGACATAAAGGTTCATTTCATACGTGATTGCTATGATCGGGAGCTAATTCAGCTTCAAAAGGTAAGCTCCGATCAGAATGTGTCGGAAATTTTTACAAAACCCCTCCCTCGTCCAAATTTTGAATCATGTGTTGAAGGCCTGAAGATGATTGCCTTCGAGGAATGATCTGATCAAATTTTTTTTTGTATTTTTTTTTCTTTTCAGAAAACTTTAAAATATATATATATATATATATATATATATATATAGAAAATTTAAAAAAAAAATAGTGTTTGTTTTCAAAAGCCTCATAAAAACAGGGGAAGAAATATCATGTCTCAGAAAATCTAAAAAATATCTGTTTGAGGTTTTTATGATGTCTTTTGTTTGCCTTGAGTTGTAAGGAAGTGATATAAATTTCCATGACAATCGGAGACTGACACGTGTAAGGCAGAAGTGAAAGACGTCTCAAAGATGATGTTCGGTAAGGTAAATCAAAAACAATGATCATCCATTGTAAGTGCAGTAAACTTAACTCTTATATATGTTTAGCTTTCCATCCTAGTTTACATAGTTTAAAAAACTGAGATCCGGCAAAAATGGGTTGAGAGTGGTATTTACCTAGTATTCACTCTCTCACACGCCATGTTTATACTGTAAATGACAACACCACAGAAAAAGAAAAAGAAAAAGAATTCAAAAAAAAAAGTTGTGAAAAAGAAAAAGAAAATGAAAAAGAAAAGAAAATTATTCTGTTGGTTTTCTCTGCGTGCTTATGCGGCCGACCTGATCACCAACCGATAATTCATGAAAATAAGAAATAAGTGGTTGTCAAAGCAGTGTTGCATGGTTCCTCAAGTTGGGGGTTTGTGAATTCTCAATAAACTCTGAGGTTGGGTAGGTTTTGCTATGAACAATTGGGTGTGGGGACGGTTAAACATGACGGTAATTATGTACCACAACTTAAGCACTTTAAAATTTTTTAACTGGATGTGAGTTTATGTGATTTCAAAATTTTTAAGCAATTGTCTAGAGCGTCGAGTAACGGAAGCTGAAAAAGGTTCTTCGGTTAATGATCTGTCTGGTTTGATACATGAAAAATATCAAACTCAAGTGTCACACCCCATCCACAGCGGCCTTCCCGCGGGGTCATGACTTCATGGATCGTCACACACAAGTTACATGAACAACACTATATGGATAATGAAAGACATACATAAATAACCATGCGGTTCAACGGTTACAGATTTATGTCTCAAAATGCGGAAGCTAAGTGGAATGAAAATGTCTTTCTAGAAAATGACATAACATGATAATGAATGTCCCATAATATGCGCCCTAGCATGGTGACTCCTTAATGCATGTTGATGTATGCAGCTGCCTAGTTACCTGAGAAATACATGCTTAAACGGTCAACAATAATGTTGGTGAGTTCACAGGTTTGTAATGTAAATGTAAGTGTAAACAATTTATAATGGACCACAATCAATACATTATATGATATGTGTTGGCCTACACAATAACCACTACCATGAGTCACTGGAACCGACGCTCGACTGAATGAATGCCCCCGTGCAACATGTTATCACAGACATGAGCATGAAAATTAGGCCAATAATATACCCGTTTTGGCCTACAACCAAAGCTAGCGCGACTAACGCGGGTAGGGTTTGTCAAACCCGATAGTACTATCCATCACCACCTCGCTATAATAACGATTAACGGTCCAATTATGAAGGGACTTAATGTGATATGTAAACGGTCTCAGGTAATCGGTATGTATCATTTAAGTATATTGTGTCCGGATGTAAATGTAATTTGAAATGCATGTAGTTCTCCCCCAAAGGAAACAATGAAAAGGGGCCGTTCACATGGAACTGTGACTGACGAAGTGTATGTAGCAATGAAATGTATGCCGACCTAGCGTGCCCTAAAACAGTATTTAGACACCTATGGTCTCAGTATGTGAGTATAGGTAAGTAGGTGATGTAACCTTTCACCCATCACTACCCAGGTTGCATGTGATTGTAAAACATTTGGTGACGACACGTTGGTGATTTGTATACGTGTACCGAAATATGAATATATTTAAGACGCTCAAAAATATAAACTATATTTCCTATGTACGAAGTTTACGAATACTTTGACATGACCCGACTTGTCTTACGTCGTGTAATGAAATAAGTATATTCAATATATTTATACTTATGTATTTTCCAAGAGTTAGTCAAATACCCCAAAATATCATATTTATATTATTATAACTCTAAAATACAGTTTTTCTTCTAAACATCCAGGTTAACTTATGTAACCCCAATTTACCCAAGTGAAACAACACTTATGTATATTTTGTAACATAAATTTTATAACATAAACATTTATGTAAGTTCGACCAATTATCATAAAATACTATTTTATCAAGTTTTCAAATATCACAAAGTATCATTTTATGTTATGAACTTCATGTAACCCGACAAAGTCGACAAAAGTCAAACTACTCGTTTCAACTTGTTTAACCAACTTTTCATATTTTATACGTTTCACTAACATATTAAAATACAATTTTTAATATCTACACACATACTATAACAATATATCACCAACTTTAGATTTCTTGAACCATTTGAACCATATTTAACATCTTTTATCAACTTGTTAAAAAAAATAATTCTTCATGCATCAAACCATATGTTTAAGCAACCAAAGCATGTATAGTGTGTTAGGCTCATCAAGCTACTTGATAAATAACGTAAATAATCAACTTAAAATATCATGAGAAATATGAAGGAAAAAGTGGGTTTTCTCACGTAAACGAGCGAAGATGTCGAAGGAAGGAACAAGACACTCAACCACCACTTGAAACGATCGATCTAGGACCTGAGGTTGCTTCCAAATGCTCGAAATAAGGTGGGTTTAGCTGCTATGACGAAACAGTTTAGAAACAGCAAATAAATGCGTTTTTCGGAGTCAAAACGGGTCCGAATGGGGTGTTTTCGGGGCTGTTCTGTAACCGAAACGAAAGGAGATTGAGGGATGAGTTATATACCTTAAAAACGAGTGTTCAAGGCCTGAAAAATGGAACCGAAAGACTGCTGAAAGGCTGCTGCGAATTGGGTCAGAAACTGGGTCGAAAAATGAGGTTTTTCTTATGATTTTATGTGCGAAAACAATGTGATTCTTTGCTGCAGCTCGGGATAACAACTAAGGGGAAAGAATGGTGTGTTTATGTGAGTTTAAGCTCGAGAACAAGACTGTTTAGTTGCTGATCTCGAAACAGTGACAAAAGGGTGTTAGAAATGGGTTTTTGATGTGTTTGGAGGCTGCGATTTTCTTTCTCTCAAATTGTGAATGAGTAGCACATGGTGAGGGTTTGAAGTTGTTTGAGAATAGGCTGGAAGGTTGCTGTGAACGATAGAAAATGATGGTGATGATGGGTTTAAGTGCACTTGAAAGATTTAAACATGAGGAGGGCTTCTCGTGGGGGTGGCTAAAAGGAGAGGGATTAATGACATGGAGGATATACATGGATTTGTTTGTGCATGGAATAGGGTAACTTTGACTATTTGGTTGGCAGACATGAAAGAAAGAGGGTGAGGTGGGTGGTTGTTTTCTTTTATCAAATGGTGTAACTACACAGTACTCATGAAGAAAGTATAGTCCAATTACCCCCCAATTGTTTCAAAATATTTCCGTTGGAAACTCGTGAAGAAGAGAGGGAAAAGTGAGTTTCAGCTTTGTTTAATAGATGCTTGCAGGGATGAGAGGGACAATGGTTACTTTCACTATATTAAAAGTCAAATAGTGTACTCTTGGAGAAAGCATGTCCAAGGTACTACTTTATTTGTAAACAAAAAAAAATAATAATAAATAAAAAAAATATAGTGATTGATATTAAATGGTTCATTGGTGATAGTTGAGTATGTTTAGACTCACTCAAATAATAGTAACGCGCTAAACATTCGCGTTAAAATAAAATGAAACGTAAATATATTTTAATGATTAAAATATATTAACAGTCATTTAATATTTAACGAAATATTTATCTCGCCTACTATGGAAAACGTCACCAACGTTCGTGTGTCGGTTAGATCGCGTGTGTAACCCGGTAATTTCCTAAACTACCGACGCGTGATACGCATATAATGGATATGCTATGTCATTTAATGCATAAATTCACACAAAATAAATTCATGAAATATGTAATGTATGCTTATTGGATATATCGGGTGCGAGAATGACCTGGAAGTTCGACGGTTGTCACATACTCCCCCCGTTGAAAAGAATTTCGTCCCGAAATTCAAATTGCGTCAACGGCTACAGGTGCATCCTCGAATAGATGTGGATATTTGCGTTGCATTTGATCCTCGCGTTCCCAAGTAAACTCTGGTCCTCGCCTCGAGTTCCATCGCACTTTCACTATGGGAATGCGACTCTGCTTCATTCGTTTGACCTCGCGGTCCATGATCTCGACTGGTTCCTCAATGAAGTGAAGCTGTTCGTCGATCTGAATCTCCTCGAGTGGTATGATCTGTGTCTCATCAGACAGACACTTCTTCAAATTTGACACATGAAAAACATTATGTACACCACTGAGCTCTTGCGGTAAATGGAGTCGATAAGCTACAGGACCGATCCTAGCCAGGATCTGAAAGGGTCCTATGTATCTCGGGTTTAGCTTACCCCTTTTACCAAAACGGATAACCCCTTTCCAGGGAGAGACCTTTAGCATGACCTTGTCTCCCACATCAAACTTTAATGGTCTCCGTCTCACATCAGCATAACTCTTCTGGCGATCACGCGCAGCCTCTAGTCTATTCCGTATTTGAACAATCCTTTCAGTGGTTTCATGGATGATTTCTGGACCGGTGAGTTGGCTGTCGCCAACCTCTGCCCAGCATATCGGTGACCGACACTTCCTTCCATAAAGTGCCTCAAATGGTGCAGCCTTTATACTCGTGTGATAGCTGTTATTGTAGGAAAATTCAGCCAGTGGTAGGTGTTCGTCCCAACGGCTACCAAAATCGATTACACAAGCTCTTAGCATATCCTCGAGTGTCTGAATGGTCCTCTCACTCTGACCATCCGTCTGTGGGTGATAGGCTGTACTCATATCCAGGCGTGTACCGAGCGCCTTTTGCAATGATTGCCAGAATCGGGAAGTGAATCGGCTGTCCCGATCCGAGATAATGGAGTGCGGAACCCCATGCTTCGAGACAACCTCCTTGAGGTAGATTTTGGTCAACTTGTCCATCTTGTCTTTTTCATTAATCGGCAAGAAGTGTGCCGACTTTGTCAGCCTGTCAACAATTACCCAAATGGTGTCACATTTACTTATCGTCTTGGGCAGCTTTGTTATAAAATCCATAGAGATCTCTTCCCACTTCCACTGCGGGATCTCAGGTTGTTGAAGCAATCCTGGCGGCTTCTGGTATTCAGCCTTGACCTTTGAGCATGTCAGACATTTGCTAACATAGGTGGCAATGTCAGCCTTCATATTCGGCCACCAATAGTGCTCCTTGAGATCGTGATACATCTTGTCTGAGCCTGGGTGAATCGAGTACCTGGACTTGTGCGCTTCGTCCATTACTAAATCTCTTAGATTCCCAAAGCTCGGCACCCAAATCCGATTCATGAAGTAGCGGGTATCATCGGATTTAACCTCAAACTGTTTGTCCATACCTCGTAATGATTCATTTTTCAGGTTAGGTTCCTTGAGTGCTTCCAGTTGAGCTTGTCGAATGTGGCTTGTAAGGTTTGTCTGAATGGTCATTCCCAAAGCTCGAACTCTTAGAGTCTTGGTTCTCTCCTTCCTGCTCAAGGCATCTGCCACTACGTTTGCCTTACCAGGGTGATATCTGATTTCGCAGTCGTAATCGTTAAGGAGTTCGACCCATCTGCGTTGTCTCATGTTGAGCTCCTTCTGATCAAAGATGTGTTGGAGACTCTTGTGATCAGTGAAAATAGTACACTTTGTACCATACAAATAGTGCCTCCAGATCTTGAGCGCAAAAACTACAGTCCTAACTCCAGGTCATGGGTGGTGTAGTTCTTCTCGTGCACTTTTAACTGTCGTGACGCATAAGCGATGACTTTAGTGTGTTGCATTAATACACATCCAAGTCCTTGGTGGGATGCATCACAATAGACCACAAATCCATCTGTCCCTTCAGGTAGGGATAGAATGGGTGCACTACATAACTTCTGCTTCAGTAGTTGGAAAGCTGATTCTTGTTTATCTCCCCAATCAAACTTCTTATCCTTCTGTGTCAGAGCTGTTAATGGCTGAGCTATCTTTGAAAAGTTCTCAATAAACCTTTTATAATAACTTGCCAAACCCAGAAACTGTCGAACCTCGGTAGGAGTGCTAGGTGCTTCCCAGTTCTTGATTGCTTCGATCTTGGATGGGTCCACGTGAATGCCTTTCTCATTGACCACGTGACCCAGAAACTGTACTTCGCGAATCCAGAATTCGCACTTGGAAAGCTTAGCATACAGCTTCTCATTCTTCAACAACTCCAAGATTAACTTCAGATGATGAGCATGCTCCTCTTGACTGCGTGAGTAGATCAGAATATCATCGATGAAAACAATTACGAATTTGTCGAGGTAAGGCTTACACACCCGGTTCATGAGGTCCATGAAGACAGCTGGTGCGTTGGTTAGCCCGAATGGCATGACCATGAACTCGTAATGACCGTATCGAGTCCGGAAGGCGGTCTTAGGAACATCATCCTCATGAATCCGTAGCTGATGGTATCCTGAACGCAAGTCAATCTTCGAGTAATAACTGGACCCTTGCAGCTGGTCGAACAAGTCATCAATTCTGGGTAGGGGATACCGGTTCTTGATAGTAAGTTTGTTCAACTCTCGGTAGTCAATGCACATACGGAACGATCCATCCTTCTTTTTGACAAATAGGACTGGGGCTCCCCATGGCGAGGAACTCGGCCGGATGAAACCCTTATCCAACAGTTCTTGCAACTGACTAGACAACTCCTGCATTTCAGACGGTGCGAGTCGGTATGGCGACCTCGCAACCGGCGCGGCTCCTGGGACTAGGTCAATCCGAAATTCGACTTGTCTCGATGGTGGAAGTCCAGGCAAGTCTTCGGGAAAGACCTCCGGATAGTCTCGAACAATCGGTATATCTTCTAACTTCTTTTCCTCACTCTTCTTCTCTGTCACGTGGGCCAAAATTGCATGACACCCTTTTCGTAAGCACTTTCGAGTCTTCATGCTTGAAATAATTCTTAATTTTGACCCACTCTTTTCTCCTTGAATCGAGAGAATCTCGCCGCTCGGGAGTGGTATACGAATAACTTTCTCACCGCAAACAATCTCTGCTTGATTCTTTGATAACCAATCCATTCCGACCACTACATCAAAGCTTCCAAGTGTTACCGGTAATAAGTCGATGCTAAAGGGATGATCCGCCAGGTTCAGTGCACACCCTTGATATACCTTATCAGTTTCGATTAGCTTACCGTCGGCTAACTCTATAGTGTAATTACAGGTTAAAGCAGTTGGTCTAACACCGAGTAAGGCACTAAAGTCGCTAGACACAAAACTTTTATCGGCACCCGTATCGAACAAAATAGTAGCATAGTTATTGTTTAAGAGGAACGTACCCGTCACAATGTTCGGGTCCTGACGAGCCTCAACATTCCCTATCACAAAGGCCCTCCCATGAGCATTTTCGCCATTAGCTTTGTTCTTTGGGCAGTTTCTGCGGAAGTGCCCCGCTTCCCCACACCCATAGCATGTGCGGGTAACGCCGGTGTTGGTAACGGTAGGTGTGGCAGTCGCGGGTGGGGTGGCAGCATTGAAACGACAGCCTTGGGCACTGTGGCCGATCCTTTTGCAGTTCAGGCATCGGGCACTTTCACACGTGCCATTGTGATGGAAACTGCACTTGTTGCATTTGGGTAAGGGGCCAGAGTAGACGGCCCTCGGCTTCTTCGACGGATCAACAGGTGCTGCAACAAAAGCCTTAACAGTTTCAGGAGCTTTCTGGTCAGACTGGTTTCTCCCCCGCTTGTTATTCCACTTCCCCCTTTGATTTCCCCCAGAGTTGTTATTGGAAGTGGCCTCTTGTTTTCCCACTGTTGATTTCTTGCCCATAGTGCCCTAACGCACTCCCTGATCGGTCAAGTGGTGTGCCAGTCGGACGGTATCCTAAATTGTTTTTGGAACAGAAGAAGTGACCATGCTCTGAATCTGAGGGGCCAGTCCCCAAATATACCTTTCAATCTTTTTGTATTCAGGTTTAACCATTGCCGGGCATAACCGACACAACTCGTAGAAACGATTGGTATAGCCCACGATGTCAGCATCCTTCATTGTCAGGTTCCAGAACTCTTGATCAAGTTTTTGGAGTTCACTGCGGGAACAATACTCAGCCCGTAACATCTCAGTAAATTCTTCCCATGGAGTGGAATTTGCAAGCTCAAGAGTTATAGCTTGGACTTGGGCATTCCACCAAGTCAATGCCTGTCCCTCAAAAGTACCCGCTGCATATTTCACCCGATAGTTCTCAGGGCAGTTGCACATACTGAACACAGATTCGACTTTCTCAATCCATTTGACGAGGCCGGTGGCGCCCTCAAGTCCACTGAAAGGTGGGGGCTTGCACTTGAGGAATGACTCATAGGAACACCTCGTGTCATTGGTCACTGGCGCTGTATTGGTTAATAAAGAAAATTAAGTATGATTAATAATCTCGAAGCGAAGGGTTAGTAGCTCGGTGGATAACTATATTACCTCCCGCCGCACCGCTTCCAGGACTTCCACCGGTGCTCCGGTTGGCCTCGTAATCGGCAATGGCGTCGGCCACGCGTTGTGCAATCAGTTGCTCGATATCAGCTGAAGTCATGGGGGTGTTCTCCCTGTTGCGTGCAACATTTCTCCTTAGCGCCATGATTCTTGAAATCGAAACGATAAACAAGATAAGACAATATGAAATATAAAGTCAACACATGTGCACAAAATGAACAACCACAACAATCATAACAATCATAACAACCACAAATAATACAAAAGTCATAACTTGTAGAAATAAGTTGCACAAAATACAAAGTATCCCTGGGGTAAAACCCCTTACAAACAAGTTCATAATGTAAATAGTGGTGCACAGCCCGCAAAGCCTAGGCCAAATCAAGTAAAACGTAGTCCAAAGGTACTGATGAATAAGACAGTGGCTGCTAGTACGGCACTGGCACCAAACAGTGCCACTACCGCCTCAGAGCGCTCACGCTCCCCAGCAGCCCGCTGCTCTGCATCCGCGGCTCGCCTCTCCGCCTGATGTAGTCGATCACGCATAGTCAGAAAAGCCAAATCATCCTGGTCACGTGCCTCCTCAATAGCAGCAATACGCCCCGTGAGTTCCGGGATGTCACGATGTCGAAATCGATCAACGTGCCCCTGTAGCTCGACCAACTGGTCAGAGGTGTAGCGCAATCTAGTTTCAGCAGTAGCCGCTGGAGGAGTAGGAGCGGGTAAGGGTAAGGTCCGCATAGCCGGGACCGGAGCTAGACGTGCAGCAGCTGCACGAGATGACTCACCGGGATCCGCATCATCTGGGTCAGCATCAACCCAGCCGGCACCCGGACGCGGAGTCCAGTAAGTGTCGAATCCTGACGGGCATCTGAGTCGAGCAGCACGCGGGTCCTCGACGGGCGTCTCTGCAGGTCGCTTCCCTAGGCTGGTGGGAAGCCTCCCGAACTGAGGGGACATAGGTACGCTCTCCTCCGAAGAAGCATCCCCGCAAACGATCGTCGTCGGAGCAGACTCTATCCAGCCTTCGCTGACGTCCTCTGGAGCAGCGTTCGGATCTGCCTCGACAGCGTCTGAATCCTCCATTGGTTCTTCCTCGAAGTCAGTATCATCGTCCGATACGTGAGGCAGCACGTTATCGTTGTCAGCCATCTCTGCAACAAGATAACAATAATATATATACGTATGATTTTATAAGTATGCATGTGAATGGATATGCAATGCAATGATGAGCTATAAGTTATAGTCTAGGCCCACTAATGCAACCTAGTTCGCTATAACTGTGGCTCTGATACCAATCTGTCACACCCCATCCACAGCGGCCTTCCCGCGGGGTCATGACTTCATGGATCGTCACACACAAGTTACATGAACAACACTATATGGATAATGAAAGACATACATATATAACCATGCGGTTCAACGGTTACAGATTTATGTCTCAAAATGCGGAAGCTAAGTGGAATGAAAATGTCTTTCTAGAAAATGACATAACATGATAATGAATGTCCCATAATATGCGCCCTAGCATGGTGACTCCTTAATGCATGTTGATGTATGCAGCTGCCTAGTTACCTGAGAAATACATGCTTAAACGGTCAACAATAATGTTGGTGAGTTCACAGGTTTGTAATGTAAATGTAAGTGTAAACAATTTATAATGGACCACAATCAATACATTATATGATATGTGTTGGCCTACACAATAACCACTACCATGAGTCACTGGAACCGACGCTCGACTGAATGAATGCCCCCGTGCAACATGTTATCACAGACATGAGCATGAAAATTAGGCCAATAATATACCCGTTTTGGCCTACAACCAAAGCTAGCGTGACTAACGCGGGTAGGGTTTGTCAAACCCGATAGTACTATCCATCACCACCTCGCTATAATAACGATTAACGGTCCAATTATGAAGGGACTTAATGTGATATGTAAACGGTCTCAGGTAATCGGTACGTATCATTTAAGTATATTGTGTCCGGATGTAAATGTAATTTGAAATGCATGTAGTTAGATTAAAATATATTTACGTTTCATTTTTTATTTAACAAAATATTTATCTCGCCTACTATGGAAAATGTCACCAACGTTCGTGTGTCGGTTAGATCGCGTGTGTGACCCGGTAATTTCCTAAACTACCGACGCGTGATACGAATATAATGGATATGCTATGTCATGAAATGCATAAATTCACACAAAATAAATTCATGAAATATGTAATGTATGCTTATTGGATATATCGGGTGCGAGAATGACCTGGAAGTTCGACGGTTGTCACATCAAGGTAAGTATGTTTTTGTCTAGTATTTAGATTATCTTGATTTTGGGCATTTTCAATTGTGTTTAGTCTTTAAATATTTAAAGTTTTATTTTATGATCAAGATCAGTTTCTCGAGGGGAAGCTTTGTAATTATGAAATTCTTCAAAGTTAATTTTTTTAAGAGAATTATTTTTTTAATAGAGGTTTGGGAGGTGTGTAAAATGTTTTTGAAACTTGAGGGGGCAAAAATGAAAATTCTTTTTAAACAAAACCCCTAACTCTCACCCATTTACGATTCACCCCATTTACGATCCCTCATTTCTCTCTCTCGTCATTTACGATCCGCCTCAAAAGAACCCTAGCTGCCACCGCTGCATCGCCGGAAACAGCATTCCGACCACCTCCGACCGTTGTCTGTCAAAACCAAGCACTCATCACCCCTCGCCTTCCATTTCCGACCACGTAACCCTAGTCAATCGACTGTTTCCTCGTCATCTTGTTGGTTTATTTACGAAATTTTGTGGTTTTGCTTCACTCGGTGATCGTCATCATCTTTGACTGTGTTCGAGTCGTTTCCTCGAGATTTGAAGTCGTATTTGTGTTTGCAACACTTAAAAGGTAGTTTATAATGATTCATGTGTGTTGTTGTTCGATTTTGACGAGTTTACGAGTTTTTGCAGGTTAAAAAATGGAGGATTCTGTGTTTACGATAATCGAGAGGTTGAAGACGACTGTTCGATGTTTACGATCGTCGATTACGATCGTAATTTACGATCGGAGATTACGATCATCGTTTGCGACCAGTGTTTACGATTTTCTGATTTCGATGGAGTTTACGATCGGGCTTAGGTTTTATCGAGAGTTTACGATTGGGCTTAAACTGTTTAAATCTCAACCGAATCGTAAACCATTTATTGGATCGTAAACCCAATGTATGGATAGTAATCGCATATGTAGGATCGTAGACTCATTTAAAATTGAATGAAAAATCATGAACACTTAATAATTTTTGGAATCTCATTAAAATTGATCTTTTCTGAGATAAATTTGATAGTGGTTGGTGAGCGTGTGCTTAATTCAATTATTTTCCCTAAAAGTTCAATTTGAAACTGTGTGATCTTCAAAAGTAAAATGTGATTTTCAATTGAACAACGTCAAGGGTTAATAATCATAATAGCTTTGATGAATATGTCTGATGCATGTGTCTTGTCTTTCTCAGATGGCAGAAGAGATGCTAGACGAAGAGATAAAGTTTGAACAGGATCACTGCATCCCAGCGTATCTGGAAGACCCACCAGAAAAGCATATGGAGTTATTCTATTCTTTGGTGGCCGGGATGAATACTTGTAAAATCAATCATGCCCTGAGGACGAATGTGCTTATTGATGAGATGCTAGTGAGGGAGTTCTGGGGTACTGCAAGAGCAAATGCTGAAAAGACAAGTATTACCGCAACTGTGCAGAACAGACAAGTAGTGATTGAGGAAGATGATATCAGAAAGGGGCTGAACATTACTGATAAAGACAATGATCCAATCAAGTATCCGAAGGAGGTTGTTCTTGCTGGTGCTCAATCTATGGGGTACGAGGGGAAGTTTCCGCCTATCTTCAAGAAGCTTCTGCCACATTACTGGAGGTGCCTGGCACATTATATGTAGAAGTCATTTCTAGGCAAGAGAACCAGTTTTGATCAGCTGAATCAACTTCATGGAACTGCTTTCATCGCATTGGCCTTAGATTGGGATTTCAACTTCTCAAAGATGATGATGTCTGACTGGGTAGGCAATGCTGATCTGAGTGCCAGAGAACAGTTTTTGATGACACCAAGGTTTGTGCAAATGGTGGTCATGAAGAAATACCCGATGATTGAAGAAAGGATAGAGAAGTTGGACATCAAAGTGATGGATTGTGGGGTTTTTGGTCTTCAAACCCAAGATAGAAAGGGTAAAAACAGCTTTCAGGGAAGACTTGAATGGGTTAAGAGGGGTGCGTTCCCAGAGGTGGCAAGGGAACAAGAGTTTGATGAAGATGAACCTGAAGCTGCTGTGCCTAATGTTAATGCATCCGTTGCTGAAGAACAAGACATAACAGCAACTCCGGCTGTTAATGTACAAGAAGAAGATGTAATAATACCCTCCGATGAAGAGAATGTAATGGATGATATACTTGCTGGTCAGGAGATTACTGATGATGATATCTATGGGAATCTGGGGCCCCTTAACCTTAAAAGGTCAAGGGATGACATGATCGGATCATCAGGCAGTGATACAACCCCTCCTGAGCTGAATCTGGATGTTGAAGATGTTCTTGAAGAACCAATTCCTGCACGTGAACCTTCTCCAAGAAAGAGGTCAGATCCAAGAAGCATCAAATTCAAGCTGTCAAAGACAAGCTCAAGCTTAATGATAGTGCATCCAGCGGGGCCCAGTTCTGAGGGTCCCAGTACTCAAGAGGAAACAGCTGCTGAAAATGTTCAAGATTAACCTGCTCCTGCTCAGACTGAAACTCCACTTCTATCCGAACGTAGCCCAGTTCGAGAAGAAGGACAATTTATAGAGGTTGATCATTCTTTCGCTGTACCAAGCCCAGTGAAAGTGAGCGATGCTCCTGTGATAAGTCAGCCAACAGCTATTCCTAGCTTCAGGCCCTTCCAAGCTGCTGAACTTCCAATTGATTTGAGGATAAGCACTGATCCTCATATCAACTTTTTGATATCTCAGAATCGATTCAGAGAAAATGAGATAAAGGCCCTGAAGGATGAGAACAAAAGGATGAGAGAAAAGGAGGTGGTAGATAAAAGAAGAATGAAGTGGCTCTATGAGACTTTGATGGATCTTAAGAAGAAATTTACTGACTTGAAAAGTCTCGTGGAGTCAAAATCTTCAAGTGCCCCTGAACAAAGTTCATCATAGGGTGTGCAAGGTGCTGAAGCAATGAATGAAGACGATGGAGATGAAAATATTGAGATGTCTGATTATGCCAGAGGAGGAAGAGTGGTCTCCAAAGCTCCTGAAGGTCACGACAACTGGTTCCGAGAATTCTTTCAAGGACCAGCCCCCACTCAGTACTTTCTTGATCTTGGAGGAAGTGCTTTAGACAAAAAGGGGAGTCGTGAACCCATCTTATGCTGGCATTACGACACTGAGAAGAAATTATTTGCTGTGATCCGTGATGGCTATAGTCCAGTTGAATATTATAGAACTCGTGCACAATTCCATTCTTGGACTGAGCCTGAGATCAGAAATCTGCTTCGAGCCCCCTACATAAACAAATGGAACAGCCCTGACGGAGACCTTATTAGAAACAATTTGTTGAGCCATCTAGAAAATAACTTTGCAAATTTTGATCTAAAGCAAGTAAGGTGGGTCCAGACTGAAACTGACCCAGTGACTGGAGAGCCTATTGGTGAAGCAAGGAGACCACCCACCAAACGCACAAGAGTTATCAATATGTTGGACGAGATTGAAGATGGTACCATGGTCAAAAACTTTGACTGCTGGTGTTATGATCCAACGACACACGAGGTGGTGGTTCTCTACAAAGGTCTGAGGCAGTTTCGCTTTTACGATCCGGTGGATTTGCTAAGGTTTGGAGAAAAGGATATCAAGCTGCTCGCCTCACAGCCTATTCTCGGAGATGAAAATGACTTGGAAAATGCTGTGAGGGTGGGAATCTTCCATGGGACGGCAAACCGGATTGTGGCGAACAGAAGATGGTCGAACAACACTCAGAATACATTCAGATTCGATCTGTTGCTGCCGTAAAAGATCTAATGGTTCATGCCTAGGGGAAGATTGTTGGGCTATATTTAATTAAGGCATGAACATTAGTTAGTGGGCTAGTTTATTGTTTTGGGCTTATTAGATATTGGGCTTATTATAGTTTACTATTGGGCCATGTGGGCTTCTTTATAGTTCACGATTTTTGTAATAGGGCTTGCATGAGGCACTATATAATCCTCATGTGATTATGATTTAGACAAGCTTTTCTAATACAACTTCAAGTTTACGATTTCTGTGTGCTTTCAAGTTTACGATCAGCTTCACTTGTAGAGTTTATCATTCAAGATTCAATATTTCTCATAGATTGAATCTATTTCTTCTACTTGTTTCTTGAATCGATTGCATTTGAGGATTCCGCACTCATTTGTGATTAGATATCGTGTTGACGGTTTGATCTCGGACCAACAGTATCCAAGGTCGTTTAACGTATCGAGTTTTGTTTTCATCTTCGTGAACCTTTGGTTGAACTCGATATCAATAGACGACGATGACGCTCATTTCCCTTTTGCGCTTGATTGATCGGGTGGTCTTGGAATCTCCTCCTGGACTGGTAGATCTTCCTCCCAAAAGTCCTCTTCGGATACGTTTAGGTTAAGTGTCCGAGCATACCGAAGATGACGTTTTTGACTTTTTTGAGGGTCGTCTATTCCTCGTCGTGATACTTGTGGTCTCGCTCCACTTGGGACTTTTATGAAGTAGTTCCCAACACCTAAGGTATGGGAACGGGCCGCGAGTACTTTGAAACTCGATCAAAGTGTTTTGTTGAATATCTATGTAGCTTTGATCACCCGTCCAACCGTTACGGATACTTTCGTATGTGCCGTTGAAAAGTTGGCACTTTGATTTCATATCGACCCACTTGCCCGATATTGAGTCTCTTGGACGGTTGTGACGTCCCCATTTGAAATTGAGAAGTGTAACCGTATTGTTGTTGAAAACTGAAAGATTGTTAAGGTTGAGGCATGCTGGCTATGTAGTGAAGAAGGTCGTCGAGTTGTTGCGGTTGTTGCTCGTTCTCACCAACCCGTCTAGGTGGTTGAAAACTCGGGTTATACGGAGCCCTGAATGGTGAACGATGAGGATACATCTTGATTAAAGATCAAAGAAGTTTTATAAAGCGTAGAGAGTAGAAGATGAGGGTTGTGGTTTTAAAGTGAAATTATTTAATTTATATAGTAGAATAAAAAAAATTAATTATTTTCAAAATATAGTCCTTCAATAGCTATATGTGTGGGAAGGAGAGCAAGTTCGAACATCATAGTGATGGCCGTGGAGGATTTTTAAACTCATAGAACCCGGGGCGGTGTTATCGGGTGTTTTGGGATGGCGATTGCATGATTTGCATCCACTACTGGTAACCTTAGAAGTAGAAGTAAAAAGGTGTGAGTTTTCATATAAAAATAACTAATTTTGCTACCCGCACGTTATCGCGGGGATAACGTTGGCATACAAAATCGTCGTATTGTATAATGGTACGTAAAGAAAACAGAAATTAAAAAAAAAAATTAATGACCAAAACGCTTGAAACAAAAAACTATGGTACACTACTATGCCTAAGAAAATCTATATGTACCTATTACCCTATAAAAACACTAATTCATTTGCCAAACTCAAATGACTCAATCGCATAGAGACGACTACATTACGTGGGATAATTGGTTTAATTCTCCCCCCCCCCCCCCCCAAATTTGTATGTTCTTTTGATAATTTGACGTCTTGTTAGTTTTACATGTGTCTGTTTAATTAAATTATCGATCTACACAACTCAGGTAGATTTATTTTCTACTTTCATTTGTAACAAAATCCAACCTATTTTTTATTAAATAAATATACTTAGGTTTTTTTTTTTTTGGTGAAACACCTTATATACACTGTCATCATGTTTTTTTATTGAAAGTATGTCATTGGTTTACAACGACCACTACACAATGTACCTATTACCCTATAAAAAACACTAATTCATTTGCCAAACTCAAATGACTCAATCGCATAGAGACGACTACATTACGTGGGATAATTGGTGTAATCCCCCCCCCCCCCCCCCCAATTTGTATGTTCTTTTGGTAATTTGACGTCTTGTTAGTTTTACATGTGTCTGTTTAATTAAATTATCGATCTACACAACCCAGGTAGATTTAGTTTCTACTTTCATTTGTAACCAAATCCAACCTATTTTTTATTAAATAAATATACTTAGGGTTTTTTGGGTGAAACGCCTTATATACACTGTCATCATATTTTTATTGAAAGTATGTTATTGGTTTACAACGACCACTACACATAGGAACGGTGATTTTCACATTTGAGATTTATGTCAAAAAGTTGCTCATCAAACGTGCCTCACCATGCTCATGTTCGATCACGATACGTACGTCTTATTCTAGGAGGATGATCTCTTATGATCATATCGGACATTTTTATGAGCAATTCACTCATTATGTCATCAAGTTGTCGATTTTGTTGAAAATTGTGCTTCGCATTCATCATACTCACTCAAATTTGATTAATCAGGACCCTTTTATGTGTTTTCATTATGAGACATTTTTTAAGGAGATTGAAAATGAAAAGCTAGTGCCAGATTATATATGTCATTGTTATACTCTATTTACACAATAAAAATAATGATTGGAATTTTTTTTATGATATACGGTGAAGATAATGTAGGGTTGTTTTTATCTAAATAAATACAAGTATCTAGTAACGGTCAACACATATAGATATAATATGTTAGGTTGTTATAACTTATAAGGATTATGTAAGGATGAAGCTCCAAAACTACTTTATCTTGAAATCCTCTTAAACTGTTACTCTTAGCCAAATTATAAGTTTGTTTAGACGGCTTTCGAAGCCATTCTCAAACTCAGAAAACTATAAGTTTTTGAGAGTAAAACTACTTCTGAATTTTAAAGGACCAACGTCGTCACAAGGCAAACTTCTGAAAGCAGTTTACTTCCAAAGAATAGAAAAGCTTTCAAGGCTTGCAAGCCTCACCTCAACCACCCGAGCTGGAATCACTCGGTAAAAGTAGTTAATCTACTACTTGTGTTATACATTTTCAGAATACTCAAGTTAGATTAGGAGGTCACCTCAGATTATTTTTCAATTTCCTTTTGAATCATAATTTTGTTTTCCTTTATTGAAGTAGGGAGAAAGATTGTAGAAAATATCAAAGTGCAATAAGATTAAAAATCTTGGCATGCATCATTTCTTTTTTTATAAAATGTAACACCACAATTTGTCAAGTATTATATAACTCCCTTAACTACATAACCAACACCAAGAAGTCTATAAAAGATGTTTTATTACATAAAACCAATAAGAGCATGTAACACAAAATGCACATAAAACCAGTTCCTTCAATACCTTTCACAAATAGAGAAATCATGATCTAACTGCCTTCCAGAGCTTGACCCATTCCACCATTGTCTCAGCAGTGCTGGTATGCGCCGATCCCAGCCGTTCCTTCACCGCAGCAGCGATCTCCACCACACACTCCTCAGCCGTCACTGCTAACGGAGACAGCCTTAATGTCTCAAAAAACGGCAACACATCCTCCATCAGCTTCACTCCTTCCCATTCTTTCTTCAAACTATCAATGGCGCTTCCTTTTTCGTTCCTCCAGACATACGGAGTTCCACTTTTCACACCCAGTTTCAAGTGATCGCAAACCGTCTTCACAACAAGCCCGCACCATACATCCTCCATCGTTTCCCACCTCACTTTCCCTTCCTTCGCCAATTTCAAAGCTGGTATCATAGCCGGACCAACGAGTTCTCGGTCAAACGCTATGTTGACTCCACTCATGGGCATCATTGACTTCAATGGTACTGTCATAACAGCATCAATATACCTAGTGTTTCTCATATCTGGTTTAAGTGCTTGTGTTGGCGCATCATAGTCTGCTAAATTAAGCCAAAGACCACATGAAAGAGCGCAAGGGACCCCGCTACGTAAGCTAAATGGGTATCCACGAACAAAATCAGATCCTTTTTGATATGGGTCATAAAGTGTGTTGAAAAAGAAAGGAGTTGCAGGGGTTTTGAGGTTGTTAAGATGTTGGGCGACTATATCTACTAGCTCACCGTTTTGGGTTTTAGCTGGGCTGCAGTCATCATCGATTGAGATTATGTACTTTCTATTGGACACAAGATAGCCAAAATAACGAGATGAGTATCCAGAGAACAAAGAAGCTTTAGAAGACCCCACCACTTTGACTATATCTGACTCGGTGTAAACACGAACATCAAATCCTTCTGGAATTTTGAGTTCTTTAAGATCAGGATCTTTCACAACTATTATATGAAATCGTGAAAATATGGGTCTCCATTCTTCCATGAAAGATGTCAGGTCAGAGCGGAAAGCACCAATCACAATATCCACTTCATTGTCTTTTACACTTGCTTGAGACATTTTAGATTCCGAGGGAAGAAAGTCAGACAGCGTGAACCTTTAAAACTTTTCCGAGCACCCTGGCATAAAAAATGGAACTTTTATAAAAAGTAAAAACTTGTACAAATTGAATCACTTGAGCATGACTTACTAGTGGGAAGGACAGGTGTTAAAACAAGCTGAATATTAAGTGCTTGAATCATAGAAAGGATTTCTTCCTTCCCAGTTGCCAAAAAAAGTTTCAGAATCCTTGGGGTTAGTTTCCCAGCTTTCAAAGTTCTCTGTGAAATAGGAAATTCATTACCAATGAAAGTTTCTACAACCACCAAGGGCAAAAGATAAATTTTAAGAACAGTAAAACTCTAAAACGCTGAGGGTAAAGTTCAAGCAGTAATCAGTTGGAATATAACTTATTTGAATGACTCAAAATGGGTAGTGGATTATCACTCGGTTCCCAACTTGCATCTTTTCTCATTGAATTGCAAGAACACAACAATGTTGGCATGAAAACATGAATAATAGGACAACAGTGAAATCTGAACCATATTAAGAAACAACCATACCAAATTATTGGATTTCTTTCATAACAAACAAACATAAACAACAAGATCCTACTAAGCAGTAGGGTATAGGGAAGGTGAGATAATGGCAAAAATTACCTCTATCCCATGGGATTACGAGGTTGCTCCTAGAGAGACCCTCGGCTCCTGAAAAACCTTTTTTTTTTTTGACATAGAAATAGAAATACAATATATAGAGAAGAAAACAAACATAAGAAAGACAAGTAACAAGAATCAAGTATCGTAAGACGATACCACTAAACGACAAAGCCAGGAGTGGAAGGAAGGACTTGAACCCTCAACCTCAGCCTAGGCAAGGCTATGCACTACCAATTAAGCTATTTCCGCTAGCTACGGTAGTCGCAAAGCACTATTGACCAGTTCAAGTATCACTTGATACGGACGACTTCTGTTTTTCCGCTGGACAACAATCTTGACCTTTGATCGAGCTACGAACACGAGGAACAAAACAATAGGGCATGAAAGTCCCTAAGACTCGTGTATATGGGACTAATGACACACCTAAGACAAGGCAAACCAAGAAAGAAGATAGCATAGAAAACTACCAATAAGGGCAACCTAAGTGAAGTACAAGCCAATATACGAAGCCCCAAACACAGCCAAATCTATACTCTCCCCTAAAAATCCATAACCTTTAAAATGCATGGAAATCTTTCTTTTACACTATACTCACAACTCAGATTCGGAACTTTCTCTTATTAAAGACAACAGTTGATATTTATATTAGATAAACTATTGTGACCATAAAACAATCAATGGAAAGTGATCCTCTGGCTTGTTCTGTCAATTCCATCCTATTTATATTCGAGAATTCAATTACTTGCAAAATACATATGACGTAATGTATTAATTTTTAAGTAATAATCCTACATCTATAATTATCATACCCATGTATTAACTTTTAAGTAATAATCCTACATCTATAATTATCATACCACTTTCATCATTCTCTGTTCTTGCTTATGGACTTTTAAAGGAATATATAGATCTATCCTAGTTTGTCTTGGTGTCTTAGCTTTTCCTGTGCTATTGTTTGCCTTAGCCATGGCCTTAGCCTCGCTTAGTATTGTTCGGGTGTATAGGCCTTTTTAGAGGTGCATATAGGTATTTGCATAGGGTCTAGTGCTCTACTATATAGTTGCTTACTCTTTTTCCAGTATAGTTAACTCATTGTTGTTTATTAACGATGATTTACAATGTTCATTATCAGTACTCTTTTATGGTTGTTTGTTCTGATTTTCTTTGCTATATATTATATAATAATATTATATTTTAGCTATATCTTTGGAGCCCTATTCTTAGGAGGACCAACCTCTCTATCCCCTAAGATAAAAGTTAGGCCCGCCCTCATCACACCCTCCACAAACCCTACCAATAACTACGCTATGAGTGGGATTATACTGGGTATATTTGTTTGTTTGTTTTCATCACTCATTGTTTATTTTCATCACAAGCTACCACCCATTATTTTTATCTAGCAACCAACCTTTTTTAACTCATATATTTCATTCAAGTTACACTTGAAGATGCTGAAAAGTTATATGCAATTGCCTCAAACATTCATTTTACTTTTGACTTAAATTTTTAAACTCTTAAGTCTAAACTTCAACATCAATATAATCGTTTTAGTTATAGTGAACAAATTCAGAAAGTACATTATATTACATAAAGATACCAAACGTTTTGTACTAAAAATCGTCAAAAGTATATTAAATAAATATAATTGTTTTAGTTATAGTGAACAAATTCAGAAACTACAATATATTACATAAAGATATCAAACGTTGTGTACTAAAAATCATCAAAAGTATATTAATTTTCTTTTAAAAAATAACAAATTTAAATTCATGATACCAAAAGTGGAATGCAATTATAAGTCTAAAGGAGATGTTACGGCATGCATCAAAAAAGAGATGGCTGGAAAAAAAACAGAGTTAGCTGCTTACTTAAAACAGGGCACGCGCAGCAAGGTGTCATTTGTTATGTATAATTTTCAATGAGCAAGATGTTTTTGTGAAACTTTTTTCCGGTTTTGGGTGTATTTTCTTGAAAGAACTAGATCCAATGCAAAGGGAAAAAATCATTAAGATTGCACTAACCACACTACATATTTAACCATCCTCTTTCCATTGAAGTTAAAATGTTTCACTATAACCAGATGAAGGACAATCCAGTATTTATCAATCAAAGCACACCAATTTTGATATTCTAAGACTCGCATTTATAGTAAACTAATACCTTAATGATCAAGTCTCCTAATCCTATCTTTCGAAACTAAATCAAACAAAAAATTTACTACTACCAAAAAACCAAATAAAAGACAGTCACCAACACTAATAATAAACCTAATCAATTAATCAAATAACCAACTCCACACTGGACGGACCGAAAATATTGACCCATTCGACTTGTGACCACAAACATGATCAGAACCATTATTAAGAATAAGTGAATAACTAGAAGGATCATGAAACATAATTGGAATAATGGTAATGTCACTAATTTATCACACACTGTCAATCACCTAAGATGGCTAAAACATTCATACACCAATAGAATTTTCCAACAAAGATCAGCATATTATTTGTTTAAGACATCTATAAACTATAAGAAAATAATCCAGCCTAATATATATCACTGCTTAATGTTAGTTCATATACTAAGTCCTATATATTGCATTAAGCTTCAAGTTGCTGACCACCATGCTAGGGTAGTCAATTATACTGCTAGATTAACCTGTATACACAAGTTACCCAAAATCACTAGAAAAACTGAGTTCCTAAATTATGTTTCTCTTCATCTTATCTTCTTATTTACAGAAACAATTAGACTCTTACTGTTTTCCCCAATTCCTTTCACCGTAAAATCGACATCAAAACACATACACAAGAGCAACAACACTATCAAAGATCAATACGACCTAGCCTAAAATGATAATTCGTGTAATTTTATACTGATTTTTCAGATTGAAAGTAACAAAAAACCGATTAATCAAGCAACAAAAAAAAAACAGGAAAACTGAAATAAAATAGCTGGAAAACCCTAAGATGAGAAGAGAATAGAGAATTAGGTACCAGAAAAAGATCGATGAGGATGTGTTCGGGGAGAAATGAAAGATCGGAGGAGATGTTGTGGAAGTTATAAAGCGTGGCGTCGATTGCAAGTGAAAGGAGAGAAGGGGGGCACCGATTGCTCATTCATGTATTCTTCTTTTGATCCCTACAATTTCTCTTGCTCTCGATCCAATGTTTTTTTTTTCAATTACTTTATTTCTTGGATCCCAAGATTTAATCTAAATTGTAAGTCAAAGTTTTATCAACACTCAAACGTATTGTTATTTGTTGATGAGTAAATTACCACATTCGTACAAGTCCTAGATTTAAAAATTACGGTTATAGTAGATTAGTAGAGAGGTTTAACAATTCGTAACGCTTTCCTTCTTTCATCTAACTTTCGTTAAAATTTTCTATTAAGTGAGTATGAATATACTATTATACCCTTGTATTTAATTATAAATAAAATAATAAAAGAAACTAAAATAAAAACCCTAATTGAGAAACCCTCACGTGATCTCCCATCCACCTCCTACCTAATCACCTCCCCTGTCTCTCATTGCAGCCGCTCCACCTAATGATCCACCTAATCATCCTCCTGCCTTAGTTCTAGACTTCTTTGTCTTCCGACGTTTCGGAAAACACCGCCAACTCTACGGAGGTGAGCAGGGAAGCTTTGTCGATTAGAAACGAGGGTTGCGTGATATCATTGGAGATGTGTTTCTTCCAATATGAGATTTATTAGACAATACTTAATATAAGTTTAGATATTTCTTTATTCCTGAGGGGTGTAAAGATTTTTTATTTCTCCTATTTATACTTGTACAATTATTCTCTTGATTCAATAATAAACAACGTATCATTCAAATTAATATGGTATTACAGCCTGGTCGACATCCTCTTTAACCCTACGGTGCTACAACCGCCACCCACCTCCAACCCTACACTGCTATAGCAGTCGTGCCTCTCCCCCTCTCCACCGATGTTTTTCCTTTTCTCTGTCGCCTCCCACCCCTCCTCTCTCACCATGACAACCCTTGTTGCTTTCGATCAAAAGGAAAAGACCACCCACAACTCCCACAAGTTTGGGTTTACCCTCACATCCAACAATTCGAAGGCACTGATCAGCTCGTTCCTCGTCACCAACAACCTATTTGGTTATGTTGATGGCTCCATCCAATTTCCTCCAATCAACCTCACCACTACACCCGAACCGTCCACTGATAGGCCTAACCCCGAACCGGTGATCACCCCAAATCCACAACACTCGATCTAGGTTGCTAACAATGCCCACATCCGAATGCTCATCCTCTCCACTATCTTTGAAACGGCGTTTCAGCATGTTCAGGGATCGACATCTCGTGATCTGTGGTTATCCCTGGAACGTGTCTATGCCCCTCACACGGCTTCCCGGGAATATACCCTCAAAACACAATTTGTTCGCATCAAGATGAAATCTGATGAGTCCTCTGCGGACTATCTGACGCGTGCTCGAGAATATGCGACGGCTCTTGCCAACATCGGCGAGCCCATGAAGGAAAAAGACATTGTCATGCTCGTCTTCTCAGGCCTGCGTTAGGAATATAATGGACTCAAAACCACATCTCTGTCACACCAACTTGTTTTTAATGAATTACAAGCTTTACTTGCAGATCATGAATACATTCTCAAAAGGAATACTCATGTCATTCCTTCGGTTCAGGCATTCCATGCGGCTGCCTCACACAACACCATCGTTGCCTCTCCTTCGTAGCCCAACAGTGATGCTATCCAGGCGGTCCAGCAGCTTGCGGCCCAACTTGGGCTCCAACTTCAGCTCCCTACTCAGCCGCAAGCTCTGTTTGCTGGTCGTCAACCTGCTGGCTGTAACCGACAACCGCACCCTCGCCGCGACGGGGGACGTGGGAACTCCAACCGTAGTACTCAGTGAGGTAATCAGGGAGGTAATCTTTTTCCTTGGGATACTGTCACACCCCGGTCAACGGATTGGGTGTGAGCGAGACGGAATCATAGTCGCAGATATACAGAACAAATTCTACTAAATTCAAACGTCATTAAAACATAATACCATTCATGTTGCAGCGGAAAGTTGTGGTGAAATGATATTGTCTTACATTTGAATAAAAGTCTTAGTTTGATATTGAAATCATAAAGCAGTTTATTTAAGATAGGTCGGGACTACGACTCCGGTAAAGTAGGGTCGAAAGTTACAGTGAAGCCCCATTTGCACGTCTTCCATAAGAAGCTTAGATGCCTGAGAAATCATGAGTTTAAAAGGTCAACATAAAGTTGGTGAGTTTCACAGGTTTATGACTCTACAGTAAGTTGGTAAAACAGTTTACGGTATACTTAAATGTTACATTGGTTTACTGTCGTGGTTGTAAGATCTCCCATGAACCTCAAATTCGATACTAACGGATTACCCACTCATGGCATTCTATCCCAAGAATACCGAACAAATTAGAATAACTGACGTGTACCCCTTGATAATATACGAAGTCAGGATTGGAGCTACCAAACCGGGCAGGGTTGTCAACCCAAATAGATCTATTCACTAGTTATCGTTTTGAGCAGAACTAATCGAATTTAATTAATAGTGGGATTCAGTTGTACTAACGTTTATAACGATAAAGTACCAGTTGTTTGGGATACGGAATGGAACATGTAGTCATACGGCTAACAGATAATCCATAACATTAAGTAAAACATATTTTATCAGTTCATGATTTATCCCCCATAACTGTAAAACAGTTGTAAAGAAAAGGGGTCGTGAAACTCACATGATTTAGTGATGATGATGGATTACCGAGTGGCAACTAGCAAGTAAAGTCCTAATAAAACATAAGACAATATGCATAAGGGTCCACATAATCATTTGAGTAACGAACGTTACCCAAATGATACCGGTCAAGTCTTGACCTATAATCCCGTTTGTAGCGTTTGAAAACCCGTTAGTTAATCAGTTTAAAATCAGTAAATGCTAATGTTCACGTATGAGGGCATTTATGTAAATTGAATAAAAGTAATGAGCATGTGATCACGTGTCATAAAGGCCAGTTCAATCAAGTCTTGAACATTGTTTTAAATAATAATATTTATTATTATTTTTAAGTTTGCTCGATCGATCGAATAACTACTCGCGTGAAGTTATAATATATAACTAAGGTTCATAATTATTGTCTAGATAATTATTTAACTTGTCGGAATAACTTTATTAAATTATTACAAGTTAGAGATTAAGTGATTAAACACAAGTAGGTAAATATTAAAGGTTATTTTAATATTTAAACTTATGTTATGAAAATTTGGGTTTTAAGTTAATATGAATATAATTATTATTAAAATAATTAATATTAACAAAGCATGATGAGTTTTAAATCAAATTAGGGTTTTTAAAACTCATACGAATAATTATTTGTCGAAAATAATTATCTACGTTGTGTTACGTCGTAAGACGTTTTAAATCGTTTTAAAGATTTCGTTTATTCCAAACGTTTAAAATATAAACATTTGATTCGGTTAAAACGTTTTGATTATTTTTATTTATTTAAAATAATCAAAAATGTTTAAAATATGTTTTTCATCATTTCTATAAGTCTTTTGATTTTATTTTTATAAAATCATTTTTAAATAACTTTATTTATCAAATAAAGCTAGGGTTTTAAATTTAAAGACTTTTTATAGAATTATTTACCGACATAAAATATTTCCATTTCTTTTTGTATAAAATCCAAAGTTTTATATTTTTTGTCCAATGTCCAAAAATATGATATTTTATCATTTTTTGAACATAAAATATATCTATATATTTTATCTATTTTATTTTTATAAAATCTAACCAAGTCTTTTAAATCTTGCCTTTTAGAAATTATATTTTTATAAAATGTGACCATTTTATATAACAACTTTCATGGTGACATTTTTATAGTTCTAATATCCAAGTAATTTTTATAGAATTACCAACTTTGATATTTATCCATAAAAAATTCATTTAAGGGTTTTTAAGGTTATCATTTCATGTCAAATTTTTATGTTATCATCCTAATGTCCAAAATAGTCCAATATTAGGTCCATGCATGTATTTAACCATTAAATTTGTCCATGATGATCATTATTAGCATATATTAGTTTAACCAAGATGATTAACAACATAAATCACAATTAATAATTCTAGCATTTTATAACATACTACTAGATGATTTTAACAATATTTAACCATTTATAACCTTTTAGCATATGATAACATCAACATTTAATCATGCTAACATATATATAATCATCATAAAATCATGCTAATATTTATAGATAACTTTAAATCATCAACAAAACCTCCATTTTCAAACCTTACAACATTAAGGTTTAAGAAAATCAAAGAAAAGAAACACGAGTCGGTTAAATGATTTTGATCTTTTAAAAACTTAAGGTTTTAAAGGATTTGTAGTCAAGACTCGAGGATCGTTTGGGAACGTTTAAAACGTAACAAAATGTAGACGAAAATGGTTAGAAGACTCACAAAGAGTGAGAGAGTGAAACCGAACAAGAATAGGAACAAGGTGGCGGTGGGTGGCAGTCCACGGCTGCCACAGCAGCTCCGGCGGCGGCAGGCAGCAGCTCCGGCGGGACAACAGCTGCAGGGGCTGTGGTGGTTCCGATGGTAAGGGAGGAAGAAAGGTGGCGATGGGGATGGTTACTGTGGGTTACCGGGAAGAAACAAGGGAAGGAAGGGAAGTTGTTTGCGGTGGTGGTGATGGCAGTTCACGGCTGCCCAGCTGCAGCTGCCTGGCGGCGACGGCAGCTCCACGGCAGCAGCAACTCACGACAGTAGTGGTGGTGGCGGAGCACAGCAGCAACTCCGATCTGTAGCAGCAGCCGGCGTACAACAGTGACAACGAAGATGGTGGTGGCTGTGTGTTGCCAAGAAGGGGAAAAAGAGAGGGGCGGAGGCTGCAGTTCACGGTGGTGGTTATGGCAGCAGTTAGCAGCAGTGGTGGGGGTTGTTTGGCTGGAAAAACAGAAAGGAGGAAGGAAGGTGCAAGGTGGCGGTGGCTTGGTTGGTTGCTTTGGTTATTCACGTAAAAAAATGAAAAGGAGCATAAGGGATGTTTGATTATTTGTGGTTGCTCACAATAAGAGAAAAGAAAGAGAAGAATGTGGTGGTTGGTGGTTGTCTACGGCAGGGAAAAAAAAGAAGAGAAGAAGGAGTTGTGGTTGATGTGTGTGTGTAAGAGAGTTGGTAAAGTTTGTGACAAAGGAGGGTGTTGTGTCATGCATCACTATTGAGTGATGATGGCTAGTGCTAGTTGATTAGATTAGGAGAGGTGGCTAAGTATTTATCACATTCTTTTACTAGAAATTACTAACCAAGTTTATAAAACTTAACATGTAAGTGGTGGGTTTTATAAAGTCAAGTGTTGATTTATAAAATATTACCATGTCTTATAACATATAGTATACCATGTGGAGGTCTATAAGACTTATAAATATTTGAGGTAAAATTATCCCCAACTTATATAAATAATCAATGTATAAAAATTACATATGTTCATGACAAATTTTTATAGAAACAAAAGGTGGTAACAATTTTTTTTTATAAAAAATAAAAAGTTGATAGGCCAATATAATTAAAATTAACTCATATGGTTTGGGCTTGATATTAGGCCTAAACGATTAAAGGAAAATGAAATTGGGCCGGTTCGTCGGTTATGGGTCGTACGGGTCCAAACGGGGCACCGGTTCGAGGTCCGGGCCCGTTGTGTATCGGTTGAGTTTGCGGATCGCCACGATCATTCAATTTATGAAGTTTATGTAACAGGTTAAGGTTTCGGGCTCGGTTTCGTTGTTTTCGGGTCATTGGGCCTATTGGGCCTAGTTGGGCCCAACTGGGTTAACGATTGAGGTTTGGCTTAAGTCTTGACAACGATTTCGGTTTGTGGTGTTTTTATTTCGTAAAAACAATTGCTCGATTCGGTTACATCAGTTTTTCAGAAATCAGATATAGTTTTCAGTTTTGTACACGAGTTATGGTTAACTTTTTCAGTTTTGTCAGTTCGTGACAATTTTAAGCTCGACCGTCCAGATTGTTTAAAACCGAATAGTTTTAAACATACGATCGCTTATCAGTTTGCTGTGTCGGCTATTCAAGCGTACGAAACTAGTTCCGGATAAAATATAAAAGTACATTTTATATTTATATATTTTTTCTTGTTATTGAAATTCCATAATTAATCCATGGAATCCCTATGAAATTTACGGGTATACGCTTCTAGTACAAAGGCGGGATTATGTTTACGTCATCAGTTAACAGTTAGGCACAATAACTAATAGTTTAAACAGTAATAAGATCAGTTAATGCACGTTAATACTTAATTAAAAAGTCAAAGTAAAAAGGTTTGACCTAGGTTTTTCGACGAGGTGTCACATTCTCACCCAGTTAGAAGAATTTCGTCCCGAAATTCAGTTCTTGATCACTGGTTGAATGCAACGTTTCCAAAAGGACGAGGATATTTCTGACGCCTTTGGTCCTCGCGTTCCCAAGTGTACTCTGGACCTCGCCGTGAGTTCCATCACACCTTGATAATGGGAGTGCGGCTGTGCTTCGTTTTCTTAAGGTCTTGGTCAAGTATTTCGACCAGTTCCTCAATAAAGTGAAGTGTTTTGTCAACTCGAATTTCATTAAGTGGGACGACAAGCGTTTCATCAGATAAGCATTTCTTAAGATTACTAATGTAAAATGAAGATCAATGTAGGGAGGAATTCATTGTTTTGTTTAGTTAACTTGTCTAGATTAGTTTCTCTGTAATTTTGATCTTTTGGTAAGTTAGCGAAACTACCGAGCGAAACTGTTGTTTCGCTCGGTATATAGATTAGACTGTCTCAGTGACAGTTTCGCCTGGCCAGCGAAACTACCAGCGAAACTGTCTACTGATGTGTATAAATTGTCGCCTTTGTGCACCATCTTGTAACCTTTGCAACTTTGAGAACCCTATATACAGAAATCTTGATTATTGGTAAGTTTGGTGACGGCTAGGAGCATTTCATACTATCTTTGTAGCTTGTTTTCATCTCTTATCATTCCTTTGGTTCAAGTTGTGATTGTTCAATACTAGAAACCCATTTTAGCTATTGGAAATCATCTATTGTTGTTATTTCATTGGTTTTCTTCTCAAAACATCATCATTAGCACTGATTAAGATCAGTAAGGACCAACATAAAAGACATCATGTAAATAGCTTAGCTATATGGGAAGGCGTAGATGGTAAGCTATTGGTCCGATTGACTTAGTGATTTCAAATGGACCAATGTAACGAGGGTTAAGCTTTCCTCGTTTGCCGAATCTGATGACACATTTCCAAAGCGACACTTTTAACATGACTCAATAACCCTTTTTTTTTAAAGGATAAGGGTTTGCGGCGCTTGTCGGCGTAGCTCTTTTGTCTAACCCTGGCAGCCTTTAGTCGGTTTTGGACTTGAAACACTTTCTCAGTCGTTTGAAAGATCAGTTCGGGACCAGTCAATTGACTGTCACCGATCTCAGTCCAGCAAAGCAGAGATCTGCACTTTCTTCCGTAAAGTGCTTCGAACGGAGCGGCTTGGATGCTAGTGTGATAACTGTTGTTGTAAGAGAATTCGGCAAGTGGGAGATGTTCATCCGAATTAGGTCCGAAATTGATCACATATGCACGTAGCATATCTTCAAGCATTTGGATTGTTCATTCGCTTTGTTCGTCGGTTTAGGGATGGCACGCGGTACTCATGTCAATGCGAGTACCCAACGCTTTCTGGAGGGACTTCTAGAAGTTCACAGTGAAACGGGTATCGCGATCGGATATGATAGATATAGGTACACCGTGACGGGAGATGACTTCTTTCATGTAAATCTAGTCCGTCTTTCCATACTATCGGTTTCCTTTATCGGTAGGAAGTGAGTGGATTTTGTCAGTCGATCCACTTTTATCCAAATAGCATCACAACCTGATCTAGCTCTAGGCAACTTTGTGATAAAGTCCATGGATATTTATTCCCATTTCCATTTCTGAATGACCAGCTGTGTCATTAGTCCGGATGGTTTCTGGTATTCGGCTTTGACCTTTGAACACGTTAAGCATTTACCGACGTAGGTAGCTACCTCGGATTTCATGTTAGACCACCAGAATTGATCTCGCAGACCATGATACATTTTGTCCGATCCTAGGTGGATGGAATATCTTGATTCATGGGCTTCATCAAACACTTGTTTTCTCAAACCTTCAATGCTAGGTACCCATAGTCTATCCACAAAGTTCATGGTTCTATCAGGCTTTTCAATCAGTTTTCTCTCCATGCCACGCATGCATTCATTTTCAGATTCTCATGCTTAAGAGTTTCGATTTGAGCGTCACGATCTTGTGACGTGAGATTCGATCGTATAGTCATACTTAATGCTCAAACACGACACGGTTTGGCATGTTCCTTCCTGCTTAAAGCATCGGATACAACGTTAGCCTTGCCCGGGTAATAACGAATCTCACATTCGTAATCGTTAAGCAGTTCAGCCATCTTCGTTGTCTCATGTTTTGCTCTTTCTGGTTAAGGATATGCTGGAGGCTCTTGTGATCGATGAATATAACGCACCGAGTCCCATAGAGGTAGTGCCTCCAGATTTTTAGGGCAAAGACAACGGCTCTAAGTTCTAAGTCATGAGTCGTGTAATTCTTCTCATGCATCTTCAGTTGTCGAGAGGCGTAAGCGATGACTTTCTCACGCTGCATCAGTACGCAACCCAATCCTTGATGCGAAGCATCAAAGTATACTACAAAATTGTCGATTCCGTCTGTTAAGGATAGGGTTGGGGCGTTACAAAGTTTTTGCTTCAACAACTGGAAAGCAGTTTCAGTTTTATCATCCCAGATGTACTTCTTATCTTTCTAGGCCACGGTGGTGAATGGCTGGGCTATCAAAAAAAAATTCTATGAATCGGCGGTAGTAGCCAGCGAGACCTAAGAATTATCGAATCTCAGTTGGGGTCGTGGAAATACTCCAACCTTTTGTAAGTATCAAATATAACCCTCACGCGATATCAAAGTCTATAACCACTGTGCGGAATCCGGTGATTATAGGTGATTCAAGATTAATCGAGAATAATATGAAAAAGCAATAACAATAAGAGCAAGAACACAAACCGATTGAAGAAAGACACTTTACTATTCACCTTGATTGCTTACACACTGATCGAAATTCTCCTTGAGAATTTCATGAACACCAAAATTACAAAACACAATGAAGCAACCAACCCTAATCTCCTAATTAAGCTATCCTTATATAGGGAAGCTTATGCTTGTTACCCAAGCTACAAAATTCGGACTATATGGCCCATAATTCGACCAACCTACAACCCACACAACCCATTTACATAATCATAGCCCAACTACACTTAACTAGCCCAAAAGTATTTCTAATGCAAAAGCCTTATAATATTCTAGACTCTACAATCTTCCCCTAGGCTTTAGCATTAGACAACATTCACCAACTGAACTTCTTTGACAGATTCACTGTTGCTGGATCATACCACAGCTCCTTTGCCACGATCTCAGCTACAGCTCTAGTATAACACTTGGCATATTCTTCAGTGTCTTGATTACACTCAATTTAATGCTTGGCCAGTACCATTATATCCTTCTTATGAAACCTCATCAAATCATGAACTTCCATGACATCTATTGTCTTTGATTTGTAGAGAATTTTGGCTTCACCAGAGTAATCACTATAAGCCCAGGTTTGGAAGTCATGCAAACAATCTTCAGGATGTCTCATCGGCAAAGGTATTGTCTTTGTCTTTTCTGTTGGTGGATACATAACATTTGTAAACTTCTTTCCCGTTACACTCTTCTTATCCCTGACATCCTCCTTTCCTGGGATACTCTTCTTTCCATCCCATTTGAACACACCTCTGTACTTCTTCACATACGATTTCTTGTGAGGAAAATCTTCAAATCTCTTGAACTTGCTTCGCACCGCATTTTCCAATTTCTTGTATGTAAAAATACTTAGCTTGCTCATTGTTAGATGGATTTGTAAACAGTGCCTGGTAAAGCATAGTCAGATCTACATTTGTCCAGGAGTAAAACTGGGTCCAGCTCTTGTAGTATTCCAACGGATATTGACCCTTTCTTCGCACAACGAACATATTCTTCTCTCCATCAAACATCCAGGCTTTAATATCTACATTGATTCCCCTTTTATCATGATAATGTTCTCCCAGCTGGATTAGGTACCTTTCAGGGGGATAAGCAAATGTCTGAGCCTCCCAACCTCCATCAAACTCAGAAGCTGGTACTGTCATATAGTCTCTATCCCTGGTATCTTTATCTTCAGTGGAGGCTTCGGGTAATACTGTTTGAGTTTCCTCAGGGATATCTACTTCAAAGTCAAATGCTGGTGATCGTGAGGAATCACATGCACCTGAACCTCCTTCTGTGTTACCTGGATCACCCTTATCACCTTGGCTAGGGTTTGACCTGCTTGATTTATCCGAGTTAAGCTGCCTGATCAGCTTATGAAGATCTCTGAATTGTCTGGTAAACTCTCGGTTTATCTTCTTCTGATTTTCTCCAACTGAGTGTTGTGGATCTTCTGGATATCAATCAAGTCTCCAATTATCTCACTTTAGGCTGCATTCTGGGCTTTCAGACCTTCAATTTCTTCTCTAAGTTCCTTTTCCAGTCTGTATTCAGGGGTTTCGACCGCTTTCCCTTTCTCTTGGGTAGTGGGTTGAGAAGATGATTGACCAGCACTGGTACTCGTGACTGGTGGCACACGAGGGTCTAATATTCTTCTTCTTGGGTCACTTGGTCCTTCTACATGGTGTTGTGTAGCAATCTTCACAGTCTCAGTCATTTCTTTTGTAACAGAAGCACCGAGGGGAGGATCCTCCGTGGCTTTCCGTTTTCTTATCAGTGGCGTCTCGGCAGTCTCAGTCTCAACTTCCTCGATATTAATGTCATCGAGGTATGTGTCATAATTGATATACTCTTCAAATTTATCCAAGTATGGTTCTTTCCAAATATATGTGGTTCTTTCCCTTAAAAGCTAAATCTGATGTCTTTACCACCTCTCAACAATTTATAAAAATGACCAAACGATAATTCCAAACAAAATTAAAGTCGGTTCAAACTGATTGGGGAGGTGAATTTCGCAACCTCTCTCCATTCTTTCTCAACCTTGGTACCCGCCATCGCCTCTCGTGCCCACACACGAGTGAACAAAATGGCATTGTGGAACGCCGGCACCGACACGTTGTCGAAACCGGTCTCACACTACTCGCACAATCTCACGTTCCACGACGGTTTTGGCATTTTGCGTTTGACACCGCAGTCTACCTCATTAACCGCATGACCATGCGTTTAAACTCCTCCATCTCATCTTTCCAACACATTTTCAGTTATCCTCCCGACTACAGCTTCCTTCATGTTTTCGGGTCCTAATGCTTCCCTCATCTTCGTCATACAATCAAAACAAAATTGATTTCCGTTCCACCCCATGTGTTTTCCTTGGCTACAGCCCCACACACCACGGTTATCGGTGCCTTGACCCCCTCACCGATCGTATCTGTATCTCTCGGCATGTTCACTTCAATGAACAGTGTTTTCTGTTCAACCAACCACCTCCCACCTCACCTAAAACCCTACCAACTGATCCCTATATTGTCACACCCCAACCGAACACGGAATATGTCGGGGCATGATGACTTTCCAGATGCTCATGGCAACTAGATTAAAGTTGAGATATACTTAAACATGCATTTTATTCATTTATTGAAATATTCTACAAACATGAAGCAACCAAAACATAACCAACGTAAGTACTTGTAATTTAAATGTCTTTTAACTAGGTCCAGCACCCTATAGTGATCACATATTGGCTCAAACATGATTTTCTACAACATGTATAAGATAAAGTGTCAACTACAAAAGTAGTTGGTGAGTAAACGCATGTTTAATATATAATATTAGTATAAAGCATGCGATCTAAGTGTTAAGTGAACATTCAAAGAATATGATAAACAAGTAATGAAATAGAGCAAATAAGAGCGTAGCAAACCCTTGACAATTAGGTTTCCAATCACCCATTGAAAATACATTTCAATTTACCGGGTGGGTTGTCATACCAATAGATCTATTATTGTTACCCCGGCTCGGTGTGTTAATGAGTACGCTTAGAGTTCGAGTTTGAGCACAACAACAACAATAATCCAAACAAGTTCAACATATCTAGAACACATGTAACAAGCATAGGATTCACATGTTATTTTAGAGAAACAAATATAGTGTTGGAGTTTGAGATAGAGATACATGTTGCACCCCAAAGTAATAAAAGCGAAAGGGGCTATGAATACTCACTTGATAAGGAGATAAGATTTGAGAGATGACGCCGAATTTGCGTACGTGACTTGGAAGTTATCCTACTGAATCAAGTAAGGTATTTTTAATACTTTATCATTTATCACTTTTGACTCATAAATACTTATTATATATATAATTAAGATTTAATGTCAAAAATCAAGTCTCAATACTTTCCGGTTTATTTATTATTAAATAAATATATTCAAAACCCTAATTTTGGTAAAATATTTAAATAATTACCAAAACTCATTAGATATTTGGAATAAATTTAGGGTTTTATTCATAATATTATATTATGATATTCTTGAAAATATGAAACCTTAATTCAATGTCGTTTATCCAGTTTTGACAAAACAATGACTCGAAAACCCTAATTTAAGCATAAATATTAAATAAATATCAAAACTCATTAGATTTTGAAATAAACTTAGGGTTTTATTCATAATAATATATTATAATATTCTTAAAAATATGGAACCTTAATTCAACATCGTTTATCTAATTTTGGCAGAACAACGACATGAAAACTCTAATTTTGACAGATTTTTAGATAAAATACCAAACATTCCCAAAACTTGAAATAAACTTAGGTCTTTCTTAAAACACATTATTTTAGGATTATCTACAAACATTCGGACCTTAACTCCTACCCGATCACCCGATTTTAGCAAAACAAGCTCAAGAACCCTAATTTTTACATAATTTTAAAAACCGTACTTAGACTCAATATAAACAAAAACTGAGATAGGTTATCGTTAATCATACCTAAGGATGGTGAACTGCAGAATTTGAGCCTTTACTCCTCATCTGTTTGGATGAATTTGAAGGAACAAGTTTCTGGTGCGTTTTAGGGTTTTTGAGGGAAGATTGAGTGAATTGGTGAGGATCAAACGATGGAATGGGCTTGTATTTATAGTGATCTGATGCGTTTCCATATGTAGGCACGTAGTATGGTGAGTAATTAGTAAATAATGACACGTAGAAGGATAAACTTGGGCAACAAGTTGAAGTATGTGGCCCCTAAATATCGAGCTGATCTGATTCTGCTGTAAACATAGGCAGCGCGTATCGCGCACAACCATGCACAACCCTTCGCGATACGCGAGGGGGGGGGGGTACCAGAGTTTTAAATTTTTTTATTTTCTTATTAGTCCTTATTCTTTGATATTTGACACTTTTAACCCCTAAGCTTTTATGTAATTAATGTTTCAAGTCCAAAATGATATTAGGATACTTTCTCATGAATTTATAAAGCTCGGGATACGCGTAACGAGATACAAAAATATATAATTTTTATATATTTATTCGTATGATATTTGTTAAAAATACGAAAAATCACCGAAATTCATCAAAATTCATCATATTGATTTGTGATATGGAATTCTTTAAATATAATGTTATGGAATAACAAAATATGAATTCTTAGAATGTACGAACTCCCGATTAATACCGAAATCGCACGAAAAATCGTATTTTTGCTATTTGTCGTTTTAAACCTCGAACTTTTGCGAAACTTCATATATATTTACTTGTGTTTATGACTAGTATTACCCACAAGTATTGTACATATTTAGAATGCTAAAGTTTTTCGGTTTTGCATAAATAACAAAAACGATCGAGTTAGAGATCCGATTTGCGATAAACTGAAACATCGAATGTCACGAATATTGTGTTTAAAGGATTTAATTATAGAATAAATGAAATAACAATATCTAATGTGAAAAGATTCTTTATTGATTATTATCTATGATAGTAAACGGGTCGGGTATTTACACATGGTTTAACCGAAGTGTGACATATATCTCCTCCTACCCCTCCCCAATTCCTCCTGTCTTCGACACACCACCTCCAGCCCCTACTACTCACGACATCGACCCACTACCTTCAGCCCCAAGCACACCCCTTCAAGCATATCACCGTCGTCCTAAAACCACCACCAGCACTCACCAACCAGCTGACACACCCACGGTTACCCCCTCTCGCCCACGGCCTCCAAACCTTCGCAGAACCCATGAAACACGTTCCCTACAATGCCTCATCTTTCCACACCTCCATAACCGACCTCGAAACTGAGCCTTCCTCCTTTACCATTGCCAACAACGATCCAAAATGGTGCCAGGCCATGGAGGAAGAGTATTCGGCCTTACTAAGGAATGGGACATGGTCCCTTGTTCCGCGGGTTCGAAGTGCTAATATAGTTGACTGCAAGTGGTTGTACAAACTGAAGCGGGATGCCACGGGCGCCATCAGCCGTTACAAGGCCCGTCTGGCGGCTAAAGGGTACCGGCAACAACCCGGTATTCACTATCAAGAAACATTCAGCCTGGTCATCAAGGCTACTACTATTCGACTTGTTCTCTCTATAGTCGTCACTCAAAAATGGCATCTCCGGCAACTTGACATTCATAATGATTTCCTTCATGGTGATCTCAAAGAGATGGTATATATTTAACAGCCACTTGGTTTTGTTGAACCCCATAAACCGGATCATGTCTGGTTACTTCACAAGCCCTTGTATGGCCTCAAACAGGCTCCCGAGGCGTGGTTTCATCGTGTCTATCTTCGGCTCTTCATCACCTGGGTTTCAGGGTTCCAAAATGGACCCCTTCTTTTTTATTTATAATTCAGGGGGCACCGTCTTATATATGTTGGTCTATGTTGATGATATTATTCTCACAGGTAACAACCCTCAGGTTGTTGATCGGGTGGTCCAGAAAGTCAGTCAACACTTTCCGGCTGAAGATATGGGACGTCTTGCTTATTTTTTGGGCTTTGAGGTTATTCACCAGGGGTCGGATCTTATCTTGTCTCAACAGAAGTACATTCTTGACATTCTTCAGCCGGCAGGCCTTGCGGATGCTAAACCGGTCACCACTCCTATCACACATACGGCTCATCTAGCTATGGAGGATAGCCCTCCATGTGATAATATGTTTAAATACCGTCAGGTTGTCGGGTCTCTTCAGTATGCTACCCTGTCTCGACCCGATATTACCTATGTCGTAATAAAGTATGCCAGTTCATGCACTCACCCATAGAGAATCACCGGTCCACGATAAAACACATTCTTCGTTACTTACAAGGTACTGCTAATCTCGACCTTCGCATTCAACACAACTCTGCCTCGCTGATCCATGCATATGCCGATTCTGCTAACACCAGGGTGTCTGCATTCTCTGATGTTGACTGGGCCGGTGATCCTGATGATCGTCGCTCCACAGGGGATATGCCATTTATCTTGGGTCTAACCTTGTTTCATGGTCTGCCAGAAAATAGAAAATTGTATCTCGGTCATCTACAGAGGTTAAATACAAGGCACTTGCTGATATGGTTGCTAAAATCACATGGCTTCGATCTCTTCTTCGTGAACTTCGCGTTTCACTGTCTTATGCACCTGTTTTGTGGTGTAACAACCTGGGTGCCCCATACCTGACTGCCAACCCCGTGTTTCATGCTCGTACTAAGCATGTTGAAGTTGACTATCACTTTGTCAGGGAACAAGTTATGCGGGGCAATCTCCGGGTTCATTTCATCAGCATGGATGATCAAATTGCTAATGTTTTCACAAAGCCATTGACATCACATCGGTTTGCTACTTTTGTCAGGACCGATTCTCACATCAAGAATCCTGATCTTGAGAAAGAATTAGGATCAGATTCGAAAAACTCAAAAAAAATGAGAATGGAAGATGAAGATGAGAAGAATCAAAGGATAATCATAAACATAAGAAAGATGATGAATAAAGTCGAATGATTTCATTAATCGAATGCTTACAATCAAGAAATCATGACATACACTCTCTCATGGAAATCCATGACTCACACACTCTCTCTCTAGAATGGAAATCTCACACTCTATAAGAAAATCATCATCTCCACACTCAGAGACTCTTTCTTGTAATGGCACCCTCACTATATATATAGTGAGGGTGACTAACAACAGAAACATAAACATAACTGAAAATTACAAGAAAGGTAAATAACATAAATATTAATTAAATCAAAGTTGATTCAATTAATCCGAAGCTTGACTTGCTCGAGCCGATCTTCCGTTGACTTTTACGTTGACCGTTGACCCGAACGGTTGACTTTTCCGGAAAACGGTCTTCGGTCCAAACTGCAAGCCTCGAGCATCACAACCCGCATCTCTGAATCAATTCACATGGATTCTTCAGTCGAATGCTTCGGTAAACAGATTTGATGGCGCCAGTCACATAGATTTTAAGTTTCAACATCTTTTTTTCTTCTTCACGGAATGATGCGAAACAGAATTGCCAAAAATCGAATAAATGGACTCTCACACCGCGGGGCTGTGGATATCAAACCCCTCAAACATCAAACAACTGTCTCTTGACTTCTTTGGTAACAAATTCGATGAGCCGCTTAATGACAAGCCCAAATTTCGGTCCCCTAATTTCAAAAGATTGTCGAAAGCTCAAACAATGGATCTAGTAGCACCATTCACCCTATTGGAACTCAAGGCTATGGTTTGGGACTTTGGTTCAGATAAGGTTCCTGGGCCGGAAGGGTTTAACGAAAAGTTCCTAAAGACTCACAGGGAAGTAATCAGCTAACTCCTTCTTGAGATGTTGAACAATCTTAACAACTTTGGTTACATTAGTCCGGGCTGCAACGCCTCTTTCATTGCCTTGATCCCCCAACATAAAAGACCCAATGATACTTTTAGGGAATTAGTACCTAGACCATCGCGACAACCGGTTATTCGATGCATATGGTTGTTTAGACATAAGTTTAAGTCGATCTGATGGGACTCTTGAGTGCTACAAAGCGCGGTTGGTAGCTAATGGTAAGTCTCAGACAATGGGGATTGATTTCTTAGATACTTTAGTCCGGTTGTTAAGTCGAATACGATTCGTACCGTATTATCAATAGCCGCCTCACGAGGATGGCCAATTCATCAGTTAGACGTAAAGAATGCATTTTTGCATGGTGATTTGACATAGACGGTATTCATGCAGCAACCTCCAGGCTTGTTGATCAGAGAGCCCCAGAATATGTGTGTCGCCTTAAGCGATCTTTATATGGCCTAAAATAGGCATCGAGAGCTTGGTATAATCGTTTTTCATCATTCTTGTTATCCATGCGATTTGAGAACAACATTTGTGACACATCTTTATTTGTGTATCATCACGGCATACACACTACTTATTTGCTACTATATGTTCATGATATTGTTTTGACAGCCTCCGATTCGACATTTCTTCGAACGATTATCGCTACGCTTTCGAAAGAGTTTGCTATAACCGATTTGGGATTATTGCATCATTTTTTGGGTATTATAGTTAACCGAGACACATCGGGTTTATTCTTACAGCAGTCCAAGTATGCTCGAGACCTCTTACAACGTGCATTAGGGCTGATCAAAGTCGGGAACCAGGCCCGAAATGGACATTTCCCGACCCATCCCGTTTCCCGAAGAATCCCAAATTGTTGACCGAAACCCGAACCGTTAAGCTCAACTCGATTTCCGGTCTCGGTCCTGAACGGGTAGACGGGGATTATATTTTTTCCCGAGACCGAAAATGGGCCTGCTATCACCTTAGCTTTCCAAATGGGCCTGCTATAAAATGCCAAAAAATGGGCCTGCTATTACTTAGCTTTCAAAACAGGCATAGAAGCAGCGTAAATACAGATCCACAAATCCTATGAACTCTCAATCACATTCTTAATTTTCCATAATATATATATATATATACACACACACACACACATATGGACTGGGGAAAAAATGTTATGTAATCACGTCGCAATGGTTGGAGAAATCACGTCGTAAGGGTTGGAGGAACCTGCGAAACAATTCACGTATTGAGTTATTTGTTTATGTTTTTTTTGGGCTCCAGAATATCAATAATTCTTTTGGGCTGATTTTTTCACCTTATCACCTTGGGCCGAAGCTTTTTCCCGACCCAAGACCGAAGACCGAAATTGATTAAATATATTGACCGACACTTAATTTCGGGTACTAAAAACTGGTTCGGGACATGTTAAAAACCGGGTCGGGATACGGGTTTTTTCGGGTTACCCGAACATGTGCTCACCCATAGCGTGCATCTATGAGTTTGTGCAAACTGTCTCATACACCGGTTGACACTAATTCGATGTTAAGTGAAACTGATGGTCCGTTATTAGCAGATGGCACTTTATACCGCAGTCTCGCTGGGGCGCTTCAGTATTTGACATTTACTTGCCCGGATATCACATATGTTGTTCAGCATGTTTGTTTGTTTATGCATGCCCCTCGGGAACCACATTTTCAGTTTATGAAGCGCATATTACGCTATATACAGGGCACACTTGATTATGACGTTCGTATAACATGCTCCCCCTATGTATCTCTCACTGCTTATTCAGATGCAAATTGGGGGGGGGGGGTGTCCAGATTCTAAATGATCTACATCCGGGTATTGCGTATTTATGGGGGATAATCTCATATCTTGGTCGTAAAAACGCCAAGCCACAGTCTCTAGATCGAGTGCCGAGGCTGAATACAGGGGTGTAGCAAATGATGTTGCAGAGGTTAGCTGGATTGAAAATTTGCTTTTGGAATTACATGTCCCAGTTCGCAGTGCTACAGTGGTTTACTGTGATAGTGTTTCAGCTGTTTATTTATCAGGTAACCCAGTTCAACATCAACGCACCAAACATGTTGAGATAGACATTCACTTTGTTCGAGAAAAAGTTTGTGTTGGTCAAATTCGCGTATTACATGTCCCGTCAAAATATCAGTATGCCGATATCTTCACTAAAGGCCTTTCCCGTCAGCTATTTACAAGTTTTCGAGTCAGTTTGCGCATTAGTCCTCCTCCCGCTCCAACTGAGGGGGCGTATTAGTTATAAATATTATTCATGGTATTGTTTATGAGTATAGGGGTGCGTTGTATATTTATCTAGTCTATATATAGGGCATGTAATCTTTAATAATAAGAGGGGAATAACACATTTACTTTTAACTTTCACACTACCGCCCAATCAGCCTCATTGGTAGTATCTACAAGGTGACTCTTACTAACTGACTAAAACTTATGATTGACGCCGTTATTAGAGAAACACAATCAGCCTATGTGGGAGAAAGATCCATACTTAACGGTCCTTTTAGGTATGTGCTGAAAACTGTTTAGCATCCCTTGGGTTTCATGGGATCGAGGCTAGTTTGGTGCCTGCCCGCGCCGGGGGAGAGGAAAGTGACCAATCAAGCTATTGGGCAAAAGTCATATCCTCTTTTCATCATTACCGGTATCTGCATGGCAATCTCCGTCTAAGAAAAACAATCCCAGGCTGTTGGAAAAACATTGCCCTCTCAATCGACCAACTATCAACTGAAAATATTGAGTTCTGGCTGGATGTCAAAGCAATAGTTGGCAACGGTTCCTTAATGGTTTTCTGGCATGACTCCTGACTCTCATTTGGTCCACTGAAATATCTATTCCCGTTGCTATACAACTTGGAAAAACACAAATCCTGTTCAGTTGCAGAGAGGGTATCAATAAGCAACGGACATGGTCACCTGATGTGGTCTTGGTTGTGCTCCCCATTAGTGGCAGACAATGCGCAACTGAACCAGCTGACCTCCCTTATTCAGAATCACATTTTTAGAATGGAGAATGATAAATGGTCCTGGTTAGGATCCTTTGATCAGCAGTTTCAGACTTGTCTGTTAGGCTGCGTTTAGAAAGCAAGCTTGGAGATTTTGTTTACAAATATCCATGGCCAAACTGGGTTCCGAAAAAAGCAATCTCTTATCATGGAAAGCTGCAATGCAACGAATCCCGACCAAAAGCGAGTTAATCAAACGAGGTGTGCCAATACAAAACAGTTTATGTAGGTGGTGCTACTTGGTGGATGAGACAATCACACACCTGCTGCTTCAATGCGATATGGTAGCGACAACATGGAGGCATGTAGGAAATTGGTGCAAATTCAATTTCTTTACTTCTGGTTCTCCTGCCCAAGTATTCTCACACATTCAATCAAGAAGCTTGCACCTCTCATTCTCTCTTTGTTGTAGCTTCGACGACGTTGTGGGAAATATGAAAAGCTAGAAACGGGAAGGAGTTCAAAAATAGAAACACTCTTGCGGCAAGATCGTCGACGAAATCAAAACATAGGTTTACATGTGGCTAAAAAATAGGGCAAAATGTCTAATTTAGTATGGTCAAACTTCTTCGACTTTGCTCTGTACTTAACTTAGGCTCTCATTGTACCCCTAGCCGTTTGCTAGTTTTGTTTTCTTTCTAGCCTCTCGCTAGTTCTAATAAAATTACTCTTCAAAGAAAAGAAGAAAATCTATTGATAGAAGCTTTATACGTAGTGTCAGACTACAATATAGTAATTATAGAAGGTTTATAGGTCGAGTCGAGTCCTATTACAAAATAGTAATTATAGGTGGTAGGGGTCACATTACTCAAAATCTTTCATTTAAAATAAAATGATTGAGTTACATGTTGAATTGGAAGTTATAATAAAAATATATCTTTCATTTACATGTTAACTAATATACCCTAAATTGCAAATAAATGCTCCAACCTAAATTTAAATCTGAAACCTCCCTCAAAGATGCATAAGCTTCTTACCATTAGATCGTAAACCTAAATGACATCATATATGTTAATTAATCAAATTATTAACTAAAATCTATTTTAAGCATATGTAGTATGTTATGTTGTTTGACATGTTTTAAATAACTCATGTAACATCTTTTAACCGACTTGTTTTCATCTGTTTTAACGAACTTAATTTATTTTTTTTTACCATCACTCATAAAAAATCATATCTTGAAAGAACTTAAAGTTATTCATATAGTTTGAAAGTTGAAACAATCTAAATTTATTTATGTAAATTTTGGTAAAAAAAGAAAGAAACTTAACAAATTAATATATCATTTTTATAATAACAGTACAATGTTAATGTTCATTAAATTTATATAATTTTTTTCTGAATTTAAAAAAGGATTTGGATATGATTAAAACCACTTCGAGCGGAATATAAAAATAGAATTTATTAATCAAACACTTTACATGGTTCACGTGGCAAGCACAAATCTTAACACAATGATAGAGTCTAAGACTCTAAGGGTGTTGGTAATCTATCCGTCATACGTTTCATATATCACATCTTTTTTTTTGTTACCTTAACGCCAAATCACGTTACCACTCTTTTACATTTAGGTAACGTTTGTTATGCAGGAATGGAGAGTGGAATGAAATGAGTGATTACGCCGGAATGAAAAATGACATGTTTGATAGCACACTGGAATGGAATGGACTATTAAATAAGGAATGTGATTCCTTCCATTTTAAAAATTTTCATTCCATAGGAGATATGTGTTTTTTTCCGATTCCTTCAAGGAATGGAATGAATTTTTTTTTATCAATTAGATTTCTTCTTGAAATTTTATGGAAAACAATTTAAGAATAAAAGTAAAAGTAAAAAAAATTAAAATATGAAAAAAATGAAAAAATAATAAAATAAATACAAAATAAAAATAAAACAACAAATAAAAAAACAAAACATAATAAAAATAAAATTAAAATACATAACAAAAAATAAAATAGAAATCTATATATTAAATTATTTAATAAAAATAAATTAATAAAATATAAAACATTAAAGAATGTAAATATAAAATTATATTAATTTTAAATGAAAATGTTAATAAAATTGTATTTGATTACTTCGTTTTTACTAACAATCACACAATGCGAAATCATGATTTATTTCATTCTCACATGGTAACCAAATAGGTCGATGGAATAGTAATGATCCATTTCATTTCATTCGACCATTCCATTACCCCGTCTATCCCATTCCATCGTTCATTCCATTACTTCATACCAAATAGACTCTTACTGTTTTTCTACATGGTCACGATTTATTTTTTCAAACGCACACTTATAACTTTTTATTATTAACTTTATATTAATGATATATATTGTAATATAAAACTTAATTAACCTGAATTAATGATATTGTTGTTTAAAAAAATTAATGTTTGTTTTTTATAAAACCTTTTTTTTATATTAATGATGATATTGCTGTCTGTTAAAAACAAAATTTTCTTGACTTGATTGAATGAACATTGAAGGTATAGAGCTCATCATGTCTTTTTTTTTTCATTCATCGTCTTCATCATCTTTATCTTGAAGGATATAATCATTCATCAATATTATTATTATTATTATTATTATTATTATTATTATTATTATTATTATTATTATTATTATTATTAGTATTATTATTATTACTATTATTATTATTATTATTATTATTATTATTATTATTATTATTATTATTATTATTATTATTATTATTAATTATCATGGTAGCAGAAGGCCAGATTTGCCCTGGAAATCAACCTTAGATCCAAGTTGATCGGTAAGAAGAAACAACGTGAAAGAGCCGTTAAACGACGAGGGAATTGATCACCCACAAAAAGCGGCAAGTCGTTTTAATAAACTGACTTCCCTTAATTTCCTCTCACGAATCATTCAGTCCAACAATTAGGTACTCAAAACCTCCATAATAACCGTACTTTAAAGTCTCAAATCTACAAACCACCCTTCACTTCACTTCACTTCACTTATGAAAACACAAAACAACAAAGAGCCATATTCTTTCCATCATTGTAAGTTCTTTTAATTGCATTTTTTATATCCTTTCTTGTTTAAATGTGTAAATAATTGTGTTGTTAATAATGGCTACATTTACATTTGATGATGTTTTTGATTTTCTATTTTGACTTTTAGACGATCACATTAGTTCGGTAATTTTGGATTTTGACACAATGATTAGGTTATAGATGACATCTTTTTATGGTATTATGAAAACCCTTTTCTGGGATTAAGTTTTAAGGTTTTTTGTCTGGTTTGGTTTAAGATTGTCTATATGCGTACAGAAAATGTTGTGTTTGACTTTTAGATAGTTAATAAAATAGCTGCAGAAACAGAAAAATTAAAGTGCATCATGTTTTTGTAGCAAGAATTCATGAAATTAAACTGTTTTCCTCTCATTTTGTTCTCAATTTGATTGCCTTTTCTCTCTTGGTTCCTAACATTTTTGTATCGTTATCAGAAGATGTCGAAATACTCGTTTTCGAAGGATGTTCAGGTCCTCGTAGGCGAGACTCCATACACCTTGAACAGGGTAAAACACTCGACCTTTTTCAGGATTAGAATCATTTGAACCCCTCGCTAGAAATTGAAGGTAATATTTTATATATAAAAGCTTAACTTCTTTTTTTTCTTTCTAAAACATGAGTCAGGACCTTTAGTTGTAGTCGGTAGAGAAAATAACTTCCAAATAAAAATAAAAAAGTTTCAATTTGCCACTCAACTTTTCAAATATTCACATTGTGAGTATTGGGTTTGTTTTGACTTTTGAAGTCAACTTTGTTGTTGCTCATGTGAAAAACTTTTAAAATAGCTTTATTTTTTCAATTTATTAATAAAAGATCCTATTATAATTTATCTTTTTTGTAAATCTTAGAACTTTTACCTAAAAGGTTGGGCTAATTGACATTAATCTCATAATAATAAAAAAATTTCTTTATGCTTTATGTTGACCTTAATAAAGTCAAACTGTACATTTTTCTTGAACTGCAGGATCTTCTTGCTGCAAGATCATCAAAACTTTGCAAGCTGTTTAAGGAAAACCCTGACGAAGATCTTTCTCATCTCCTTTCTGATATCCCTACCACCCCTAAAATCTTTGAGATCATGGCAAGATTCTGCTATGGTTTCCCTGTCACCTTCACACCCGAAAACGTCATCCCGATTTCTTGTTTGGCTTGTTATTTGGGCATGACAGAAGCCCACAGCCCGCGAAATCTGTTGAATCAAGCTCTATCTTTCTTCGAACACGAAATCATCACCGGCTGGAACGAATCATTAAGATCATTAAAGGCTATAGACAATCAAATTCTTCTGCAACAAGCAGTACAACTTGGATTAATTGATGGTTGTATGGATTCACTCATCAATAAAGCTCTTGGGAATCCACTTCTTCTCGGCGAACCGATCAAGAATCCGAATCTTGATGATGATAATGAAGATGAACATGAGTCCAATGAGAATGTTTACAAGCCAAATGCTAAAAGGCAACTCTTTGTTCTTGATTGGAAGTCTGAAGATTTGAGTTTGACAACTCTCCATCTTCAGTTTTATGAGCCTATAATCCGAGGGATGATTCAATGCAAAATGGGTCCAAACTACATTGCGTCGAATCTTTACGAGTATGCTAAAAGATGGGTGTTCCTTGATCCGAAAGAAACCGAAGAAGAAACCTCTTCTTCTTCCTCTGAAGGTGATTCTTCAAACTCAAAAAGACTTGCTATTGAAGCAATCGAAAGACTTTTACCCCATGATCGCGGAGTTCTCCCATGCGCATTACTATCCGAAATGCTTCAATACGCAACTGCTTTAGAAGCTAATGCCAACTGTAGAGACGGGTTCGAGGTGAGAATTGGCAGACAGTTAGATTTGGCAAGTGTAAATGACCTCCTAATACCATCACAAGGCTATTCCAAAGACGAAAAGTATGACACCGAGTGTGTTCGAAGGATCTTGAAGCATTTTTACCACAACTTCACTGGGAAAGATCAAACCGGGCTCGATATAGTGGCCGAACTCGTTGAGGACTTCTTAGCCGAGGTAGCAGACGATATCGACTTGAAAAAAGAGTCGTTTATATCGCTTGCTGAGATGTCGATTGCTGCATCTGAAGGGACACAAAGACCCTCAGACGGGATATATCGCGCAATAGATATCTACCTCAACAAACACAAGTATCTGACAGAATCCGAGCGAGAAGAGATCTGCAAGGTTTTGGAATGCAACAAGCTGTCAAGCGAGGCGTGTGAGCATGCGGCACAAAACGAGCGGCTGCCGCTTCGTGTGGCGGTTCAGGTGCTGTTTGTCGGGCAGTTGCACCTGCGGGAAACCATCACGAAGGAGGTGGCTGAGCGGTCCGAAGAGGAGGATGAGGAGGAGGAAGAGGAGGAGGAGAAAGTGATGGGAGAGTTGGAGAAAATGAGCAGTAAAGTGACAGAACTGGAGAAAGAATGTGTGGTGATGAGGAAGGAGATTCAGAGAGGTTTTTATATGAGAAAAACAAACACTATGGAGAAAGTGAGAACAAATGTTTGGCGGGAAATGAAGAGGAAGCTTGGGTGCATATCGAGGCTTAACAACAATAATAACTGTCATGTGAAGAAGAAGAAGAAGATGAAGGTTCATCCAAAGGGAGATGGTTTTTGTTAGCTAGTTCATTTGGGTCATCTAAAAGTGTTTGTTCAATTCGTTCCTGCACGTTTTTGTTTTGTTTTGGATACATTTCGGTTTCATTCAACAACTTGGTTATTTGGTTGCTAGTTTTATGCTTTAAACAGTTGCATTTACCCCAAAATCTACAACAGGAAATTCATAAATTGTACATAGTACCAAATTTACAATGTTTGTTCAACTCGAAAACGCCACAATGATGCGTTTTCGACTCGTATAACGGTTAAAAAGCGCGGTTAAATCGCGTATTATAAGAGTCCTATAACCGGTGAGTTGTTGAAAAAGGGCTTCTCTTTGGCACCTGTATCATCACACACACTTTTCCTTCTTGGTTTTGCTTCTCCAAGCATTGTGATCACATCTCTCATTGAAGGCCTCTCTTTTGGTAGCTTATTAGTGCACAAAAGTGCAATTCTTAGCACCAAAAGCATTTCTTCTTGCACATATTTGCAGTCCCGTCCTATTTCTAGATCCATCATACCTTCCAAGTCTCTTTTGCTCATCCGGTTTCGAACCCATTCTACAATGTCTATCGACTCGCCAAATGACGGGTCCAACGGTTGTCGTCCCGTCAACAACTCCAAAAGCACCACCCCGAAACTGTATATGTCACTCTTCTCGTCCACCTTTAACGTGTAGCCGTATTCTGATGTACATAAAAAAAACAAACGGGTTAGTCAGGTTGGGTAACGAGTTAAAATCGGTAACTTATTTATATTTGAAGGAACTAACCTGGAGCTATGTATCCGTACGACCCGGCGACCATCGAGACGGTCTCGTTCTTCCGAACCATGGTGCGTGCCAATCCGAAATCTGCAATACGCGCCTCGAAATCGGCATCGAGAAGAATATTGTTTGATTTTACGTCACGATGGATCACGGGCGGGTGGCAGTCGTTGTGAAGGTAAGCCAACCCGTGAGCAACTCCTAGCGCGACATTATACCTCGATACCCAATCGACCAACATTCTTCCCGAATGTTTCCCGTGTAACGCCTCTGCGAGGTTTCCATTAGGCATGTACTCATAAACCATCATAACATCGGCTTCGTTGTGGAGATAGCCTAGTAATCGCACGATGTTTCGATGCCGTAATCGGCCTAGAAGGTTCACTTCTACAAACAAGTCATCTCCGTTTTCGATATCCGGATCCGACCGCCACAGTTTCTTCACGGCCACTACGGAATGTGACGGGTGATGGATCGCGGCCTTGTAAACGATCCCACTCCCACCCATTCCGATCACATTGGACTCCTTGATGCTAGCCATGATATCTGCACTTGTGAAGTTAAGTCTCTGGAATGCTATGAGTCTCCAAGGCCATTCCATGCCCCTCTTTATAAGCCATCCATCTAAGAACCCGTAAAGGAACCATTTGCGGTACAACCATCGCCCCGTAAATGCCGCAATTCCGACGGTTAAGATCACGGAAACCCCGAAAAGGAACCCAAAAACGACATGGCGAACGTGGACTTTCTTTCGCGTGGAACTAGTGGTTCGAGTGCTTGAACATGGCTTTAGTACACCCCCGCAAAGCCCGTCGTTTCCAACCAAATCGTTCGCGTTTATGGTCCTTAACATTCCGTTATCCGGGACCGGTCCTTCTAGCTTGTTATACGAGAGATTGACGGTTTCTAAAGCCGGTGAGCTCCCGAAACCGACCGGAATCTTGCCGACAAACGAATTGTTTGAGAGATCAAGAACCGATAACATCGACATACTTGCTACCGATGTCGGGATCTCTCCGGTTAACCGGTTGTGGCTTAAGTTTAAGTTCACTAGCTTCTGGCATGAAGCTATGTTCCTGGGGATCTCTCCAGAGAAACTATTGAATGATAAATCAACCACAGATAAAGACGGGGAATCCTGAAACTGGCTCGGGATTTCCCCGTCTAAATAGTTGTTTGAAACAACTAACGTTTGGAGATTGGGCATGGAAAAGATATCAAAGGGCAGATTCGACTCGAGACGGTTTGAAGAAACATCGATGAACGAAAGCGAACTCGAGATAGCGAGATCATGAGGAATTTTGCCACTTAGATTGTTGTGTGACAATTCTAAACGTTCCAGCTCCGGTAAGCTTCCAAGTCCCGCCGGAATCGCACCCGAAATAAGGTTCGTCTGCATTCGGACCCGAACTAACGACGAGCAAGTCGAAAGACCAACCGGGAGAGAACCCGAAAACGAGTTGTTGAACAGAATCAGTTTAGTAAGGTTGCCGGAATCACATAATCCCACCGGAATCTCGCCGGATAATGAGTTTGAAGAAACATCCAACCATTGTAATGGGGAATGCATTCCAAGTTTTACGGGTAATGAACCTGTCAATGAATTCTTCCATAATTCAAGTATTTCCAAATTTGGCAACTCGCCAATAGAGCTTGGAATTGAACCTGTGAGCTGATTACTCATCAGGTTCAATAACTTCAAGCTCTTCAGATAACCAATTTCGGATGGAATCTCACCCGAAAACTGATTATCTGATAGATCGAGATAAACCAAGGAAGATATGTTCCCGATTTCACTCGGAATTCCACCTTCAAAGCTGTTCTGGTAAATGTAAACTGTGGTGAGCTTTTTGAGCTTACCCAACTCCTTCGGGATAGCTCCGGTGAGCGTCCCGACGGCCAAATCCAGGTATTGTAGATTCGTAAGGTTCCCGATCTCTGGCGGGATCGAACCTTCGAACTCGTTGTATCCGATAATGATAGTCTCTAGAGAAGAACACTCACCGATCTCCGGCGGGATTGCTCCGGTGAGATTGTTCCCGGAGAGTCCAAGAAACTTCAGTTTCTGCAAGCTCTTGAAACTCGCCGGAATCGAGCCCTCGAAGAAGCTACCGCGGAAATCAATCGTTTCGAGTGACGTGGCGTTCGCAAGCGACTCCGGGAGCTGCCCGGCGAAGTTGTTGCTGGAGGCGTTGACGGATTTCAACCGGGCGGCTCCGGTTCCGAAACCTTCCGGGAACTCTCCGACGAAGTTGTTTTGGCTGACGTCAATGACCTCGAGTGACGTCAGCTTCGCCAGCGATTTTGGTAGGGTGGAAAAGAAGCCGTTGGAGGATATGTTGAGGAAGGAAAGATGATCCAAATTATGGAACTCATCGGAGATATTTCCGGTGAGATTCATGTTTGAAAGATCAAGCGAGTCAACAAATCCATTTTCGTTGCATGAAACTCCGGTCCAGTTGCAATGTGATGAGATTGAAGAGTTAACGACGTCGTTCCAGTCGTGGAGATAGTTTAAAGAGTCAATCATGGCGGATTTGATAGATAAAAGCGACGAAATTTCGTCGCTAGAAGCACGTGAAAGAACGATAAAGAAGATGGTGAGACTAAGATATGTGATCTCCATTGGTGCTGGAAAAAAATAAAAAAGAAAAAGGTTGATTAAATGAAAAGTTTGATCATGGTGATTTGGATTTGCAAGAAAGTGAGGTGATGGTGGATTAATTATAAGGGAGATTGATGATATCATTGAATTATTTAGGAAGTGGGTCTATAGCCAGGGTGTTGGTTGTATTATGCGATGTGTTCTATCAATAACACAAATTTGGGTTTCAATTATTGGAATCATGATCGTTTGATTGATGAGGTTTACTTTCCGACATTCAAACATGGAAGGAATGTGTTTCCATGTGGATCCGAACATGCATTTATGCCCTTTTACTTCTATTTTTTTTACATGTAGATAATTCAAACAATATTATACTTTAATAAATCAAAATTAATAAATCAAAATTTCAATTGGCAATTAAAGCATACTTACTTATTTATTAAGAGTGATGTTATATTGGTGTTAGAACACCTCTAACGCACCGTCATTCGAATTGGGCTATCATTTGTGAAGTGGCATCAGCTCTTGGAAGGGATTGCATTAATCAGCACCGCCTTTTGAACCTTTGTTAAGGGCGTTGTCCTTCTATTTTTTTTTGAAACAGCATCGATCAGGCGACTTTGGTCTCACGTGTAAACCTATCCTTGCGGGGCTATGTCCAAGGTCGATTACTCGGACCTCCGTGAGAACCAAGACACCCCCTCCTGAAACTTTCTCCTGGCAGAAACCCCCTCCTGGGAAAACATGGCGTTGTCCTTCTATTAAAAGTGGTCTAAGTGGAGCCATGAGGGCGGAACTCGAAAAGTTTTGAGGAGGCTTATAATATTTTTTTATGAAGTTATTATTTTTAGATATTTTAGTTTTATAAAAACATACATAAAGAAATTTGGTCTGAATCAGGTTGGTCATATAAGACAAATACGAAACAAAAATAAAAGAAATATCTTCATTAGAATTTAAATAATATAGAAACAATGAGAATGATGCAAGATTTTAATAAAAAAATATCATAAAAGAAATGAGGATAATCTACAATTTTGTTTCGAATGAAACATCAATGTTAACGTAATGATAATTAATTTATAGATTACATTTGGATTGGAATATTAGGTACTTAAGTTTAGCTATTATTTACAAATGTTTTAGTTTATTGGGCTTTGGTGCTGTCAAGGCTCAAGACTATTAGTAATCCAGATTTAAACTATAAAATATATAAAATGTAACAAGCAAGGTTTGAACATGGTTCAGTCAAGAGAAATGAACACACTAAACACAACAAAAGTGTTAAGTTGTTATATTTTATCCATAACTTATTTAATGACTCCCCTATCACAGAAAAAGAACCTGAAGAATCGTTTATATAATTTTCACTTCACATACGAGGTTAAGAGGGTCCACGCTGCCCTTGGGACCCACCAATAATTATGCCTTTTTTATCACACACATCACCATAGGCAAAGCTTAGAAGGGACCGGAGTCGGCGGTCGTCCCGTATTTTTTTCGGCCAGAAGCACTGATATTCGTAATTTTATATAAAAAATATTATAGATATATTGAGTAACGCTCCCTCGGGTGTATTAAGTATCGTCTTCTCGGTAAAAGTTTTGAGTCCCGTCTCTTCGGAATTTTCTTTCAAGCTTCGCCAGTGCACATCACTATTATTAGTTGAGTAAATTAGGTTTGTTTGTAGGACGGATTGTGTTGAGGTAAAAACTATTGTTTGTGACAAGTACAGTTGTTAGTGTTACGGATTATAACTTATAACTCACTCATATGTGAGGGAAAAAGTGAGTGTGAAGTTTGATTTTTTTTTTATTAATAAAAGTATAAAAAAATGTTGTATAAGTTTGATTGCTTAAGCGTTTCATGAAAAAAATTAAAAAAAAAAGAAAAACTAAAACTAAACCGACTCAAATATAATATAATATATATTTTGCCATTAAAAAATCATAATATATATTTAGTTTCCTCCATGACAATGTAATGTTTTTCAGATTTTAAATATATATTGGTGAGACATATTTATTTCTAGTTACATTTCGATATAACCGGTGGAACTATTTTTGCTAGTTAAAATAGCGTCACTATTAATAATTACAATTCAACAAGATCAAAATACCGTTATATTAAGTGGGAAATTGCATAGTTTTATTGAAATTTGCGAAAAATTATCGTAACAGTTCATGAAACGGTTGTAGCACTAGAAAAACTTTTTTTTTTAAAACTAAAACAAAATAAATAAATAATTGATATAGAGACATTGAAATAATTACTAATGTGATTACAGAACATGGAACCAATTGGCAAAAAAAATATTATTAAGAATCTCTCCATGTTAGAGTTGATTTGGATCCCATGATGATAGGTCACTCACTCATTCAGTCCCTCTTCATGGAGTCTTCTCAATATTCCTGTCAAGATAGTTTTCACCCTTATTCATTCATGAATCATGATAAGATTAATATAGGCTATTTGTTTTTAATAATAATATATATATAGAGAGAGAGAGAGGCAAATTGGAAGTTGCCAGAAGACACCACAGGGATAAATGGATAATATAATCGGATGTTATCCAGATAGAAAGAGAAGATTTCACCCAAATATGTAACACAGTTGTAAACCAAACACAACTCCCAAACACAAGCGTATCACTTTAACTAAAGCCACATATCACACTCATAAGCAAATTTGTAGATTAGAAGTATTAAAATTTTAAGTTTCGTAGATTAGAAGTTAATATTATGTTGTATAGGGGATGGTTATGGTGAAAACCACTTTGAGTTGGAAAAACTTTCGAAACTCTTTAAAAACGGGATCAAAAAGTTTTTTTCATTCATTTTTTTTATGGTGATTCATTAGGTTATAGGCCACCTCTAGGTGGAAAAAAAAATAAAAAAAAACGCCCCGTCAATTTAAAAAAAAATCTCAAAAAACGGTTGTTACATATGTAACCAATATATGTATACAATGTTACATATGTAACAAGACCATTTTTGATATTTTTTAAAAAAAAATCCCCGAGACATTTTTTTTTATTTTTTTCCACCTAGGGGTAGCCTATAACCTAAAGAATCACCATAAAAAAATTGAATGAAAAAAAAAACTTTTTGACCCCGTTTTTGAAAAGTTTCGAAAGTTTTCCCAACTCGGAGTGGTTTTCATTTTACCCTTCCTCATGTTGTATATATGATTATTTATTTATAAACTTTACCAAATTACTCCTAGATTTTACGGTATTTATGCATTCACGAGTAAAAGACCCGCGCGTTGCTGCGGGTTGAAAATTTTTGTGAACATGTGCGTACATTCAAATAGTATAAAAGTAACAATATTCATAGAAATTGTTTTTTACAGATAGCAAGTTACATAAAGTTAAAGTTGTTTTCAACATTCTAAAAAAAAGTTACTTCACTATTACATCACAAAAGAAAGTCATAATATATCAATTCTGCTTTAAAGTTCACCATATGACATTAGATATGAATAAAGTTTAAGGCGTATTATAAACATAGGATTGATTATATATTTCTTGTAGGTTTAATGAGATATTTAAGGTAGTTTAAGGTATATTTATTCTATTTATTCTAAATCTTAACATAATCCAAAAATTTAATTGTAACACGCGACCTTAATCGTGAAGACTTTTTGTATTTGGTTTAAAGTCATTTATCTGCAAAAGTAGCCACTTTGATCTTCCCTCTTACTCTTGTTTTACTGTTGGTTATATGGATTTACACTATGTTTGTTTTGAAGGAAGTTCTTAAATATTTACCTGGTGATTTTTGGTTCCTGCTTACTGATTTGCCTGTAGGTGTTTTTGGTTCTGCTGCTGCTATTAGTAGCAGCTGCTTCCCTTCCAGATTTGAATCTCATTGCTCCCCTTGCTTCTTACTGATATGCCTGTAGGAGTTTGAGTCTTGCTTCATATTGTTTATCTCAACTGATTAGACTAAGAATAATAATCTTACTTGTTAAACAGTTTAATCATGTACTCTTATCATTTCTCTGCTCTTCCAAAACACACATTGTAGTATAGTCATTGTTAGTTCGATCTATATAATGAACAGTTGTTCCTTAACTTTACACAAATAAAAAAACATAAAGAATGTTATCTGACTTTCAAATAGCCGGAATTAAAAGTCAAGGTTTTCTTGGAACATAATTTTATTTTTATAGGTTTCTTTTTCATATCAACAAATTCTAGTTACTGTTTTATGTTTTCTTCTTTACATTTTGAGATATTTATATTACAGACGGCTAGTATAAAAAGTACCTCAATAATTCAACTCAAATGATATATATATATATTAAATCATGTGACCTGTACAGTTAGGAACCAAATATGAGCCATAAAATTCCTAATTCTGCATATGACCCATTTATAGATAGGATACTCTTCATAAGACCTATTTAGTTACAATGGTACAAAGAAAACTCAGAAATAAGAAAAAAAGGACTATGGCATATACCTAACTTTATCGGTTGTAGTCATAGATGTTCATTAGGAAGTGTCTTCACCTGCCATATTCCATACTCTTATCATTTTCAACTTGTAGTTAACCTGCCATTTTTTACATTGAAGTACATATGATTAGTTAGATGTGTTGTGTTATGCTTAGAGGAGATACCAAAGTGTGTATGATATACCTTGCTTTACTCTTTGCTAGCTTGACATATTTGATTGCTAATAGTTTGAGATTATTATAAAGCTTGAGCTCCCCACTTGAAAAATAAAGTTTATAAGTAGAATTACCCGCCTATCTCCATTACTTTTCCTTCCGGAAGTTGCTCAAAGAATTTTAGAACAAATTCGAGTTCGCTTCCTGGATTCTTTTTTCTCTGCAATTCAAAATATCATACTTATAATGTATAAAAGTGATACAGTAAATATATTATCTAGTGAAAGTGGTACTTGCTTCAAAGTTATAAAAAATGAAACAACTTGAATGGGTCAAATGGGTAAAAATCACCCAAAGTGAATCAACTTAAAACCTCTATTACAAAGGACACTCACATTATGCATATAATGGTGATGGCATTTTATAGTAAACGAGACGGTGACCCGCCCGCGCGTTGCGGCGGGCCACCATTGCAAAAATTATGTCGCTTTTTCAGAGTGTTGAACGTTGCACATGATACATATGTCCATAGTTGTTTCTGATTCTACAAAACAAAAACTTACCTTCTTTAAAAGAAATACCAATTTGTTCATGATTGTTTCACAAAAAAACGACAATGAAGCTACCGAGTGTCAATAGTTTTGTAACAGTAATTTCAAATCTGTGAGGTAACAAACCCCCATCTGGTTAACATGTGCTTGTAAACACAACCCAAGGTCCGCATTACAGCAAGACATTTCATGCATAACAACTATTATTTTACAGCTTATAAACAACACATATGATTCATATGTGCCGTGTCATGAAACAAAAACTTAAATATTCCAAGGCCATAAACCACAGTTCCTATTAAAAACATCTAACCCATGTATCTTTTTCGTCCTTTCAAGACCAAACAAAGACAATAACATAACATACATCACCATGTAAATGAACCTTATCTAAGAAATTATCTAGTTTACTTTTTTTGGTCATTTACATAGCAAACACAGACAATAACATAACATGAGATGCAATTAGATCATCACAAACTGTTTAACACAAAAGGCTTACCTTAAATCACAACCCACAAATTGATGTCAACCGAATCCCATACCTGCGGCAAAAAAAAAACACCAAATCAAAAGGCAAGAAGCATTTACATAAACACTTGCCATGCAAGAACTCATTACAAACAACATCAAGCAGTTAAAAAGAACAATAACCAACCATCAGCAGACATGAACCATAAACAACAGATCAATGCAAACCTGCAAATACAGAGCAACCAAAATACATTAGACTATATCAAATTAGGCTCCGAGTCATGTTATTTTAAAGCTATAACATCAAATAACAACACTCAGTTAAAAAAAATCAGAATCATGATGACTAAGCTATTATGTCACAAACAGAGATAATAACTTACGGTTGTTTATTCAATTCACTTGTGGCTGCAGGTACCAATGAAGGTTTTTTTATAGCATTTAATCATATCGGTTCTCTCGCCAGAAACAAAGGTGCCATACAATGGGTACCGTACCCGGTAAAAATTATAAAAAAATACTTAGTAAGCTGAGCTAGCAATCTAGCGTTATAAAATTCAGAGCTAATTTTTCAAATCATCTCTTATCCTTATATTTTAAAGTAAATAGTAAAGAGCATGTACTAAGAGTGATTGATAGTGAATAGTTGAGTGTAAAAACAAGCTACTGTTAATTATTGTACACCGCCAAACCCACAGGCGTTAAATTTTATCTTTGAATGTAACATACAATGATAAACATACATGTGCAGCCTCATACATTTCATGATGGCTACATATATACTTGATTAATTCTATCTCAAAGAATGTACTTTAACTCATTTAGCATTCATCCAAATCCAATCAGCGTGATAGAACATTTAAAGTTATCAATATATCTTGCTACGTATATACTCAACCATATATATGCAAATAGAAAGCCCAAGAGGAGATGATACATGCGTACCTAAGAGACACCTGCACGGCAACGACAACGCAAACGCTAATCTGTGATGATGATAAAAAAAATAACCCTGCATATAACCGAAATCAATTAACCAAGAAAATATTAGTAATTACTTCAAGAATAATAGCAAAAGTTTTTAATTGTTTCTTAATCTTCATGTTGTTGGATAACTTCTTTCTTTTAAAGAAACATGAGTTATTTGAAATAGTTTCAGACATATATATTTATGTCTTTTATATCCTAATGACTTTGAATTGTTAGTTTTTTCCAAGTTATTGTGAAGTGTTATCACAATATAGGTTTAAATGTAGGAAACTTTATATATCATCTTGGTTATGTTCAATGATGTTAAACGTTTAAGTTTCCATTGGGTTAAGAATAGGGGTAAGTGGTGGGGGCTCAATTGGGAGGATTGGATTTGTTTAAAATGTAAGGTCATTTTTTTGTGTTGTTTGTTCCCTTCTCTGGCGGCTTGCTAGGTAGGGTTTTATCCAATGAAATCGTTGTTAAAAAAAAAGGTAATTCCTTATCTTTTACGGAGGACCCCTCACATGAGTGAAGAGGTATGATACTAAACACTCGTTTTTAAATGGCAAAGCATGTAAATGGATCCAAGTTCAATGACTCGGATTATTTATGAGTTAGTATCATGTTAGACCCGCTCACGTGTAGCGTTTCATGTCATTCATATATACGTGACCACCAATGAGAATGATGTCAATGTTAGTCGGTTCTTGTGACACTTCGATCTATTCATTTGCTAACACTCGACCCATTTTCAAATCTTTATAACCCTGATTGATAATCAATAATTTAATATTATGATTTCATTTATTATGTGGTTGAATCTCTTAAACACAATATCACAAATCATTTCAATATTTCGATTTATCACATTTCGAATTTCTATCTCAATAGTTTTTGTTATTTAAGATAAACCGGGAAACTCGAGCAATCCAAATATGTATGTAGTTTTTGGGTAATACTAGCCATGCACACAAGTAAATACTAGTGAGGTTTCACAAAAAGTTCAAGGTAAAAAACGCAAATAACAAATTTACGGTTTTTCACGCGTTTTCGGTATTAACCGAGAGTCTCGTAAAATTTCAAAACCATAATACACATTTCGAAGTTAGAGATCAAGTAAATATGAATCATAACCCAAATATGTAACATCCCAAAATTTGATAAATGCATAAAGAATACGTGGCTAATGTGATAGGTACATATGATATATGTGTTAGATAGTTAAACGTGACAAAACGGATAGAAAATGCATATTTACCCATTACCGGGTAATAAACTTATAAAAGGTGGTGTTATACGATAAATTAGATAAGGAAATGAGGTGGATACGTGTTTTATATCAAAGATATATAATTGATATATATATGATGTTAGCATGAAAAACGTAGTTAAAAGTTTATATGATAGAAATAAATAATAACTGGAGAAAAATGCCTTTACGTGATTATGTTATATGAAATACATGTGTAAATATGTGTTTAATAGTATAGATGCATATGAAATATTCATTTGATTAATATATACGTGGAAGTACGTGTTAGAATAATTAAACGTGTGAAAAATGCATACTTAATAATTAACAAGAAAATAAAAGGGTAGAAAGTGTAAATTATGCAAATATACAAATATATATGTGTATGTATATTATTATATGTTCAAGCCTTCGAGAATGTTAGAAATATATTTAGGAATGTTATAAGACATAAAACGATAACTTACATCAAAAGATATGGACTTAATATGCATAGGATGAAAATTGGAGGGCTAAAACTGTAATTCATTGAAAGATATGAACGTATATATATATATATATATATATATATATATATATATACGTATCCCGAGCCTTAAAAAGTATTAAAATTATATCCTAAAGTGATTCGGAACATAAAATGATGAGTATTGTAAAGTTAGAGGGGCCAAAGTATAAATTAGAGAAATATATATATATATGTATGTATGTATGTATACGTATATCATCGAGCGTGAACTGATCCCTAGAAACCTTGAGAAACATGTCCTATAATGTTTTAGAGCATCAAATAACAAAAGAATAAAAGTTCAGGGGGTTAAAATGCACTAGACCGAACCTGAGGGGCTGAAAATGAAAATATGATGGATGGTAAGGGCATGCGGGCTGCATGCAAGACCACACGAACCATTTGCGGTCCGCATGGATCGTGAATCTGCACAAGAGCTTCTTTTGGTCGCGAAAATGGCCACGATGCACACTTGGAGCTCACGATTATGCCCCCTAACATGTCGTTTTTCTTGCTTAATCACCTTAGACACTTTCCTAAGCCTCCTGCGACCTTGATGCATATAAATAGCAGAGCAATATGTCCATTTTCAATCATCAATTCACCGATTCTTCCTCTAAAACCCCTAAACGAACCCAGAATCTTCTTCGGCTCAATTTTCTCAAACGGTGATGGCTTTGGATCTGAAAGTCTACAGTCAAGCTTCTTTTGGTATGGTATAAAATAACTTCTTTAAGTTTTTGATAATATTGCCTCTAAGTCTGATTTTTAAAACTATGCAAAAATTAGGGTTCTTGAGCTTGTTTTGCTAAAATTGGGTGATCGGGTGGGAATTACGGTCTGAATTTTTGTAGATAATCCTAAAATAATGTATTTTAAGAAAGCCCTAAGTTTATTTCATAATTGATAAAAGTTTGGTAAAGGTTTTGTGAACGGGTCAAAATTAGGGTTTTCGTAACGTTGTTCTACCCAAATTGAGTAAACGGTGTTGAATTAAACTTTGATATTGTTAAGCATATTATAAAATGTTATAATGGATAATATCCTAAGTTGGTTTGAAAAGAAAATGATTTTTGATAAAGAAACGAGAAAAACGGGATATTAGGGTTTTGAAATATGATTATTTAATATAAAATAATCTGGAGGGTAAGGGGACTTCATTTTTTGGTATGGTAATATGTTTATATATATAATAAGTATATATGGGTTTAAAATGGATAAATAACAAAGTATTAAAGATACCGAGTTAATCGGATATTTAGAAGTCTGTGCGGACCGGAAGGGAAAGCGCCTGTACTCTGGGGTTTCTGGCAAAGCAGGGGTGTCGCATAAATCCCAACTGGGACCTGGCATACCTCACTGGGCAATCCCAGGGTGAGCGTTTACTTATAGGAATGCGCGTATTCATATTATCGTTAAAAGAAAAGGATAACTGCCTAGAGGGCATTTTGGTCATTTTGACCTATAAAAAGGATAATCTTAATAACTACATAATATTAAGATAATAAGATAAACATAGGAAGTGTTTATTGTATAAAAACCTTGCGTTAACGCCATACGATACACAAATTAGGTTAAATTAAGAATCGTTGCGGGAGTTCTGTCCAAGTAAACCAATTAAAGAGATAATGTGAGTTCTATGAGCACACTCTTAAATGTTTTAGATGTTTTAAATGTTTTCGGGCTGATATACATACCAATGTTATAAAATGCATTTAAATGATTTATAACTAAAATGTTGCGTATCTGAACTGTTAGAGTGTTATACTGTTATATTGCCTTTGAGTGAATATATATTAAATTGTTAAGGTGTTAATTATTAAATGGTTATATATAAGCTGTTAAGTTGTTGGATTAATATATATACGTAAACTGTTATGGAAATGCATGAAAATGCATATACGTGAAATGTGTTAAGTTGATAATCGGTTGAAAGACTTTTGGGCCAATATATATATGATATGTTATGAAAATGATGTTAAATCATTTATACGTGTTATAATGTAATTATAATGACTATGATATGATATGTGATATGCTTGCTTTGAAATTAAATAGTCAAGTGATAAAGGAATTATTAGTAAACGTTATAGTGAATATGTATGATTATATGAGAACATGTTATACATTTGCTTTATTATTATGTGGTGGATACGCCGCTGGTACTTACTATATATAAGCATAATACTAATAGTTACCCGGTATATCAGAAGTGTGGAGGATACGCCGCTGGTACATCCTGTATACATACACCAATGGTAAATTAGGGGATGTCCACTTGTTGCAGTATATGAAGACCTTATCTATGTTTACTAATAACCCTAAGTCACTTGGGTATTTAACTAGGGGCGGGTAGTAGTACAGGGGGAGTTAGGAGGTAGTGTTTACTCAATGGGGTTAAAGATCACTACAAATAGAAGGGGGGAGAAAGCTACTGTCCGTTATAGGGAATGCCCTAGAAAGCTAAACTCGGCAGCTAGTAGAAAAAGGTAAGCGACGCGACTGTCCATTATAGGGAATACCCTAGAAGGGTAAACTCGGCAGCCAGCAAGAATGGTATCTCTGCTTATACATTAGCAGGGTTTAGACTGGTAATAGATGTTGGGGTTATAGGAAGGGATAGTGGGATGATTAGTTTTATAGAGGGTACTTCCTGTTAAGGAATATTATGTGCTGTATAATTGTCATATACGTTAAATGTTTGTAAAAAGGGATCTTGCAGGTACAAAGGTTTTAAACCTCAAGTCGAGGTAAAGTTTTTTAAATATAGAACTCACCAGCGTAAGCTGACATTTTCCAAAATTATATGTATGTCAGGTCAAGGTGATGCTTCGACTAGTTGTGAGAAGCCCCTGATGATAAGGGATTAGACGGGCAAGCTATTAGATGGAATGAGGGTTTTGGCGAGCTGGCATAGTTATAGAAATAAAATGTAGCAATAGTTAGTATCTCCTTATGTAAATTATCTCTTACTTTGTAGTAATTGGCAATTAAATAAAAGTTTAAAATTTCCACTGCTTAGTTATCTTTGTTATTACCTTGTGTTCATGAGTGAATCCGATGCGTGACCCCTTCTATGCGGACCACAAGGTTTCATCACACAACCCCCGCGGTCCGCATCGTAGGTCCAGATCACAAAAGTAGCTTTTCTTCATGTTTGCAGCTCGTTTAACCTCGTAATTCGTGTCATTTTCTTCGATTACTCAGTATGTACCGTGTCCTCACCTAAATGCGCCCCTAACACCATAAATACCAACCGAATCCATCCATTTTTACTTGCTAATTTCATTAATCAATCTTCTAAATGTAACAGACTAACATCCACATTTTTATTCGTTTGTAAACCGACCCATTTTTGTGGCTCGTGTAATTTTCAAATTTGCGCAATAAAACAATTAAGAGATATTTATTATAATGGTCTTGTTCGTATCATCTTATATATACTTATGTTATCAGATTTATACAAATTATACATTTAAAATTGAGTATTTATGATTTAAATGTTAAATAAAAAGTAAAATAAACTAACAAATTAAAATTAATTTGTTGATGAATAATCAAACTTAGAAGATGTCATGGCAATTCTACACCTAAGTAGGCTACACTAATCATCCTTATATGTCAAACATCTCACCACACCATTTCCCAACACCAACCTCACTCCTCACCTTCATCCCTATTAAAAAATCAGCCACTTTCCCCTCTCCCATCTATATCCAGCATTTTATTTTCAAAACAACGCAAGTCTTGAAGATCCATGATGTTTTAAGTGAAATCCATTGGATTTTAAGGTTTTGGTGAAGGTTTTCAACCAAGGAGAAAAACAAAAAAGCATCTAGAGGTATATTTCTCAAATCATCTAAGCCTTGATTTCATTCAAGAGTTAGTTTTTTGTTTTACCTTGAACCGTGTACTATATTAAACTCGAAAATCAGGACAGAATGTTAAGCCAACTTTAAGAGGCTATATCTTGGTCATAACAAGCTGAAACTAAACAAACTCATACTCCACGATTAAGTTCGTCGACTTAACTTTTCAACGACAATACACTCATTTTCTAATTCAAACAGAGGACTTAACAACAGTCCCTACAAGACATGTGTGTGGTTCATGATCTTCTGTTTTGTAAGGCTATTTTGAGCTATTTCTTAACGTTTTCTTAAAACACTTTACATACGAAAATTGTTTGGAATACTTTAAAATTGCAATCCGTGAATTTTATTAATTTTAGAAGCCGTATGATACTTTTAAAATGCACTTAAAGTCATACCCCCAAGCTGTCCAAATTCCAAAAATGATGCACTAACCCAAAAATCAATCTTCATATATCATTTTGACAAACTCTAACTCCCGACCACACTCCAAATCTTAACCTCTTATCTTTCATACGTTAGGCTGAAATTCCTGACCTTAAATCATTTTGTTTGTGAAGTTCATTACGACAATCCAATGCGAGTACTCATAGCCCCTCTTCTGACTTATCTTTATCATTTTGGGGTGCAACATGTATCTTTATTCAAATTACTATACTATTTGATATCTCAAACTATAATGTGATTATATGTTCTGCAATGTGTGTATTCTATGTTATGTGAAACTATGTTTGGATTCAATGTATGGATAATCGTTAATCGCTAATCACAAATCGCATGTGTACCATTAACATACCCAACCCTATGGCTACCATAATAGATCTATTTGTTCACAACCCACCCATGATATAGAAATGACATTCTAATTTTCGATGGGTGATTGCTCCTAAATTATCAAGGTTTAGTTACACATCACTCTCATTAAGCATGTTAAACATAATCTATGGATAAATGCTTGTCACATAAGTCGTCGGTTTTGAATCTACATATGTTATATACCTATGCTTACTCACCAACTACTTTTCTAGTTGACACTTTATGTTATACGTGTTGCAGAAAATCAACTTGAGCTGTTGATTGATCATGCTAAGATTTCGCTGGACCTAGAATAATTATCTTTAAATCAGTTTCTATGTTTTTTTTCGTTTTGGATGTAATACATTATTAATCAAATGGCATGCTTAAATGTATGGTAACTTTATTAGTTATCATGAGTATCTGGACAGTTATCGCGCCCCGATATATTTTACCATCGATTGGGGTGTGACAGTTATGGCTGAATGGGACCCACCCCTCCGTATTGGGGGTTCCAAGGGGGAAACACCTCCTTTACGAGGATCCGAGGGCAGCTCCCCCGGGAGCGGCAGCCCCTGGTAGGGTCCAATTTATTCAACATTCAATTTTGGATAACTCCGTAGCTTCTCTGGTTCGAAAACACATAAACACATTCTATGGTTCTTCATCTCGCATCTGAGTTATATACGATCGATACATTTTAGTGAATTGATTGAATAGTTTCAACCTAAAAGCACTACACGACTCTTAGATTAGCTGGTATTTGGATACCAATTTCTAATAATAATTGGTATAAATACGAGGTGACTCTATGGAGGTACACATGCTCTCTCTAAATATTTTATAATATATACTGATTATTTCTCAGTTGATGGTGGTTATAGGGAGAATTCTCTTTTTGTGGTGAGAATAATGATGTTCCTATTATGAAGATGTAACACTCGAACTTGGGATTTAAGCCAATAAATAAAAGTCTCGAACCGGGATTCGAAAACAACAACAAATAACAAACATGTGGGCTGGACTTCAGTTGCAAACTTAATAATTGTTGGGTCAGTTATAAAAGTTCAGAGGAGGCCCAAATCACTAAAATAATTCGCAGCCCAAAAGCCCACCTGCGAATTTGGGTTTTTGTCTGATTGCATCGATGTAAACTAGGAGATTTGGCTGTTTCCTTCTTCCCACTCCCCTATACATGCAGCGCAGGGAACACAGACTCCCCCCATCCCTCTCAGAAAATTTCGAACAAAGATATGGCACCAGGAGCATGAGAAATCATCCATCTAAGAAGAATTAGGGCACTAAAATTCTGGTAAGTCTTCCTCTTAAAGCTATCATGGTCTAGGGTTTAATGGTTGTAAAGGAAGAAGCCTAATTGATGAACAAAAATTGAAATCAGGGGGGAGATTAGGAGGCGAATCTGAGGCTATTCAGAGAAGAAATCAGCCCTAGAGATTTCATTCCAGGTAAGCATGATTTATTACCTTACTTTCATGAAGAAATCTTGTTGATTTGAGCCTCAAATATCTCAAAGGAATGCTTGATTAATCATGGCAAACCTGTAGGAAAAGAAGGAGGTTGTTTCTGGGCTGCAGGAACTGAGAATACAAGGAGGAAGGGGGCTGGAAAATCTCGAAAATTGAAGGGGGCTGGGCTGCTGCTGTTCATCAGCTCTTGCGCAAGGAAGAAAAGGCAACTGTACAAGCAATTCTGCACAAGGTACAACTGTTCTATGCATGGGATTCTTGTAGAAACATAAGTTTAAATTCTAAACCAGTACCATGTTTATATATAGTAGGCTGTCCATCGAAATTTTAAAGAGAAAAGCCTCCTGTACTACAAATTATGCACTGTGTACAAGCTGTTTTATGCATAGGAAATTGGGTAGAACATAGGACTTAAATCTAGGGGATATCATGACTGTTTTGCAGCCCTAAACCATACCAAAAACTGATCAGATTACTATTATTATTATGCATAGTAATACTAGAGAGTAGGCTAAAAATAATTAAAACTTAGCAAGGTTAGTATTAGTCTTAATCGTATAATCCTTAAGTTAGAAAAACATGAAGATTTGGTATAATGATTAAGAAACTTGATATAGACAAATGAAACAAAGTTGGTTATAAACGGGTTACGGTTTGACCCATTAACTACATGATTGGCCAACCCGCGGACCGCGAGACCTCGTACGCGATTATCGCGACCCGCGGAAACTATTATAAAAATTAAAATGTTAAATGAACCGCAAAGTATTACGAAACCAGAATTCTACCGGGTTAAAACAGAGACTTATGTTCTAGCTTTGTAAAAACTTAATTGAGATAACTTTTACCTGAAGTTGCAAGGTTTAAATAATATAGATGTTAATGTTGCATCATGCAACATTGTCTAAAAATAGAAATTCTGGATTCAATAAAAATGTATAGCGGTTCATGACACATTTTTTTTTTAAATGTAATTAAACATTAGTCGCGTATCGCGAATATCAAATGGTTACTGTTGCATTATGCAACAGTATCAATATAGACTACTTAAGCTTAATAATAATATTTGAAGCTAGGATAACTTGCAATCAAGACTACAATTGATTATATATACATCTAAGAAAAATACCATAGTAAGCTTTGGGTTCATAATTCATACATAACCCGAAATTTATTAGTTAGAACAAGATATTAATATAACAAATAATTTTGTTATTATTATTGGTTTAGGTTGACTATCGAAAGTCAAACCAACAAGTAAATTCTCACCGTCAAAGTTGCCAATCAAACCAAGTGAGTTCCGTAATCATCCCTACCAGGAAATACTTTATGACACGCTCAATTTAACATTGAGGTGAAACACTTTATGACACGCTCAATTAAATATTGAGGTGCAACAGATACGTGCTTTACTAGTTGCTAAACCTACTTATTGCATGAATTGTATAAATACTAGATACATTTTGGTGCATGTGTTGTACTCCGTAATATGTATACATCTTATTGGTTGTGACTAGTCAATTCATGTAGGAAGAAATCATAACTAGTAACGCAGTACATCAGTTTAAACACAGGTTAGGGTACGGCTCACCAACAACTCCATTGTTGTTGATATGTGTGGTTTATAAATTTTGTAGGTAATCATTAGTATCATCCAGAGAGGCGAACCTTCAAGGAATCAAGTATATGTGAACAGTAAAGACATCAAGAACTTTCGGGCCCAGATATTAGTATTATGTTAAGATGCTAAGTCAAGACTTAGTATTATCATGTTTACTTTTAAGATTGTAAAACTTAGTAGGCTGTCTGTAAATAAATAACTCGTTGTTTAATATTATCATATTTCTGTTGCTTCCGCGTGTATCTGATATGGACAGCCTGTTTTCTCCAACACCTCTCCCGAACCCAACTGGGTGACGGGTGCGGGTGGGGTGTGACAGGTTGGTATCAGAGCCACAGGTTCCAGCAGATTAGGTGTTTAAGACCCCTAAGCTTGAACCTAAAACTCGATCACAATATTAACTTGTTAAAATAAGGATTAGGGATTTAAGTGGAAGAAATTTGTCTGTTAGGCAGTTATGGAGGTTTAGTGTAAGGTCGATAGTGGTTTCAGCCTAGCTAACTGCAATTCCTATCCACAGGTACACTAAGACTCAATGAAACCTGACAGACAAGTTTAAGAACCTTAAGTCTTCAAATTCTTAAGTATGCAACTCTAAGAGATTAGAAAATAAGCCGAAGACAATGATTGTATATATATATTTGTGTATTATATGTACTAAGAAAATGAGTATAATATTGGAACAGGCGCCAAAAATCAAGATGTGGAACTTTGGAAAACCATCAAAGTCTGGTAGCAAGAGTAGCAGTAGCAAAGGAAGTAAGGGAAAGAAAGAAGATGGAGGTCCAAGCCAACCCGCACGATCATTGAGCCCAGATTTTTCGGGGTATTTCACCGCCCCGACACAAAGAAAGACACCTTCTCCTGCGGCGTCTGCAACTGATATCCCAAAACCACCTAAGAAAAGAAGTACCAAGCCAAGGATGTCAGTGCATCCTAGTCACACCATTCATATTGCTCCTTCTGAATGGAACGCTAGGGATGCCGGGTCAGAAAACGAGGAACCAGAAGAAGAGCCTTATGAAGCAGGAGATGAAACCGCCCCGGTGCCTCAAGTGGTGATTGCCGTGTCGACTGGACACACGGTGAGTTATCACTCGGAGCATCGATCTCATCACTTGTATGCCTCACCTCTCTATGCAGCTGACGAAGAGGAAGGGCCCGAGGAATCGGTCCCGATGCAGCAGGAACCAGCAGCTACCTTCGCTCAAACAGGGAACCTAGATGTGCAAGACCCAATTGCTGCTTTGGCTAACGACCCACGAGATCCATATGTGTCTGCCATGATGCACAGCCAAATGGGTCAGTCAGTATCTGAACGCTATAGCTTCCCATATTTGATGAGGTCAAACAGCCAACCATCATCCGCATATCAGCAGCCACCACCACCTCAGCAGGCACCTTCGTTCCAGCAGCCACCAGGATTCCAGCAACAACCCTATTATCAGCAGCAGTCCCATGCCAACCAAATGCCCGTTCAAGAGCCATATGTCACGGGCATGCCGTTCTACCCCCCGCAACCCTCATACTATCCGCCTCAACCTTACCAATATTCGACTTCTCCACCCATGCAGCAGCCGTTTATGCCATTCTCTTCATCGGCATATCCATATCCTCCCTATGGAACTTACCCGGAGATTCCGAGATCATCTTTTTCTGGACCAAGCCCGATATATGCACCCACCCCTTACATAGACCAGACGGGGCCTAGCTCCCCGGTTATTGATGCACTCCGGGAAGAAAACAAGGCACTGACGAAGAAGCTGGAGAAGCAACTCAAGAAAGAAAGGAAGATGGCGGAGGAGGCTAAGAAGGTGTCGGCTCATATCAAGCATCTGACTTCATTTGGAAGCCACTATGATTAGGGGTGGAGCTTGGTATGGCAAGGAGGTGACGTGGTGAAGATTGTGAGAGAATGTTTCTTTGTGATGTTTACGTTTGTTTTGAATAAAGTTTGGGGTGTCTGTTTTGTTGTTTGTTAAACTTGTTTTTATTGTGTAACTTAAGACCTAAAGTAGGCTGTGTAGCAGTCTGTGAACTTGTTGTGTGTGCAATGTGTTAGAAATAAAGTGTGCCTTTTTGTGTTACTATTAGTACTCAAATGATGCATATATTAGATAGATATATATATATACATATATATGTATACACCAATAAAGAAAAAGTACAAACGCAGGAATGATAAGCAAGATGGGTTATATCTAAAAGGAAGGTTCAAACAGTCATCTAAAAGGGTGGCAGAACAAAGGAAAACTCTTAAAATTTGTCACAAATACTAAAACCAATATTTTTCAAAAAGCAAAAATCATAAACTCCCAAGAATACACCCAATATCACAAATTTCCACGAATACCACATCCCTAATCAAACCATTACTCTGGCAACATTCCTTTCAGATCAAGTATGGCTACTAATCAAGATGACGATCAGGCTCATCCCTCCAACGAGAATGATAATCCATCAATTCAACAAGAATCTCAAAATAATGACACTGAGAGAAGAATAAAGGATATAGTTGCTATTGAAGTAGCAGCTGCATTATCTGAGCGCCTGGCTAAAATGAAGCAAGATGAGAACATGCCTGCTAAATCAGAAGAAAGTCAACATAGTCGAACCAGAAGAAGACGAGGTGACAAGCAGTCGAGATCACCCGTTAGCTCTCGTAGCGAATCTGTGCATAGACAGAAAAGAAACCGCCGACGCTACGAGGATTACTCATCTAACGAAGAGGAGAGTGACAGAGAAGACAGGAGAAGAGCAAAGAAAAGAGGTTGCACTTACAAGGCTTTCATGGCTTGTAAGCCTAGTATCTTCAAGGGGGAAAAGAGTGCAACTGACACTCTAAACTGGCTGGAAGAGATGGAAGAAGTGCTAGAAATCAGTAACTGTGCAGAAGAAGACAAAATAAGATTCGCATCTCAGTCATTTAAAGGTAGTGCACTAATCTGGTGGAAAACAATTAGAAATGCAAAAGGAAAGGATCGGGTCTATCAGAAAAGGTGGAGTTGGTTCAGAAAGATTGTGATGAGGAAGTTTATCTCAGAAAGTGAGTCGGAAAAACTAGAGAACGAATTTACCAACTTGAGGATGGATATAAATGATTACAAAGCCTATATCAACCGTTTCAATGAGCTGTTAACTTTGGTGCCACATATGGCAGAAACAGAGGATAGGCAGGTAAGAAGATTTGTGTGGGGAGTGAGCCCCGAAATCCGTGCCAATGTAAGGACAGCCAGACCTCAGACACTGGAATCCGCCATGGACTTAGTAACAATTCTGAGCGAGGAATGGTTAAGGCAAGTAGAACAGAAGGGAGAAATGGAAAGGAACAAAAGAAATTTCGACAACAAGAAACGGGAAGGTGGATGGAGAAGTAGCAATGATAAGAATACAAAGAGAAGTAGGGATGAGACATGCAGAAAATGTGGAAAAGTTGGTCACAGAGCAGCAGAATGTATGAGCGGTGAAATGTGTAAAGAATGTGGGAAAAAGGGCCATAAGACGCAACACTGCAGAAGTAAGATTATCTGTGACAACTGTCAAAAGAAAGGCCATCATGCGAATCAATGTAGAAGAGATGTGGAGTGCCACAAATGCCATAAGAAAGGGCACTATGCAGATAAGTGCCGGAGCACGATTACCTGCTACAACTGCAACGAAATGGGGCACACACGACCCGAGTGTCCAAAACTCAAAGAAATTGAAAAAGATAAGGGCAAAGAGAAGGGAAGAGAAAGTGGAGCACCGCGAGGAAATGCTCGGGTGTTTGTGCTGAACGCCGATGAAGCTCGAAAGGACGACGATGTCGTAACTGGTATGTTCCTTGTTAACAATCAATTTCTCAGTATACTATTTGATTCTGGTGCAAATAGGAGTTTTATATCTGTTACCTGCATACCTAAACTAAACTGTACTAAACACAAACTAGATGTTCCTTACGTAGTAGAAACAGCTAGTGGACAAGAAATAAGTATATCTGAATTAATTAGGAACTGCCAGTTAGACATAGATAATTCTAAGTTTGAGTTAGAATTACTGCCTATGACATTAAGCGGTTTCGATATTGTGTTGGGTATGGATTGGTTAACCCAACAGCGAGCAAAAATCCACTGCGATGCCAAGACAATAACGGTTGAGTCTGCGGATGGTAAAGTGCACACCATTGTTGGGGAAAAATTAACAAAACCCAAGAAGATCTTATCTTTACTTCAAGCAAGAAAGTGCATGAGAAAAGGATGTCAGGCCTTTCTCGTAAACGTTGTAGAGTCACCAAAGGAGAAGAAAATAGAAGATATACCGGTGGTCTCCGAATATGCTGACGTGTTTCCAGATGACTTACCTGGCTTACCACCAGATCGGCAAGTGGAATTCCGAATAGATCTAGTTCCAGGAGCAGCCCCAGTTGCAAAAGCACCATATAGACTAGCACCGTCAGAGATGCAAGAGCTAAGAAGCCAGCTACAAGAACTCCTGGATAAGGGATTTATAAGACCCAGTTCATCGCCCTGGGGAGCGCCAGTGCTTTTCGTAAAGAAGAAGGATGGATCGATGAGAATGTGCATCGATTATCGAGACCTGAACAAGCTAACAATCAAGAATAAATATCCATTGCCAAGAATAGATGACCTGTTTGACCAACTTCAGGGTGCTAGTTATTTCTCTAAAATTGATCTAAAGTCTGGATATCATCAAATGAAAGTGCGCGAGGAGGATATTCCCAAAACAGCCTTTCGCACGAGGTACGGGCATTATGAATTTACTGTTATGCCCTTTGGGTTAACAAATGCACCGGCACTGTTCATGGATCTAATGAATAGGGTGTGCAAGCCTTACCTTGACAAATTTGTCATTGTTTTTATTGATGATATTCTAATCTACTCGCGTACAAAGAAGGAGCATGAAGAACACTTGAGGAAAATGTTGGAGATATTGAGAAATGAAAAACTTTATGCCAAATTCTCTAAGTGTGACTTCTGGTTGAGAGAAGTCCAATTTCTTGGACATGTGGTAAATGACACGGGAATCCAAGTAGATCCAGCAAAGATAGAATCTATTATGAAATGGGAGCAACCAAGATCACCAACAGAGATCCGACGTTTTCTTGGATTAGCTGGATACTACCGGAGGTTTATTCAAGACTTCTCAAAAATTGCCACCCCTTTAACAGCATTGACTCAAAAGAATGCTAAGTTTGACTGGAAGCAGAAACACACTGATGCATTTGAATTGCTGAAGCAAAAGTTATGCTCTGCACCCATATTATCTTTGCCAGATGGAACGAAAGATTTTGTGGTCTATTGTGATGCATCTATCAATGGACTTGGGTGCGTGCTTATGCAACGAGATAAAGTAATAGCTTACGCATCAAGGCAATTGAAACCACACGAAAAGAACTATACTACACATGACCTTGAGTTAGGAGCAATAGTGTTTGCCTTGAAAATTTGGAGACACTATCTGTATGGAACTAGGTTTGTGGTTTACTCTGATCATAAAAGTCTCCAACATTTGTTCAACCAGAAAGAATTAAATATGAGGCAAAGGCGATGGATGGAAGTGTTAAGTGATTATGATTGTGAAATCAAGTATCATCCAGGGAAGGCAAATGTAGTAGCGGATGCGTTAAGTCGCAAGAATAGGCCTAAGCCACTACGAGTGAGAGCCATGAGAATAAATGTTAAAGTAAATATGATTGATGAGATTAAGGAAGCTCAGAAAAAGCAACTGGAAAAGTCAAATCCAGAAGAGGAAGAAATGATGACTAAAGTACGACAACTTGACGTTGGACCAGATGGAATTTTACGATTGGGAAACAGAATCTGGGTACCCAAGGAAGGAGAATTCCGGAAGGTCATACTGCAAGAAGCACATAAATCCAAGTATACAATGCATCCCGGTGGAGATAAAATGTATCAAAATCTGAAAACCCATTACTGGTGGCCGGGAATGAAAAAGGATATTGCTAAATACATAGGACAATGTCCTGTGTGTCTGCAAGTAAAAGCTGAACACCAAAAACCGGCTGGATACTTACAACAGTTAAAAATTCCGGAATGGAAATGGGATTTGGTCACTATGGATCTTGTAACCAAATTGCCAAGAACAAGAGGCGGAAATGACACGATTTGGGTAATTGTGGATCGATTAACCAAGTCGGCACACTTCCTACCAATACAAGAATCATCTCCGTTAGAACAGTTGGCAAAGTTGTATGTGAAAGAAATCGTTTCAAGACATGGAGTCCCATTATCTATTGTCTCGGATCGGGATAGTCGTTACACTTCTCGATTCTGGAAAGCATTCCAAGCAGCTTTGGGAACTAAGTTGCACTTTAGCACTGCATATCACCCTCAGACAGACGGGCAAAGCGAACGAACCATCCAGACATTGGAGGACATGTTGAGGGCGTGTGTTATCGAGTTTGGTGGTAATTGGGATAGTCATTTACCATTAATCGAGTTCGCTTACAATAACAGTTATCATACTAGCATCAAGGCAGCTCCTTTCGAAGCTTTATACGGACGTAAGTGCCGTACGCCACTGTGCTGGTCAGAAATTGGCGAAGGGCAATGGACAGGTCCTGAATTAGTATTAGAAACCACTGAAAGGATCAGGCAAATTCGTGACAAACTCAAAGCCGCTCAAGATAGACAGAAAAGTTATGCGGATAAAAGACGGAGGCCTTTACAATTTAAGGAAGGAGATCTGGTAATGTTGAAAATATCCCCATGGAAGGGAATTATGAGGTTTGGAAAGCGAGGGAAATTAAGCCCACGTTATATAGGACCGTTTAAAGTAATCTCCAAAATTGGAACCGTGGCCTATCAACTTGAACTACCTAAAGAACTCAGTGGAATTCATAATGTATTCCACGTTTCAAATCTTAAGAAGTGCCTGATCGATAAAGATATTGCTATTCCAATTCAAGATATAAAGGTAGATGAGAGGTTGAAATACACAGAGCAACCTGTCGAAATATTGGAGAGAGTAGAAAGGAGATTGAGAAGAAGACGGATCCCTATGATCAAGGTCAGGTGGAATTCGCGCCATGGACCTGAGACCACTTGGGAATTGGAAGCAGATATGCAAAAGAAATACCCCCAATTATTTGAATAGTAAAAATCTTGAATTCCGGGACGGAATTCCCTTAAGGGAGGGGGAGTTGTAACACTCGAACTCGGGATTTAAGCCAATAAATAAAAGTCTCGAACCGGGATTCGAAAACAACAACAAATAACAAACATGTGGGCTGGACTTCAGTTGCAAACTTAATAATTGTTGGGTCAGTTATAAAAGTTCAGAGGAGGCCCAAATCACTAAAATAATTCGCAGCCCAAAAGCCCACCTGCGAATTTGGGTTTTTGTCTGATTGCATCGATGTAAACTAGGAGATTTGGCTGTTTCCTTCTTCCCACTCCCCTATACATGCAGCGCAGGGAACACAGACTCCCCCCATCCCTCTCAGAAAATTTCGAACAAAGATATGGCACCAGGAGCATGAGAAATCATCCATCTAAGAAGAATTAGGGCACTAAAATTCTGGTAAGTCTTCCTCTTAAAGCTATCATGGTCTAGGGTTTAATGGTTGTAAAGGAAGAAGCCTAATTGATGAACAAAAATTGAAATCAGGGGGGAGATTAGGAGGCGAATCTGAGGCTATTCAGAGAAGAAATCAGCCCTAGAGATTTCATTCCAGGTAAGCATGATTTATTACCTTACTTTCATGAAGAAATCTTGTTGATTTGAGCCTCAAATATCTCAAAGGAATGCTTGATTAATCATGGCAAACCTGTAGGAAAAGAAGGAGGTTGTTTCTGGGCTGCAGGAACTGAGAATACAAGGAGGAAGGGGGCTGGAAAATCTCGAAAATTGAAGGGGGCTGGGCTGCTGCTGTTCATCAGCTCTTGCGCAAGGAAGAAAAGGCAACTGTACAAGCAATTCTGCACAAGGTACAACTGTTCTATGCATGGGATTCTTGTAGAAACATAAGTTTAAATTCTAAACCAGTACCATGTTTATATATAGTAGGCTGTCCATCGAAATTTTAAAGAGAAAAGCCTCCTGTACTACAAATTATGCACTGTGTACAAGCTGTTTTATGCATAGGAAATTGGGTAGAACATAGGACTTAAATCTAGGGGATATCATGACTGTTTTGCAGCCCTAAACCATACCAAAAACTGATCAGATTACTATTATTATTATGCATAGTAATACTAGAGAGTAGGCTAAAAATAATTAAAACTTAGCAAGGTTAGTATTAGTCTTAATCGTATAATCCTTAAGTTAGAAAAACATGAAGATTTGGTATAATGATTAAGAAACTTGATATAGACAAATGAAACAAAGTTGGTTATAAACGGGTTACGGTTTGACCCATTAACTACATGATTGGCCAACCCGCGGACCGCGAGACCTCGTACGCGATTATCGCGACCCGCGGAAACTATTATAAAAATTAAAATGTTAAATGAACCGCAAAGTATTACGAAACCAGAATTCTACCGGGTTAAAACAGAGACTTATGTTCTAGCTTTGTAAAAACTTAATTGAGATAACTTTTACCTGAAGTTGCAAGGTTTAAATAATATAGATGTTAATGTTGCATCATGCAACATTGTCTAAAAATAGAAATTCTGGATTCAATAAAAATGTATAGCGGTTCATGACACATTTTTTTTTAAATGTAATTAAACATTAGTCGCGTATCGCGAATATCAAATGGTTACTGTTGCATTATGCAACAGTATCAATATAGACTACTTAAGCTTAATAATAATATTTGAAGCTAGGATAACTTGCAATCAAGACTACAATTGATTATATATACATCTAAGAAAAATACCATAGTAAGCTTTGGGTTCATAATTCATACATAACCCGAAATTTATTAGTTAGAACAAGATATTAATATAACAAATAATTTTGTTATTATTATTGGTTTAGGTTGACTATCGAAAGTCAAACCAACAAGTAAATTCTCACCGTCAAAGTTGCCAATCAAACCAAGTGAGTTCCGTAATCATCCCTACCAGGAAATACTTTATGACACGCTCAATTTAACATTGAGGTGAAACACTTTATGACACGCTCAATTAAATATTGAGGTGCAACAGATACGTGCTTTACTAGTTGCTAAACCTACTTATTGCATGAATTGTATAAATACTAGATACATTTTGGTGCCTGTGTTGTACTCCGTAATATGTATACATCTTATTGGTTGTGACTAGTCAATTCATGTAGGAAGAAATCATAACTAGTAACGCAGTACATCAGTTTAAACACAGGTTAGGGTACGGCTCACCAACAACTCCATTGTTGTTGATATGTGTGGTTTATAAATTTTGTAGGTAATCATTAGTATCATCCAGAGAGGCGAACCTTCAAGGAATCAAGTATATGTGAACAGTAAAGACATCAAGAACTTTCGGGCCCAGATATTAGTATTATGTTAAGATGCTAAGTCAAGACTTAGTATTATCATGTTTACTTTTAAGATTGTAAAACTTAGTAGGCTGTCTGTAAATAAATAACTCGTTGTTTAATATTATCATATTTCTGTTGCTTCCGCGTGTATCTGATATGGACAGCCTGTTTTCTCCAACACCTCTCCCGAACCTGACTGGGTGACGGGTGCGGGTGGGGTGTGACAGAAGATTCTCTAGGATTGAAGACATTTCAATTGTTTGAAAATATCACTTGTAGAAAACGAAGCTTAACACCCCTTTTGGTTGTTATTTTCTTCTTTATTGGCTCCAACGACCTTAAATCTTAAATGCGGTTTTTGTGGTTTTTTCTAAGCACGGTGGATTCTATTCATATAAGTATTTAGAAACCAATGCCTACTTCGGGTGTTTCCCTCCGCATCAGACGTTGATAGGTGTTTCCCTCCGTATATAACCCATATGCATTCCACAAGTACTTCCATCATTTCTGGATACTCAATGCTAAACACATGCTCTATAACACAATTTTCATCATATTCTCATCCTATTAATATGTTTCATAGGGGTCAGTGTACCCATGATGTCCACGCTGCTAATGTCGATGGTTAGTTCGAAGGTATATATGACGCATGAAACACATCAATTTTTAATGTTAAATGAGCATTCAACATGGAGATTAGGCCAGCAGAATTGCATACACAATAATCGTGTGAGGAACTGGGGATACATCATGGGTCAACCCCCATCCCACCCTCGGCGATGCCACCAGAACTTCCACACCACTCTTAGTATGAATTGTTGGGCGTGGAGGCTTTAGTTAACCTAAGTCTTGGCCCGATTATCTTAAGGCCCCTTCCATGTTAACCCTAGATCCTTTTTCTGTATATACTATGCATTGTACATATAACTCTTTTTTGAGAGCACAAGGGCATAGAAATCACTAATTGCGGAGTGGACGTAGGTCAGTTTAGACCGAACCTTTATATATCATGTGTCTCTTTTTTTAATCTTTGTTTCTTTTTGACTTCAGTGTGTGCCTGAGTACGAGAGAGTGTTTAATTGATCTGTTATCCATCGACAGCCATACCAATGGTATCAAAGCTTCATGCTATCCCCGGTATGCATGGATCGAAGGTTGATCGAATATCATATTTTCCAGGGTTAGTTTGTTCGTCAGTTACGAAGACAAATTTGAGTTCTAAGGTTAGTTTTGAATACGAAGTTGCAGTCGCTGTCACTAGGGTTTAAGTGCAAAATCATGTAGTGTGAAATCTTTGAGGTGCGGAAACTTGGAGTGCGAAAACTTTAAACAGTGTGTTCACCTCACTTATCTGTTGAAATTTCATAGGCAAAATATTTGTCCAAAATATCAGTTGCGAAAAGTTGGTGCCAAATCACAGGTGCAAAGTTTCAAGTGTGTAATCTCGTAGAGAAATGGCAGAAGACAGTAAAATCAAGGTCAAGAATTTCGATGGGAGCGATTTTGGTTTTCAGAAGATGCAAATCGAGACAATCCTTTATCAGAATGACTTGTACCAACTGTTGGAAGGAATGAAACCTGATAAGATGACAATTGTGGATTGGGCTATACTGCACATGAAAGCTTCGGGGTAGTGAAGTTATCTTGGTGAAAAGTGTTGCGTTCAAGATCATGAATAAGACGACTACACATGGTTTAATGAAAGCTTTGGCGAATATGTAAGAAAAACCAACGACGTTGAACAAAATGTTCTTGATTCGTTAGTTGGCTAATACCAAGATGCATGAGGGTGCCACAATTAATGCTCACATCAATGAGCATATTTTGATTTTAGCTCGGTTGCAGACAGTTAAGATTAATTTTGAATATTAGATCCAGGTGTTGTTTCATTTATCTTCTTTGCCGAAAAGTTGGTCGAGCACAGTGATGGCAGTTACTAGTGCATCCGGTACTAGGTTTACATTTGAAGGTATTCATGACATGATTATGGGCAAAGACATTCAACGTGGAAATTCAGTGGGGGACTTTGGGGTCAGGTTCACTATTGCATGATAGGGGCAGAAGGAGAGATAAATCAAGAGGGAATAACCAGAGTAGAGGTAGAAGTCAGTCTAAGAATCATAATGTTGTTACTTGTGGGGGTTGCTGTCACACCCCCGATTTCCACTAACGGAGTTTTATCGTGTAGGGTATGAGCAAATCAGGATCCCAGTCCATTAGTTACACCAAACAACCATTAAATATCAAAAGATTATCATTATATTAAAAATATGATATAAATTCAGAGTTTTACAAATGCGGAAGCATAAACAAAAGATTTAGTATTTACATAAAACATTATCATTCGAAATAACGTAACTTGTATAGAAAACCATAACAGGGTTTTAAAGGCTCATGCATGCATACTCGTGATACTCGAACACCTGCGACCTGAGAGAAACATGTTTAAAGAAAAAATGTCAACCAAAAGGTTGGTGAGTTCACTTATGTACATATCAATAACCTGTATAGACATGCAGTACGAATACAACAGCTTTATTCGTAGTTCAGTTATGTATATTACAAGTACAATCCATATCGTAGGTAGCTAGCCTAAGTTCATGTCACTAAAACGTTCGCAACCGAAGCTGACCAATTAGTTGTAGAAATAATTCCTTACGTGTTTTGCCTTCCTCGTGTCTACTCGATCACGGTAAGTTAGGCTGACATTGTCTTCAGTCCGACCGCCATTCGGGTGGTGCATCTCGTGCCCGCTAAGTGGGGTTTGTCAGACCCTAGTAGTACTACCCAATATCCCCTCGCTATTTTCTATTAACGGTTCGATAAAGTAAGGACTTGAAAGATAAAGCACTTTACGTGAACATGTGATATATACTGGATTTCTACATTAATCATACATCAAGTTGTCGTGTTATCACCCTAACCCGGGTGTAACGTGTTGCGTGTGTTATCGTCCAAACTCGGACGTAACGTAAAAGGTTGTGTAACTCACCTTAGGGTGCACAGCAAAAATATCCAAGCGCCAAGGTTTCATGAGTCCACCGATCACCTAGCGAGTGTCTAAAACACTAGCGACACAACCTAGACGACGGTGCTTGATCAATATTCCAATGACTCGATGTGCGTGTCAGTTTCAAAAATCGATAAGTGATGATGTTTGTGAACCCAAATTGACATCAAGATTGTTTATATCAATCGTGTTCAAATAATCGGCAAGATCGTTTTATCGCACGACGTTAATTCCCAAAAAATACACACGATTAAATGTATGGTATATATATTTTGGACATTCCAAACAGACACACATACATAAATTTATATATATAAATATTCTATTCAAAATGACACCAAGTATCGATGAGTAAAACCCAAAATCGGGTGAAAATTCTAATTACTATTTGACCGAATAAATATTCACACATGTATTTACAGTGTATATATCACATTTGTAAACAAATTTTAGCGAACAAATAAATAGATTAAAACATCAAATTTAATCTTTATAAATCCCTATTACGAGGTTCAGTCCAAACACGACTTATTTTAAGGTAACCTGGCTTGAAACATGCTTGAGACACATCGGGGATCAAATACATGGCATAGGGTAGTGCAAATAACAACTAAAAAATAATTTAAAAAGGTTTTAGGGGTTGCCGGGTTCGAACGCACGACCTCGTGTGCATTAACCAGAACTCTAACCACCATGACATTTGAACAATTGTGTTTTGAATTGGTTTACAGACTATTTAAAACCTATAGTTTTGGTGTTATCTTCTTGAACAATTGTGTTTTGAATTGGTTTACAGACTATTTAAAACCTATAGTTTTGGTGTTATCTTCTCCAACTGAAAACCCTACCCAACCAGACTCCATTAACGACGGGAAAACTCCTAAATCATCGTACCAGTAGATTCAATGAGCACTACCAGTCGAATACAAGTTGATTTATATGATTACCTCGGGTGTGGATGGATCCCGAACAAAAATGATTGCGGCGAAATTTGAACGCGTACCCGGTTCTGTTGTTGCAAACCTTCATCCACTACGTCAAAAATGGGCTTTAGCCACTGAAAAGAAAAACGTGGCTAAAACACTTTGGTCACGTTTTTTTCCCCATTTCAATCGACTCCAAAAGTCCCGTGACCATAGGTACCATACGGCCACACTTGAAGATTAGTGGTTGTAGCGACTAAAAAACGTGGCTAAAGGTATCAATATTTTTGTTGAAAACAGGCATTCCATCTGAAATGTGTGGCTAAAAGGTAGCAACGGGCATATGAATTTTCTATAAGCGTGACTAAAGGGTAGCAACGGCCACATGAATTTTCTATAAGCGTGGCTAAAAGGTAGCAATGGCCACATGAATTTGCTAAAAAGTTTGTTTTAGCCACGCTTATATTTAAAAAACGTGGCAAAAGGTTGCTGGAATAAAGCATTCCATCTGAAAAGCATGGCTAAAAGGACGCAACGACCACATATTTAAAAAAACGTGGCAAAAGGTTACTGGAATCAAGCATTTCATCTGAAATGTGTGGCTAAAAGGTAGCAACGACCACATAAGTTTTTTTTATAAGCGTGGCTAAAAGGTAGCAACAGCCACATGAATTTTGTTTAAACGTGGCTAAAAGGTTGTTGGAATCAAGCATTCTATCTGAAAAGCGTGGCTAAAGGTAAAAAATGGCCACATATTTATAACAAAAAAACGTGGCCATTTCTATCATATAGTCATATTAATTTATCATATGTGTGGCCATTTCTATCATATAGTCACGCATTAATAACTAAAGCGTGACCATTTCGTGTAATTAGAGATTTTATTTTCATTATTTTTGTAAAATAAAAACTACAATAAACATAAAAAACATAAAAACCAAATGTTATTAACAATAACAATTCAAGATCCATACATAAGTTTTCATTTTAAATACAAATAGACAAATTTCTAATGAAAAGTTATCTTCAAATGCGACACTTCAAATAAAACAAAACCTGCATTAGTCCTATCAACCTTGAATTACTCTTCCAGCTCCCTAATGTGTATATGATCATTTGGTACGCTATCTCTTCCTTTGAATAAGATCTTGATAAGCATTTTGTCTTTTACACTTGGAATATTAGACCATGAAGATAATTATACACAAAAACATGTAAAAATGGTTAACCGATATAAACATGTTTGTGATGCATAACCAAATCTAGCTTTTCTAGGTAAAAGATACCAATATAAACAAAATAAAAGCATGAACGACTGACAGCAAGATTAGAAGGCAACAACTTACACAGAAGGCATCCCTCTAAGAAACTGTGATTACCTGCAGAAGACATAGCAAATCTTAATTACCACATAAGTTTATAAATGTGATTACCTATAAGAAACTACGATTACCTACCTCGTCCTTAATCTGCACAACAGATTAAACAGTAGAGAAATATGTTAGCTAAGAACAACAAAATAGCAGCAGTCCCTGCTGTCCTAAATGGGGGTTTGATTTGCGGTTTAGAAACGCAGAGCACCACTGGGTAAAACTATAGCAGTTCCTTAACTGGTTGTAGTTTTCTCAAGAGCAACCTCAACAGCAACACCTATAAAAAAACAACAAAGAATCAACTAATAATCCTACAAAATATATAAACAAATCTGAAAGAAATCTAAAAATAGCTACGTTTCCTAATTTTTTTTTTTTTGATAAAGTTAGGGAATATATTGAAATACCCCTATCTTTAATCCCTCATTAACCCTGATTCTAACATAATAGCCAAGTAAACAAATAACAATAAATAAAGCTAACATAAAACAAAAAGCAATACCAAAACATTGAGGTGGCGTTTGGTTCACGGAATGTAATGTAATTGGAATTGTAAAGTTTTTCTTTTAAAGTTGTGCTTAAGTTGGGTAAGAAAGTGGTTTGAAATACAATGAATTCCTTTAATCAATGGAATTTAGAAATCCTTTACTTTAACGAAGGAAAGTTACATGACCTCAAATTCCATTGATTAAAGGAATTCATTGTATTTCAAACCCCTTCTTTACCCAACTTAAGCACAACTTTAAAAGAAAAACTTTACAATTCCAATTACATTACATTCCGTGAACCAAACGCCACCTGAGAGTTCCTTCAACAACACATAACACATAGACATACCTGAATATGAATAAGATGACTTCTCATGAAAAACAACCAACTAAAATTCTTAAAATTTGAAAAATAGTAATCCGGAAGAATACACAAAAACAACTAAGTTTTAAAACTTCTCTATGATCAAGCTAAGGAATCAGTTGATAAATTGATAGGATAGTAATAGTAATGGGTCAAAACTTCTCTAGGAAAAACATCTGATCCTTTGAGGACTAATCATGGTTGTTTGATGTTTGAATCAAGTCTTCTTCCGAGGCATTATGCCATATGTATCCGTTTGTAGTTACTGATATTGATCTAGGAAATCCCGAGCATTACAAAATATGGAACTGCGAAGACATTGCGATAACATTGAAAAGATTGACACAATTTCAGATAGGCCAAGCCCTTCTGCAAACACGTGCCTGAGATTTTGATTGTGTGTCACAAATCACAAAGAGAAAGCATATTCAATGTCCAAGCCTGCAGTACTTGAACTGTTTCTTCCAATTATGTAAACTTCAAAGATCTTTGCAACCTAAATAAGAAAACTGGGTCAGAAACTCATATTATATATGTTCTCATCAAGACTTACAAATGCTAATTTTTTGTTTCCTAGTCTTTCTAACATGTTTTTTCATCCCTGGGACAGCAAAACATATAAAGCTGTCAAGATAACCTTGAGTCTGACTAATAATATGTTTTTGGTTAAGTTACACACCAAATGAGTTACTTAAGTAGGTTTCCTCCACTAATAATATGTTTTTGGTTAAGTTACATACCAGATGAGTTACTTAAGAAGGTTTCCTCCACATCTGTTCTTGGTACTTAGCTTCTGCATCTTTGGACCGCTCGCCATTGCACTTCCGACAAACGACATTTCCAGCAAAGTTGACGAAATCACACCTTACCAAATTTGAACCCAAAGCACATTACACATCAAACCTAAAATATATACGGGTGTTCGTATGTATGCGAGTATTATGTGATTTTGACAAATGAAAACTGTTAACAATATAGCTATAACCAAACTAAAAGATCAGGTGTAGACATGGTTTAGCTGTTTGAAGTTAAAATAATCTGCTACTTGGTTGTTAGATTCTTTGACAAATTCTTGTTATTTTTTTACGAAATTACTACGTATACTGATTAAGAAAATGCATTCCTGTGAAAAACCGAGACTTACGAGCGGCATTCCCACTATCCAACATTTAGTTGTCTCTTGGGACGGTGCTCCCGGGAACGTAAATACTTTGTATTGCTGAAAAAATTCATAAACCGACACCTAAGGAAAATATAACAAAACTCATAGGTTAGAAAGTATTAGGATATAAAGAACATGTCACATTAAACTCTGAATCATTATCATTTTCATAAAGTGTAGGACTATTGGTCCTTCTTCCGAGTCATGCACCTTTAGATACTATATGTTCATTGCATGTTTGACAGTACTTATGTTCTATATAAATACCCTTCTGACCCAAATAAATAATGAAACCCATCATGCTAATTTAATTCCCAAAATAAAAAATACATTTAACACTTGTAACCCAATGACTATGATCCCGGCCTATGGCCCGGTGACCATGTGTTTATCCCTATCAAAGTGGTACAGGTATACGCAACTCCTAAGTACTCATAATTATACACACATAATACATAAATAATTAAATAGCATACATAAGTAGCCTCGTCAGTTTACTTAATCTAAAGGTAACTTCTTACATACTGATAGCTCTGTAATTCGTAAGCAAAAAGGAAAATCAACCTTCTAATCGTACTTGGTGATTTAAGAACAAAGGGAAATAGATAATTTCACTTGAAAAATCAGTAAAAGGATCAATAGTTGCAGTTTGACTGCAGGGTTTTAAGCAAAGAGTTAGTGTGTGATTGTTTACTATGAATTTAAAAAAATCAATTTGCGCGAAGTTTTATAAAATAAAATTACATTTGTGGAATTATACTATCTTTAAAATAAAGGTTAATAACAAAACATAGTTCATAAGTTGATTTCTATATGGGAAGTGGCATAGAATATATAACATATCAGTTATGTTCCATGTGGCAATTCAGAATATAGACCTCAAATTCAAATCCACTGTGTTATTGAACATAATTTGTTTGTTGAGCATACACAAATCAAATTTGTTTATCACTGACTTCAGTTAATTTTATAGCAAATTTGACTTTTGCATTGACAAACAAATCAACTATTGCAACAGAAACTAATAAAGAGACACATAACAACTATCTAGAATCCATAAAATTTAAACAAATACATACGGTTACAGATAGAAGACTTCAAGCCTGCATTATGTCCATTTCACTATAGAAGCTATAAACTTCTAAAGAAAAGGAACGAAACAAATGTACTCCTCTGAAACAAATAAAGATCTAACATTGTGAAAATTAGATTACCTTGTAGACAACTCCCCAATCTTATTAGCAACAACAAAATTGTTTTCGCAGTTTATGTTTCACTCAAAGTAATCTGCACTTTAAAACCAAAAATAAAAACATCAGTATAAAACTGTACAATGTGTGTGTGGAGCCACCAACAGGGAAGCTCCCTTCGTCATTTAGATCTTGTTATGCACCGAAACTCTTAGGTATGACTTGCAGATTTATGCAAATTTCATAATGCCTATAATTTCATACCCTAAATCAAACTGTACAATTAAATGTAATATTTAAACCAATTAGGCATTTAAAAATGTTTGCTACAATCCAATAACAAAATATCATACCAGAGCATGTACATTTGGTTGGGTCCTGTAATAACAATGAATTGTTATTCCATCTAAGCTCATATTTTCCTAATGACAAAGATAGATTAGGTTAGAATATAGTACAATAAATATTACCTCTTGTATCCGGCTCAGTTACCGGCCCCTCTCTATTTCCAATTTTCTTCAGCTCATATGATATTTGAAGCCCAGTTACCTTATATTCAATATTTCGCAGACATCCTCCAACTTTTAACCCTTAATCTGCATTTTTTTCAATATTGACAAATAATATTATTTGTTATCACATATGTGGTTTGTTTGTTTTTAGGGTGAAATTAGATAGAGCGTTCAATGTGACAAATAAAAATTCTTTGAAACAATTCATTTACCTTAAGTAGAACCTGAACAGGTTGAGCAATCTGGTTACAAATGGTGGAGGAAGCTTGAGGTCTTTCACTGTACGTTTATAAAACAAACTTATATCTGAATCCGGATCTGTGACAACGTATAGAAAAAATAATAATAAACTAGCTAGAAAAAATCCATGACAAAGTTCTGAAACTAATATTGTCATTAAATCTCTGGGATGTTTTCTTCAGTTTGCTTATTGCTGCTTATCGCATGAAGTAGTGTACATACCAAACAAAAATTAAGCTTCATATATATGCAGTAATTCATGGAAATGGCCATCAGTGAAGTAAACAGTTACCCGCAAAGTCAAAATAAGCAAAACAAAACAACATTGATGCCTTACCAAAAGGGTTCCAAATAAATGTATCCCTATACCTCTGACCATCTATATCAATGTCAAGACGAATGGGAACAAGATTTTTAGCGGTTGGACTGCATCTCAAATGGTTAGATCATTACAAATATAGAGAAGCCCCATTTTTGAAGTTGAAATGGGTTGCTCTGGAAACAAGATTTACCCACAGATATAACAGACAAAACTTTTTAAATTAGCAACCTGATTGAATGACATGAGCACTCCTTCGCAACCTGAAACCCTAGAAAACACTCCTTCGCTACTTGATTTCTTCGCCACCATCAGCAATCGCTAGGGTTCAGAGATTTAACCCCCTGTTTTCTTTTGGATTTCGAGCTTCAAATATCGAAAGAGGGACAACAACGGGTCATGGAGAATCTTAGGTCGCATAGCGAAGACTTACGGATAGAGGATATAGACGAGAGGGGAGACAGAAATCGATGCAGCATCAGATATCTTCTACCGGTTCATTTTGATAGCCATGGGAGAGACCGGTTAGGGTTCTGGAGGTTGGAGGGAGAGAATGACGAACTGATGGCGAGATTTTAGATTAGAATGTGAAATGTGAAATTAGATAGGGGAATCGTAAGCGGGAAGTGAAATAAGATATGGGGGGAAATGAAAACTTAATAAATGGGAACTGAAAAATTTTAGTCACGGATTAATATTGTATGTGTGACTATAAATTACTTATAGTCACCAATTCTATTTCTTTAAATAAGTGTCTAATAACACTACTTTTTGGTCACGTAAATAATTATAAGTGGCTATACCTAATATGTTTTAGCCACTTAAATAAAAAATTACCATGGCAGTTGGTTATATTTGGTCACGCTTTTTTTAGCGTAGCTAGTAATTGTCAAGTGTGGCTAAAGGTTCTAAATACAGTGGTCGTTGGTCATATTTGGCCAGACTTTTTTTTACGTGACTAATAAATGTCACACATGTTTGTAAAAGTGTGGCTAAAGGTTCTGAGAAGGTGTGTTTTTCGTCACACGAATGAAAAATGTGTGGCTAAAAGGCCCGAAAAGCTATATATTTCGTCACACGTAGAAAAAATGTGTGGCTAAAACTAGTGTGGATGACCTTTAGCCACGTTTTTTTTAAAACAGTGGCAACGCGTTTTCAGAAAAACAGTGGCTAAAGGTCATTTTTGACGTAGTGATCGCATGGTAGATAATGGATCCCAGTGAGGTTGCAAGTCGGATGAACCTTCTATAACTAAGAACTAAGTGGAGCGAGAGTTGTCGGGATTCTTCCAGTCGGTGGTTCGCCGGAGAGAAAACTGAGGATCGTTTGGGGGAGGGGAGTTTGATGCGCACGGTGGATGTCAAAATGACTATGAGATCAATGATTGATGGATTAGTGATGGATACAATAACTGGGTAGTGAATATCGAGTGGTTACCGGCGCTTCGACAGTCACCAACTTCGGTTACGATCTCTCAAATCGTCTTTGAGAATTTGGCAACACTAGTCCCTCAACATATTTGCATAATGGGAAAACTAGTTTGACTAATGATAGAACAGACCCTCCAGGTTTAAATAAAAAGAAGAAAGTTTCAGAAATTGCACAATAGGTCCCTCAAAGTTTAGAAATCGTGAACGAACTCTAACGGAGTTAACGTGTATAACTTTGATAATGAATATACGAGTGTGTGTCAAAACATATTTACCGAACAACATTTATAGGATGTAAACTTTGTTTCGTTCACATATAATCATAGATATAAACTCATAAATATATAACGTGTTCACATAAAATGATAAATATGAAATCATAGCTATATGTGTATAACTCACATAAAATCATAGAAACGTTACCTGTAACTACGTGACACCACTACAACAGAAAAAAGCCTTTAATGACGCGCAATGCGCGTCATAAAAGCCCTTAGATGACGCGCAAAAGCCTATCATTGTATCCACCGTCATAAATTTTTACGACACACATTTGTGTGTCGTTAAATTACGACGCGCATTTATGACGCCCTTTTATGACACCCGTTTGCGCGTCATCATATAAGTGTCATCGTTTTCTACTCTTGACATTCTTTTTCTGTCATAATTTTATGACACGCATTTTGCGCATCATAATTTTAATTTTCTCAAAAAAAAAATTGTATATAATTTCTTTTTTTTCCATTAATCCAGTTAATATTACAAACTACATGTGTATTCACTAAAATACTGCATTTCATATATATAGAAGCTTTAAACAATGTGTTTCATTCACATACAATTCACTACGTACAAAAGCTAATTACTAGTTATTAAGGTTTACAAAAATATGACACTATAGCCACTAAGGTTTACAAACATATGACACTATAGCTACTACCGGAAAATAAAGTTTGACACATAAGTTGCCCATTTCTCACGAATTTCATCAAAATCAGCATCAGTAAATTCATTTGTATCTCCCCCATTCTGAGAAAAAAACAACATAACAAAAAAGTTAAAAATTGAAACATATATGAGGTCAAATATATATAGCATTTAAGTAAATTTAAGAACATGGAAATTAAAGTAGAAAAGCAAACCAATGCAGTAGTCATAATGTGACACCTTGTTAATTCCGGTAAATCTGGGGGAAATTTTTCCAATTAATAAACTGGACTTGGTAAGCCCAGTTAGGCCCGTTAGGCCCATTAAGAGATTTGCGGCCCATCAAAGGCCCAATCCATATACTCGAGGTCCGGATAAGTTCGTTATAAGTATTCTAACGATTCGTTATGAAATACAAGGTGTTGCGGAACGAGAAACGATGAAATCGGTAAACGGGACTGTTACGCAACATTAACCGAAAAGGACGTATTTAATTATTTAAGATGGCTTAACCGACTCTGTGAAGTTAAAAGTATTTTTCTGAGCGTTCACAGAGAATTACAGTCATGATTATATATTCGGATCGTAAAACAGAGACTAAACGAGATTCGTGTTAGATACACGCTTTATACCGCCCATTCGATCGAATAATTATCATATTATATATTAATTTGATGATTTGAGTGTTCCAAGAATATTTACGAGACATTTATAATATTTCAGTCACTCAGGAATTATTACGAATCATTTACGAAATAATCGGTATTTAACGAGTTCGGAGATCGCGGTATAATACAGATATATTACTGATTTTATCTAATATTGTACCACACTTTGACCCTGTTGACTAAAAGTACTTCAAGTGAAGTACTATCTTTTAGTGTGGTACATATGAGATACATTTTATATATTTTTTTAGAAAATGAAGTGAGAGAGAAAGAAAGAAAGAGAGAGCCGTGAGGCTCCTCCACTCTCTCCGACCTGCCAAAATCCGGCGAGCCACGGCGACCATGGCCGGCGGCGACCCTCCGGCCTCCCTCCAACGGCATCGACGCTCGCCAGCTCTCTCTCCCTGCCCGACTCTTCCTCGTCTCTCGTGTTGTCTCTCTCCGGCGCGAGCAACAGCAGCGGCGCCGCTGCCGTCGCTTACGGTGGCGGCGGCGGCTGCGGCTTACCCGAGCGACGGCGGTCCGACGGCGGCGGCGCCCCCCTTCTGTACCCGTTTGCAGACTGCGGCGGCGACCTTTCCCGTTGTTCCTGAGCCCGTCTCCAGACCTCGAACACCGTCAGACACCCACTCACAGCGGCGGCGGCAGCCGGCGGATTCGGCAGCCGCAGCGGCGGCGGTGCCGCCCCCCTCTCGTCTCCTCCGGTGGTGGTTAGTTTCTATTCTCTGTTCCCTTTATTTTTCGAGCTCATTTCCCGTTTTGAAGCCCCGATCTATTCATGCATGTACAGATTTGAGTATGTTTGATGATGTTATGATGATGATTACGGTGTTTCGCGACGGCGGCAGCTCGACCGGCGGCGGCCATGGCCTCCGGCCGCCGGTCAGATTGTAGTCATGGTGGTGGTTGGTTACTTTTGGTCTCTAGAAATGCTATTGGGAGTGTTTGGATATGAGTTTTGACAGATTTGAGTTAACTCGGTACCGAGTCAACCGAGTCGACTCGGTAAACAAGCTGGTCAACATATATCTCGAGTCAAACGCGGTCAAACCAGAAAACCGAGCTTACAGTATTGTTCGTGACGAAAAATCTCGCGGGATAGACTACTTATTCGTTGATTTTGGTGTCGGGTCAAGAAAGTCAAAGAAAGTCAACCGGGTCAAACCCGTGACGAATCTGGTCAACGTTTTCGAAGGGTCAAACGAGGTCAAATCTGGAAACCGAGCATGGATTATCGTTCGTGGCGAAATTCTACTTGGAATGGACTATTCGCTCGTCGAATTCGGATGTGTTTAGCATTTTCGGTTAACCGGGTTCGAGTCTGCGTACCGACCGGAGGTATAACCATGTTCGCTATCTTGTTATTGTTTTAGTAGTATTGTGTACGTCGTGTGAGGAACGTTCTGTCAAATAGAAGTATTATTGTATGTAAAACGACGATAACAAGAAAAATATATATAAAGTATTTATTACAATTTTATGTAATAAACTTATGATTTCATGATTAACAAAACCTTGATTTTATAAACAGTTATGATTATATATAAATCAAAATCAAACAAAGACGGGATATAATATAATCATATAAGTTAACCGATCTTAGAGTTTATAAACATAAGCTATGATTTTATGTAATAAAAACTATGATTTTATGCTATAGAATGTTATGATTTCATGTGAGATAAAAACTTATCATTTTATGTAAATTCACATAAATAAGACATGTCATTTCTGTTAATAGAAGTTATGATTTCATGTAAACTACAAAACGGATATATATATATAAAACCTATGATTTTATGTGAAGTAATATTATGAATTATTATTAACAATTTATGATTTCATGTGAACTATAAGATGGATAGATATATATATATATATCTATATATATATAAATATCATATTTATATAAAATCTATGATTTCATGTAAATAAATATCATGATTTTATGTGAAACAGATATAACATTTGAAGTATACATAAGATATGATTTTATGTAAAAGCTATGATTTTATGTAAATCATAAATAGATTGATGTATATACACAAGATATGATTTTATGTAACATTTGAAGTATTATAAAACATAACATGATCGAGACTCGAGTGATATCGTTTAATTCAGTTAATCTGTCAAGCAGGCCACACAACCGTACTGTCACTAAAGGCATACGACCGTGTCCGGCAGGAACTGTTTAATTAGGGATTGACAGATAAATTACGATCGTAACCGGGTTTAGGCCATACGACTGTATTGGGACATCCGGTTGTATTGGGACCTCAACCTGCGGACGCATCGTACCGTTTAAGGCACGGAGCACAACCGAGCCTCCCCAGTATTATTACTGTATTAAGTTTAAATGTACCTATACTTGTTTAGGTCATTGGATTCTCCAAGCTTAACATGACGTTAAGCCTTGTCTAGGCAATTGCATCTGTGACATCTGTGGATTGTACGCAATCCTATCCGTATGACTTGGTACTTCGAAGATCTGTGAGTCCTCTGACTTCCCTCATTAGTTAACTGTTTGAGATCACATTTATGCTATGATGTATTTGTTATATCTGTTATGATTATCATGTCGAACACTGTGAGTCGGAATGCCCTGTGTGGGTCATTATAGACTTTCTGGTCATTATGATTGAACCAATAGGCATATAAGGGATTATAACGGCCATTATAGTTGATTTATCCATGTTCATCCGGATCCTCTAGTATTAGGTAACTAGGGGGAATATGTCCTTATATGTTGAAATGAAATTTCTACTCGTAGAGGGATTACGGCTGATTGCGACGTGCCCGTAGAGTACATGAAGTTTGACCTTGGGTGCGACATGATAGATTTATGAACTGAATGTGTTAATAACTGTTAATGTGATGATGGTAGTTACGACTCACCAACAACGTTTGTTGTTGACATTGTGTTGACTTATGTTGCAGGCAAGTGTGTGCAGGTGATGATGTATCTGTACAGGAACATTGGGGTACTAGTTGTGGCTATCTGATAGAGCCTGTATGAAATTAATGAATGTACGTTGTTCAGTGCATGTTATGACTACAATTCCTTGATGTATGTATCATTTGTTTGTTCAGTTCTGGGTCTATCCGGGGCTCCTGATTCTATTAGGTCGGAAAGAGGTGCTTTGTGCATCCTCCGTCAAGAGCCGGCCTAAGGTTTCACTATGAGGACTGGACGTCCGTGTTGTTGTATGTTTTATTCTGTTGTTGGTGCCGAGTAAACTGATACGGACAGCCGGTCCCACACCCTCCCCCGCACCTGGCAGGGGGCGGCGGAGGGGGGTGTTACAGGTTGGTATCAGAGCCAAAGGTTCCAGCAGATTGGAGTCTCTTAGAACCCCTAAGCTTGAGCCTGTAAGGACTCTGGGACTAAGCACGGTGCTAAGTCTAGGACTTAGGCGGAAGTCTGTGTATTAGGGAATAGTCGAGGTTTAGTGTAAGGTCGGTGGTAGTTACAGCCTTGCAAACTGTCATTCCCACCCACAGGTGCACTAAGACTCGGCGAACCCTAGTAGACATATGAATGCTGATAGTCATCTTATTTTGTTTAAGTGTCTGGCTTAGGCGGAAGTTTGTGTGTTAGGGGGATATCAAAGGTAAAGTGTAAGGTCGGTAGTAGTTACAGGCTGCAGACTGCCATTGCTACCCACAGGTACACCGAGACTTGACGAACCCTAGCAGACACATGGATGCTGATAGTCTTCCCAATTGGTGTCCAAGTATTCCATTTTTCTTTTGTGTGCGAAAGTGTAATAGGACACATCGTCCTTTGTGTGAAATAGGGTACGGTACCCTAAGTGTGCATCCGTATTACTGTGTTTGAATTCTATGCCAATTCTTCATCTTGATATGTCCGTCCATGTGATTTGTGTTGATTTCATTTCTCTTGGATTTCTTCCCATTGTCACATCGTTTTCCATGTCTTGATTGTGTACGGATTTTTATGATGTACCTAGATCGAGGAAACTTAGGAGTCTAAGCATTTGCCTACATGATAGGATTCGTTTAGGATTCCGTATGTTTTCGATTTTTACTCGTAGTCATAATACTGCACTGATTCTGATTATGAGGGCTCCCGATGTGATATTCCGGGAGACATGAAGAGTACCCCAACTATGAAAAACGTGTTCCTTGTTATGAGGGCTCCCGATGTGATATTCCGGGAGACATGAAGAGAACCCCAACTATGAAAAACGTGTTCCTTGAGACGTCGTGAAACGTAAAAGGAAATTGGTTCCACGTCATAGATGCATATTTTAATTGCCTATTCAATATTACATGTGTTACTTGCTAATGTAGTATTTCGGTTATCTCTTTATTCGATATCGAAAGTTGTTGCCAGCAAGATTGTAGACAAAGGAGTGAAAACACTCATAGGATTGGAGTTATCTAACTAGAAACTCTCGCCTGCATAAACTAAGAGAATTAGATGAAGTGGATTGAAACTGAAGACCAAAACGATTAAGGTGGACGTAATGAAGATTTTCAAGATAAAGCGGAGCTCAACGGACGACAACTACCAACGACGACACGACGACGCTAATTATCTCTACTCAACATGGCGAAGTAAAGGAGACAACAATTCATTCAGACGACGACAAGATGTGAAGCAGCAGCAGATGACGACAAATTCTTCTTATTCTTCCTTACCTCTCCTTACGACGCTGACGACATTATATGTACTAATGATTATCTTGAAATCTTTCTTGTGTAAAGTTGTTACTTTCAGGTCATATCGGACTCGTGATCTGATCCCTTTTGTACCATCAGCCTTGCTTAGTTGATGGAATTTTTCCGTTAGTCGCACGACCATTTTGATTGATCTTATTAATTTGATCCGGCAGAGGTGGCACCATTGGTGAGGGCACCCTGCTTCTATCCTAATGTACGGTATTTTGATTCGTACCGTTTCCATACTTGTGTGAGTAATAGTTAAAGTGCAAAGGCTTGGAAGCTTAGACAAGTAAGTGTCTCGATTTTCGTGGAGAATTATCACACAAGTAACTGTCACGTAAATCTCAGGCGTTGAGATCGACGTTAACTTCGTGCGTTTTTCTGATAATTGTACTCGTATTCTAAATTCGGATGATAATCCTGGAGCTAATTGATTAGCAAAGAACCATACGGCTAGTTTTCCCGACGGAAATGTGGATTGTCCGAAATTAGAACTCTTCTTTTTAAATCTATTGTTTAAACCAACAGGGTTTAAGGAACTTGACAACGACTGTCATGATAGATTTAATTTTATGAAAGACATTTTGAGGTCGGTTCGTTCAATGATTCAGAGAAGGAGTCGTGGTGCGAGATAGCAAAGTCTAGTAGTAAAATTACTACAAAGTGCGACCTAAGGATGGCAAATGTTTGGAACATTACCAGGAATGATGAAGACAGATTCATAATTTAACCATAAGTTGGTGGCGATGTATAGAACTATACAAAGCCAGGAGAGAATGGTGGACATACTAGAATATATGAGAGTAACTGATGCGAGTATTGCTTGCACGCTACCGAAGGGTAACGACCCAAAGGTTACAACTTGTGTATGAGAACGTGCACATTTTCGGTGATGGTGCATTTATCATTATGTCCGAAGTGTGGTGGGATAGCTGCGGCAAGCCCTATATATAAACACCTTGGGCATGATGGTTTACGGCGCCTGAATCGGGAAGTGTGGAAGGTAGGTATAGAGACCACATGTTTATGATGATTGGTGAGCTAGTGTTGACGGCAATGACATAAGTCCTTTAGAGAAAATGGACTGGCGATTAGGAGTAATGTGACACTCCATGTGAATAATTATCCTGAACCCTTGACACATGTCAAAAGGAGATTAGAGACGACATTCTAAAGAGTGTAGGCTAATGATATGTTGGTCCAGGTGGACTAGATTGAACCGATGAATTCGTGAGATTGATAAACTTAACACGTACAATGGATATATATATTTTAATCCTTTGCTGAACGCAAAGGAGGGGAGAGACAGAAACATTAATTGGTTTTATATATATATATATATCCTTACTGCCTAATCAATCCAACTAGGGCTTGTGATAATTTAAGAGTAGGGGATGTTTAACGTAAAGTGATGTTGTGTTCCACTAGTTACCCCAATAATCTCTTCTGGTTTCGTGTGGTCGTGACTGGATATTCGGAGCGAGACATAATGTCTTTTGTGAACCAAACCTTGAATAGGCATGTACGGGTAAAGTTCGGTATGTATATATCAATTATGTGAGCAAAGATATTGTGTCTCCAGAGAGGGACACACAGAGATAGCTATGAGTAGCTATTAAAGTTATGGAATTGGCACGACCGTTGGTGCGTTTGGAACCAACCACGAGGCATTTATGTTCGATGTCAGGTTATGTATTTGCGATGCATGACTCGTTGGGATTGGATCCTTCAAGCTGGAAATGATTGATCGTCTATAATGGTTTAATTTAGCGAGGTGTATGATGCCCTCGGCTAGTGTAGCAGGCTAACTAGTAAGGAAAGAATGAAATTGTGAAAGACATCTTGAATCACCATTAATGGTGAAGTCAGATTATATACTATACTCGAAAAGTTGAGTATCTTGATAACCGATGAACTTGAAACCGTGATGGAATATGAGTATGAGCATATTGAAATTGATTAGTAGTATAGACTACTTGTTTGATACTGAAAACCTCATGTGGTTATAGTATTTGTAAGTATGATTATCTATGAATATCGTGATTATCTTCATGGTAAGGACCTTTGACAAGCGCTTTAAGTATCCTTGGGAAATGGTGATCTTGATAGATCGAATCGAATATGTGAGTCCATGTGATTGACTTGTAGTCAAGACGACTCTTATGTGTTTCCATGAAGGGAACTATGATAATAAGCTATGAGTAGCTTGGTATGACCAGGATACTGTGAAGTTGGCATGTCGGTCCGTATGGTATGAAACCTATTGCAATACCTTGATGCGTTATCATTACGTATATTTTGTTGTGTATTTGTGCTACACAACTTATGTGATAGACCTAAGTTAGGTCCCTCTGGATGTATTGAAGTGACCTTTGCGTTAAGACGCATATAAGGTTCGATGTGACAGGGCCGATGGCTAATTATTGGATGTGTTCCTATAAGGCCACAACATTCCCTGTAATAGGGCATATGTTTTGAGTCGGTTCCTTAACATGAAGTCCTGCAACTTCTCTTCGGAAAATCTGATAATGAGAAAGACTCGTCAAATTTGTGACTTGTCGCTACTATAGGAATCAGTTACTAGGTCAGATTATCAGTAAACCTACGGAGGTGAGGCTGGTTAATTCCGCATGTTTCACCAAGTGAGGGTGATGGGAAAAGAATGCTGATCGGGAAGTGACAGATGGTTCCTATGGTTTGATGTCGGAGGAATTCCTTTTGATAACACTACAGAGTGGTGATTAAGTCCGTGTGGTAGTGAAATCACTTAAAGGTATATCGGACGTTCGTGGCATCATCACTAGAACGGTAATCGTATTGCAATTAGTTTGCAATTATAGTACGATATACGGGACGCCGTATCAAGACCGAGTGATAGCCAATACCACATGATGAATTATCGTACGAACTGTCAAGTATCAAGTGATAGTAAGTCCACGCTAACGGCATGTAAGTCCACTGGGTAGTAACATCATTGGAAGACATCATGGGCCACGTGGTGGCATTAGTAAGATAGATGTCCCTAGGTGAACATCATGCGTGATGTGATCCACAAGCATTAGGTTACTCCCCGTCCTGGTAGGTAGGGCGAATTTCGGGACGAAATTCATTTAAGGAGGGGAGAATGTGACACCTTGTTAATTCCGGTAAATCTGGGGGAAATTTTTCCAATTAATAAACTGGACTTGGTAAGCCCAGTTAGGCCCGTTAGGCCCATTAAGAGAATTGTGGCCCATCAAAGGCCCAATCCATATACTCGAGGTCCGGATAATTCGTTATAAGTATTCTAACGATTCGTTATGAAATACAAGGTGTTGCGGAACGAGAAACGATGAAATCGGTAAACGGGACTGTTACGCAACATTAACCGAAAAGGACGTATTTAATTATTTAAGATGGCTTAACCGACTCTGTGAAGTTAAAAGTATTTTTCTGAGCGTTCACAGAGAATTACAGTCATGATTATATATTCGGATCGTAAAACAGAGACTAACGAGATTCGTGTTAGATACACGCTTTATACCGCCCATTCGATCGAATAATTATCATATTATATATTATTTGATGATTTGAGTGTTCCAAGAATATTTACGAGACATTTATAATATTTCAGTCACTCAGGAATTATTACGAATCATTTACGAAATAATCGGTATTTAACGAGTTCGGAGATCGCGGTATAATACAGATATATTACTGATTTTATCTAATATTGTACCACACTTTGACCCTTTGACTAAAAGTACTTCAAGTGAAGTACTACTTTTAGTGTGGTACATATGAGATACATTTTATTTTTTTTTTAGAAAATGAAGTGGAGAGAAAGAAAGAGAGAGAGAGCCGTGAGGCTCCTCCCTCTCTCCGACCTCCAAAATCCGGCAGCCACGGCGACCATGGCCGGCGGCGACCCTCCGGCCTCCCTCCAACCATCACGCTGCCCTCTCTCTCCCTGCCCGACTCTTCCTCTCTCTCGTGTTGTCTCTCTCCGGCGCGAGCAACAGCAGCGGCGCCGCTGCCTCGCTTACGGTGGCGGCGGCGGCTGCGGTTTACCCGAGCGACGGCGGTCCGACGGCGGCGGCGCCCCCCTTTGTACCCGTTTGCGACTCCGGCGACCTTTCCCGTTGTTCCTGAGCCCGTCTCCGACCTCGAACACCGTCAGACACCACCACAGCGGCGGCGGCAGCCGCGATTCGGCAGCCCAGCGGTGGCGGTGCCGCCCCCCTCTCGTCTCCTCCGGTGGTGGTTAGTTTCTATTCTCTGTTCCCTTTATTTTTCGAGCTCATTTCCCGTTTTAAGCCCCGATCTATTCATGCATGTACAGATCTGAGTTGTTTGATGATGTTATGATGATGATTACGGTGTTTCGCGACGGCGGCAGCTCGACCGGCGGCGGCCATGGCCTCCGGCCGCCGGTCAGATTGTAGTCATGGTGGTGGTTGGTTATTTTTGTCTCTAAAAATGCTATTGGGAGTGTTTGGATATGAGTTTTGACAGATTTAAGTTAACTCGGTACCGAGTCAACCGAGTCGACTCGGTAAACAAGCTGGTCAACATATATCTCGAGTCAAACGCGGTCAAACCAGAAAACCGAGCTTACAGTATTGTTCGTGACGAAAAATCTCGCGGGATAGACTACTTATTCGTTGATTTTGGTGTCGGGTCAAGAAAGTCAAAGAAAGTCAACCGGGTCAAACCCGTGACGAATCTGGTCAACGTTTTCGAAGGGTCAAACGAGGTCAAATCTGGAAACCGAGCATGGATTATCGTTCGTGGCGAAATTCTACTTGGAATGGACTATTCGCTCGTCGAATTCGGATGTGTTTAGCATTTTCGGTTAACCGGGTTCGAGTCTGCGTACCGACCAGAGGTATAACCATGTTCGCTATCTTGTTATTGTTTTAGTAGTATTGTGTACGTCGTGTGAGGAACGTTCTGTCAAATAGAAGTATTATTGTATGTAAAACGACGATAACAAGAAAAATATATATAAAGTATTTATTACAATTTTATGTAATAAACTTATGATTTCATGATTAACAAAACCTTGATTTCATAAACAGTTATGATTATATATAAATCAAAATCAAACAAAGACGGGATATAATATAATCATATAAGTTAACCGATCTTAGAGTTTATAAACATAAGCTATGATTTTATGTAATAAAAACTATGATTTTATGCTATAGAATGTTATGATTTCATGTGAGATAAAAACTTATCATTTTATGTAAATTCACATAAATAAGACATGTCATTTCTGTTAATAGAAGTTATGATTTCATGTAAACTACAAAACGGATATATATATATAAAACCTATGATTTTATGTGAAGTAATATTATGAATTATTATTAACAATTTATGATTTCATGTGAACTATAAGATGGATAGATATATATATATATAAAATCTATGATTTCATGTAAATAAATATCATGATTTTATGTGAAATATGAACGAATAAACTTATACATAAAAACTATGATTTTATGTGAAACAGATATAACATTTGAAGTATACATAAGATATGATTTTATGTAAAAGCTATGATTTTGTGTAAATCATAAATAGATTGATGTATATACACAAGATATGATTTTATGTAACATTTGAAGTATTATAAAACATAACATGATCGAGACTCGAGTGATATCGTTTAATTCAGTTAATCTGTCAAGCAGGCCACACAACCGTACTGTCACTAAAGGCATACGACCGTGTCCGGCAGGAACTGTTTAATTAGGGATTGACAGATAAATTACGATCGTAACCGGGTTTAGGCCATACGACTGTATTGGGACATCCGGTTGTATTGGGACCTCAACCTGCGGACGCATCGTACCGTTTAAGGCACGGAGCACAACCGAGCCTCCCCAGTATTATTACTGTATTAAGTTTAAATGTACCTATACTTGTTTAGGTTATTGGATTCTCCAAGCTTAACATGACGTTAAGCCTTGTCTAGGAAATTGCATCTGTGACATCTGTGGATTGTACGCAATCCTATCCGTATGACTTGGTACTTCGAAGATCTGTGAGTCCTCTGACTTCCCTCATTAGTTAACTGTTTGAGATCACATTTATGCTATGATGTATTTGTTATATCTGTTATGATTATCATGTCGAACACTGTGAGTCGGAATGCCCTGTGTGGGTCATTATAGACTTTCTGGTCATTATGATTGAACCAATAGGCATATAAGGGATTATAACGGCCATTATAGTTGATTTATCCATGTTCATCCGGATCCTCTAGTATTAGGTAACTAGGGGGAATATGTCCTTATATGTTGAAATGAAATTTCTACTCGTAGAGGGATTACGGCTGATTGCGACGTGCCCGTAGAGTACATGAAGTTTGACCTTGGGTGCGACATGATAGATTTATGAACTGAATGTGTTAATAACTGTTAATGTGATGATGGTAGTTACGACTCACCAACAACGTTTGTTGTTGACATTGTGTTGACTTATGTTGCAGGCAAGTGTGTGCAGGTGATGATGTATCTGTACAGGAACATTGGGGTACTAGTTGTGGCTATCTGATAGAGCCTGTATGAAATTAATGAATGTACGTTGTTCAGTGCATGTTATGACTACAATTCCTTGATGTATGTATCATTTGTTTGTTCAGTTCTGGGTCTATCCGGGGCTCCTGATTCTATTAGGTCGGAAAGAGGTGCTTTGTGCATCCTCCGTCAAGAGCCGGCCTAAGGTTTCAATATGAGGACTGGACGTCCGTGTTGTTGTATGTTTTATTCTGTTGTTGGTGCCGAGTAAACTGATACGGACAGCCGGTCCCACACCCTCCCCCCGCACCTGGCAGGGGGCGGCGGAGGGGGGTGTTACACATAATCTGTCTGGTTCAAAACAATGGAAAACGTATGGGGAGATACATTTGAAGGTATATACATTCTGCATTTCCATATTCCATACATTTGTACAACTTAAGAAAAACTGCTTAGGAAGATGGAATCTACATTCTAATCATTTTAGTTTCTATAATGCTAACATTTGAAGGTATATACACTCTACATAAGTGAAGGCATCACGTAGCATTTCCTTCGTATAATCAAACTCGGGAGGTCTATTTTCATCAGGGCAGTTAACTTCAACCTTAGAAATAGTTTCTCCATGGAAAGACCAAACCTTATAGTTTTCATCGAAACCGTGGGCAAACAAATGATAACGCACGTTTCCAATTGAGTGGTGACACAAATTGATACACTCTACACAAGGACATGGTATGACATCTGAATTTGGATTATTAATTTGTGCAAACTCTAAAAAGGCATTCACACCTTCGTCATATGCGTTTGATAGTCTATTAGACGAAATCCATGATTTATCCATGACCTTAGCATTACAACAAAGAAACTTCAATTTCTATTTAAAGTAAATCAAACAAAAATGTTACTTAATTTAAAGTTAAACATTCATTTATTACTAAAAGCAAAACAATATACATAAGAGCAAATACTAAAGATATAAACCCTGATTATCAGTAGACGGACTATTAATAAAGATGCAAATAACAACACAATCTCATTTTAATTTCAATAATGACAAGCATGGTCTAAAGGAACATGCAAAACAACACAAGTTTTAAAGGAGAATTCAGCCATTGACAATGGGATTCCAAAGATTGAAATAACAATAGCACATAAAGCAATTACTTGGGATTTGAAGATGCAAATATCAGCCTTAATTTAAGTCAACCAATATCGAAGAAGAGTTGCATCATTTTCTGCCTTAATATGAACCTGACACATAAATTACAAAGAACGTCAAGGCATTAATAACTAAATTCAAAAGTTACATGTTACAAAAGGAGTATATATGTTAAACAGTTGATTAAACTCAAAGAAGCTACAACTAGGCGTAGATCCCTCAAAAACAAAACTATAGCAATGGTTGCAAAATAAACAGTTGATTAAACTCAAAGAAGCTACAACTAACAAATCTTAATGAACATATGAAAAAGGAGATATATGCAAAACTAATCAAGTATCCCTAACCTTAGCACTATTATCGATCATGATGTTAGCAATAATCACTTTTCAAGTAAGGAGCGAATTTGACTTTTGGAGTCAAAGTTAGACCAGATTTAGTAGATGTTCTAAGCACAAACTATAAATCATGAAACAGATTCAAATCTTAAACTGAATCATACTCGGCCAAATCCAAATCATAAAGTAGGTAAACAGGCAAACAGACTAGGGCTTTTCTTAACTAACAGCAAGCAAAAACGAAACCACAAGATCACTAGGTAACAAATAGCATTGTCTCACAAATGATTACAAAATTGAATTAGAGCTTGCTACAATATACTTCCAAATCACTCCAAAGAATAAAACATCAATTGCAAACAAAGTATTGAGCAAGCACAAAACAGATGAAACCTAGAATTACTGAATTAGGTGTCAACAAATATGCACTGCTCAAGAGCAGCAATACAGGACATGATCTACTGATATCAAATTCGAACAATAAAATCAAGTTTCTATACATCTGCAAAGTTATACCAAAATCGAACCTGTTAATTGATTTCAAATTTAACTCAAAGTTGTACCAAAATCGAATTATGTTGCATTAATAGAGTCAAAATCCACAACCGAATCTACTGATATCAAATTCGAACAATAAAATCAAGTTTCTATACATCTGCCATTCATGAAACTTCACGAACATGAACTCAGAATTTGCGAATACATAAAACATCTGAACCAATTTCGAAATTGAGAGACGAGATGGAGGAGACTGACCTTTCACACAATCGAACGGCGGAATGGAGCTGGAGATCAAGAATCGCAATCTAGGGTTGCGCCGGTGAGGGTTATGCGATTAGGGCAAAATCGCCGGGCAAAATCGCCAGTGAGGGTTGAGGTTCTATGCTTCCGACGGTGCTGGTGACGGCAGAGGCGAAGTTTAACGCCGCTTAGCGCAAAATCGTCGGTGACGGCAGAGGTGGAGTGCGTGCAGAGGTGAACTTCTCCTTCCGAATCGTCGATTAGGGCTAAAATCACGGGAGTGAGTAGGTGGGCAAAAAAACTTAGCGAGAGAACTAGCGAGGAGTGATTAGGGCTAAACGATATTTTTTTAGAGTGGTGGGAAAATTTCATTGAGAGCGGGAAAAAAATTAAAAAGTGACGAAAAAATCAATACGCTCGATTAAAAACTATCGTCCGTGTTTTTTTTTCAATTTTTATGACAGTCTCTTTATGACGGTCACAAATGCGGGTTGTATATTTTTGAGAATTTAGAAATTATGACATTATTTTAATAACGCTCACGTATATGCGTCATAAAAGCAGTGTGTGTCATAGTTCGCACGTCATTAAAGGCCCTTTTTCTAGTAGTGCACATTGTCACATAAATATCATAAAATATAATTGTTCAAGTTACTTTACCGACGTCTAGACTCATGTGAAATGCTCGTGTAGTGACGGTCACACAAACCCTAACTATGCGTTTAATGTAATGCATGCATGATGTTTATAAAACGTTCGTAATAACGTAAGTTTAGTCTAATCAGGAAATACCTAAAAAGTCGCATCGTCACATACATGACATGTAATGCTAACTATTCTAACTAACTAAAGTAACGGAAGTTATTAACGGATTTAACCTGGAAATTACCAATTGTCACAGTTGCAAGGAAGCATGGCATTTTAGAAGTCAGTGTCTGAAGGAGAAGAAGGAAGCCAATGTTGTAGTTGCAGATTCAGATATGCTCATCTGTAGTGTAGAGATCAACGTTGGTTCCTAGGTAATGGACTCTGGTGAAATGTTTCATGCAACCATCCCAACCTGAATAAAATGTGTGTTTGCCATGTGATCGGGTTTAGTAGAAACGTTCAGATGTTATGTTATGATATTCGATTGAAAGTTTACCCAACATGTTAGGCTTAATTTATTATTAACTAATACTTAAGGTTATGAAGTTAAGGTATACATGGGTTTACCCCTAGAATTATCATATAATTAGATATACCAAGCGGAAAGTATATAATTGTAGTGGGGCTTTAATCAACAAGAATTAGTAGGGGGACTATTTGCATTGTTTTTGCCTTAATCAACAAGAATTAGTAGGGGGGACTATAATTATACATGGGTTTACCCCTAGAAACACCAATGTCTACTTTTTTTTTTTAACAACAATTTCATGTATACCAGGCTATCGCACCCCTCCGATAGAGAAGCCTCGTATCCCACTGAAGTCAGACAAGAGTGTCTTAACATTTAACCGTGCCTCTACTAATGTCTTAGTTGGGGCTTGAACGTTCCCCTAGGAAACCATACCGCCGGCTGCCACTTGACAGTCATTGTGCCACCAAAAGAGCGGAACTCTCTGGCGTAACACACCAATGTCTACTAATTTGCTCTTGTGATTGTTATTTTTAACCCCACATGATAAAGAAGCATATTAGAGCATTTACAATAGATTTCTTATCTTTATCCTTATAATTATCATTATTTTTTCTCTCTCTTTCACTAACAACCACAATATATTAAATAATACTTTTTTATACCCTTATCATTACATTTTCATTTCTTTCTCTCACATTAAACCTCATATTTTACCAAATCAACAATTTTTTTATCAAATTTACAAATGAAGAGTAATTCTTTCTCTCTCTTCCACTCACAACCACTGTACACCTCAAATTTTAAGGACTATACTCACAGATTTATAAGGACTCTACCATGAATGCTCTTAGAGCATTCACAACAAGATCTTTATCCTTATCCTTATAATTTACCTAAAAACTCTCATTTCTTATTTTAATTTCCACTTTATAAAAACTCATACATTAGGTTCTTTATTCATATCTCTATATTAGAGCATTCACAACAACATATTTATATCACACCTTATCCTTAAAATTTAAGAAAAATATAAGAAATATCTATTTTTGTCATACATCAACATCTTTATACTTAAATCTTATCCTTCAATTTTAAGGGTAAATATAAGGGATTGGTAAATATACCAATCTATTATACAAATATGAGTTTTTTAAAGATAAAGAATGTGATGTGGGTGTTTTTTAAAAGTCTTAAAATATTATGGATAAATGTGTTTTATGGGTAAATTATAAAGATAAAAGAAGCTGTTGTAAATGCTCTAAGGATTTGGTAAATACAAGTATTTACTTAGTATATTGATAAAATATAAAGATAAGGGATAAAGATAAAAATCTTGATGCAATGATAAAAATACAAAAACAGTTAAAATTTACGGATAAAGATGGTTTTAAAGATCATACTATGAAAGCTATTAGTATCTTTCAAATTAATTGCATTATTTTTGAGATCATACTATGAATGCTCTTAGCAGGGTCGGTCCCGAAAACCCTTAAAAAAACTTTAGGCGAGATAAAAAATTGGCCCTTATAATATAAAGACAAATGCGCTATGCACATATATAAAAAGACAATAATACAACGAGAATTATAATAACAAGAAATAAAACTAACCTTCAAATATCTAACCAAATCGTGAAGGGTGGAACGAGTGGCGGTTTCCGGAGAAAAATGTTTAATAATTTCTAAGTATTAAATAAATTAAGACTCAATGTTACTAATTGGAAATTTGAGTGTTATACAAAATTTGACTATATTATAACTTTTACTATGTTTTCAACAAGGAACCTAATTCTAAGCTTAATTTAAACAAACCACATCAAAATTCATACTAAATATCACAATCAGGTTAGAATGTATATATAACAAAAACTAGTTTTTGTTACCCGTGCCACGCACGGGCGGATTTTTTAAAATTAATAATCATAACAACATAATATAGTAAATGTAATTCGATAATTGGAATGAAAGAAAAAAAGCAACATTCCCAAATGTAGAAAGTTACAAATTCGAAATTACAGACTTATAAATAACATTATGTTTGGTTTGTCACATTTCCGTCTTCATCCAATATGCAAAGTTTTAGTTCATCCCTGCTCTTAACCCTTGATAACGCAACGTAAAGTTGACCATGACTAAAGCCAACAAAACGGGGACACGGATCTTTAGAAGTAACTTGTGACTTGACAAACCAGAAAACTGTAATCCACTAAGGAAATGAAGAGAGTAGATATTTTTATCAACGTTCTCTTGAACAGTCTGTGTTTGGCATAGAGAGACAGAACTCAAATACTCTTTTTCCTCATCTGGATTGACTGATAACAAATTGTTATTAATCTCGTAAACAATTTCATTTGTAGGCGCCAAAATCGCTCTTTCCTTCCAATATGAGGGATCTTTGAAATTTTCCATGATAAAAAGGTATACGAAAGCAATAAGCTCTTGAAAAAAAATTTAATTGTAGTCTTTAAGTCCCGTGTGTTACACGTGATGGGTTTTTCTAAATATTTATAATAAAAACAATTATAATCTATTCGATAATGTATTTGAAAGGTTCAAGTCAAATTTTTTTAATAAAAACGATAATAATATACTCGAATGTAAATGTACTTGAATATTAAAATTTGAATCAAATATGTGACCCATCCGTTCAAAAAAAAAAGATGCGGCACATTTTGTTGAAAAGTAGAAAAATACAACTTAATAAACTTAAATTTAGAGTTGACACTTCCATTGATAAAAATTGAAATACATTATTAATATCAACTTTAATATAAAAGATTCAACGTAATTAACTTCCATTCCCTTGAAAAAGATGAGATTTAAAAAAATAAAGATAATAATACAAAAATATAGGCATTTCTATTAAATAAATAAGTTTGAAAAGAAAAAAAAAATACATGTTTAACTTGGTTGTGATGTTGGGTTCATTAGTAACTTGGCTGTGAAGAGGGTGTCCTCGGTTGTCGATCTTATGCGCTGTCTCCCGCGGCTGCGGGACCCCCAAAGCGAGCTCCTTCTGCTTCGCTCATGGATGGGGGTTGCTAAGCTGTTGTTTAGCCTCCGGACGTGTCAACCTACACACGTCGGGGAAGCTGTCTCTGTCCTTGACAAGGACCTCCGAGAGGCTATCGAAGACATTGTTGTTTGCGGGGGCGCTTTTTTCGGGGATCTCCAATGGAGGCTAGCTTCCCTCCAACATGTTTCGGGGGACATGGGTTATGTTCTACGGAAGATGTTTCCACGTATGCCTTTGTGGTATCAAGGGTCCAGTCGTGGAGTTTGCAAGACTACATTCTTTGGGGATGTGGTTTTAATGGGATGGATTCTGATTTCGAGTATGCGTTGGGACCCGTACGTGCTTCACTTCCCGAATTCGATTTGGGCGGGTTTTCTTGCAAGGACACCGCCTCCCCTAAATCTCAGGATACTTTGGCGAGTGCCCTGTTTAGCAAAATTGCCAAGAGTTTAGAAGTGAATTTTGCCCTATCCCCCCGTCAAAAGGCTGTGTTGGCTTTCCTTCGTGCCACCCCATGCTCAAGACTTCCTATCCGTCATCCCCTTCGAAGGTTTGGATCAGCGCATATCCGCAGTCGAGTACCAAGCTATCCTCAAGTACAGGCTCATGATCCCTATATTTCCTAATGATGGGCCGTGCCCTGTCTGCCGCAAGGCCTGTCTGGACTCCTTCAGCGAGCATGCGGTCCTTATAAGGAATTGCCAGGGTTTAAATACAGGCATGGCTGGGTCAGAGACGTGTTGTTCGATGTCCTGAAGCGTGTTGGTATCTCTGCTAAAAAGGAGGCTCCTGTTAATTTTCTGACGGATCCGCTTGAAGAGAGGTCTACCTTGTGGCCGGCCGATGTGCTGGTGGTTGGATGGGCAGGAGGGAAACACACTTGTGTTGACCTTACTGGCGTGTCTTCTCTTGTGGGGCTTAGGGACAATGGGTTCATCGCGGGGCAAGCAGCGCGGAAGGCCGAGGCTGGCAAAGTCGCTAAACACGAGGGAGCCTGTCTCGAAAATCAACACGTGTTTATCCCCTTTGCCTTTGATACTTTTGGGTTCCTTACGCCGGAGGCGGTTGAAAATGCGTGAGCATCGGATCGTCTACTCAATCTAGCTATTTGGACATCGAAACGTAATTAACCGATTGTTTTATTGATCACAAACGGACAATTACAATTAGTAAAACACTTAGAAACAGACACAGAGAAACACTCTCAGAAACACACACTTAAGAGAATTTCACACGTTCAGAACTACTCAATACAAAGAAAAGTTAGCTATTTATACAGCCTAGTCCAAACCCTGTCCGAACTCCAGGTTCGACCAGTCCAAACTCCTGGTTCGGACCAGGTTCGGCCAGTAGACAATTGGCTTGAACTTAAACTCTCCTTGATACTTCACACGACGTACATATCATGTATCAACAAACTTCCCCTCGTCGTGTGCAGTATCTCTTCAACATCATCAAATCTGTATCTTCAAACAAGCTCCCCCCTCAAGTGTAGAATCCGTTCGTCCAATGAGATGAATCTTCGAACAAACTCTCTCTCAACTTGATCGTAACTTGATCTTGAATACTTGACGATGTTTAGTGTATCTATGGTCCTTTATTAACAGCTTCAGAAGACTTGAAGTTGTGATACCTTGCACTTTAGCAATCTGCTCAAACATTTTAAATAATCTTGGTGCAAAACGTCTCTTCGAGACTCCAAGATATGATTTTGAAATTTGAATTTGTATCACGTGTTGATCAGATCGAAAATAAAGCAGAAAGAAAATCTTTTTGGCTTTTAGAAAATTTATATCAAAACAAACCTAAAATCTTATTGATTTTTCAAAGTTTATGCTAAAACACACCGAAAATCTTTTTGTGCTTTTCTTAAAATGAAATGAAATTGCAATACAGAATCAAACACTGTTTTTGGTATGATAAATATCACTATATGGGATCATACTGAACATAATGCTGATTGCCGGTATAATTTGTCCATCTTAAACTCAGGCAGAATCATACTCATAACATCTGGATATGTTAAAGTATTGATTAGATTTGCTTTGACCAGTGCACCCCACACTATCAGACATAATCAGACATTTTCCGTTTTTCTCTCTTTTTCCTTTTGTGTGATAACACTTGTGATTTTTCACAACGCATAATGTTTTTCATGATATTGTCAACTGTGTTCCATGCAAAAAGAAATAGGAACGTTAAATCGTCTACCTTAAGGTCGATCTTTCGATAAGCAGATAAGGCATCGGATTTAACAAAATAAGAAAATAAAACAAGTTGAAATTGTATAACCCAACAACAATCAGGTCGGTACTCCCGTACACGTAGAGAAAGTCCGATGAGTTATACGAAACACCAAAGAAAATAAAGCAGAACGTCAAACGAACAACGATCAGGTCGGTCTTGTGGACACGCAGAGAAAGTCCGATCGTTTGACAAAATAAAGAAAATCAAACAAGAATTAATCTTCGCAAAATGAACACATGTATACACAGTGACTTCTCATTTTGAATTTCACACTTATTTTTCTTTTTGTGTCATGAAATATGCATCAAGATGTTATCCACATGGTCAAGCAATAGTATTTAGTGTACATCACATCTGAATACTTTCTGATTTGCCGAGCCTACCAAACATATCAAACAATGATCTTATAGCTCTTTCATCTACTCTATTCATGAGTCAGATATGTCAGCCAATGTACCATGATTTCCCAATGATCAATTTCTCATTATTTTATATATTGTGCATGTATTCACCTTCCTTATATATTTGACATGTATTCACATTTTTCCCATAACATGAATTTTCACCATTTCTCCCCCTTAAAACGAAAACTCTATTTTTGGATTTTCATTTTACACAAAAACAGGACACTATTTTTGGGTTTTTGAGAAAAAATTGTACACAAAGAAAATTGATCAATCAACACGGATAGTTTGCAAATTTAGATTTCCAGAAACTTTTGCAGGTCAGAAAAATTTATCATGATATTTAAGTTAAGCAAAATACTCCTCCATCAACAACTTTGCAATCGTCGATAGGTCTTCTAGAAGTACCTGCACACTGGTCAAACTGATTAGTTCATAAATGACCCGAAGCGGATCGCTTCTGGTCGACCAGTGTCCTGAGTTTACATCGAAACCACCTTAGGTTTCCATTGTTGTTGTTTTGGTAATTCAGTTTTTGATGAAGCAGTCACAGGTGACTGTGATGATGAACCTACATTTTGTGACTTTTGAAAGATTGGAAGAAACCGTTGTTGTTTTAAGAAAAATGCAGGCTCAACGTCATCAAAAACTCTGCCTTGTTCATTAAAGAACATTGGTTTGGCAGGATTACCAAAAACTGGTTTCTTGTGAAACCGCTGAGATGCAGCAGCAGGCAGTGGACAATCTTTTGCCATATGCCCTGTTCGGCGGCAAATATAACATATTCGTTTTGTTTTGTCCCACTTTTGAGGCACCTGCGAAGAACAACTAACATGAATATCTCGAGCATGATCAGAGATAGAATCATATACATGTCGACGATGATCATAAACCCACTTAGAAGTTGGGCTTCGAGAATAAGAATCATCAGAAGAAATGTTAGCTTTTTGATTCTTCATGTTTGAAGGAGCAGCATCTTTGACAAAAACTTCAGAAATCTTTCTGGCATCAACACAATGAAGTGGAAATTATTTATCAGAGAAAAGTTGGTCTGAACCATTGAGCTTGTAGAATCTCTCAGGTTGAACCTTTTCTACTTTGAAAACCTCCTTCTTTAATTGTTTCATTTTAAGCTTCTTCAAATTCTGTGAGTTTAAACCTGAAACAACCTCAACTTTGTCCTTCATCCCTTGAAAACCCAAACCAACTTTCTTTCCAGAAACCTTCTCCTCAGATGTAGAATGTCCATTCTTTGCTAATCGAGAAAATTCAGCCTTCACTTTAGTTACATTCTTTGGATCATAGAAAATCGTCTCATCAAAGTAAGGTTGAGACTGAATCTTGTCACTTGAAGTGGCAGATTTCTCATTGTCAGCAGAGGATGAACCAAATACAAACTTTGGAGTTGGAGAAATCTCAGACATCTTTCCTTTCTTCTTTTTATTCTTCTTATTTTTCTTCTTTTGAACAACTTTTTCTTCTTCTTGAACCGATGACGAAAACTTGAATAATCACAGTCGTCCACCTGTTCCTTCACTTCCTTGAATGCTTCTTTTATTTGAGCAGGAGGCGAAGTTGTTTTGTCAAACATCTTTTCAAAATTCTCATCCTTAGCCAGAAAACTTGTAAATACTTGAGAATTAGAGACATTGTTCAGCAATTGATTGGCATCAATGACTTGAATTTTCAGATTAGAAATTTGTTGTTGTGCTTCAGCTAACTCCTTCTCAGTAGCAATCAATCTTTTGGCAACTTTGTGTGTTTCAAACTTTTGAATACGAAGATTTTCCATTCCTTCAAACAATTCTTTCTTCAGCTTATCTTCATTTCGCTTTTGGATTTCCAAATTTGTTGTTTGAACTTTATTTACACTTACTAACTCCCATTTTTCATCCAAATATTTTTCCATAACCGCTTGATAACTTGCAATTTTGGTAGCAGATTCTTCAGCATCCTTTGTGAGTAGCGCAAGCTTGATTTTTTAATTCTCAAACAAATTTTGAAAATCAGAAGCAGCATCTTCCGCTTCATCCTTCCATTTCTTAACTTCAATTATCAACTCATTTCTTTCTTCACAAACCTTTGCTTTTGCGAATTCAATATTCTTTTTAACTTGTTCAGAAATTTCTATCATTTCATTTAACAATTGATCTCTTTTCTCAAACACCCATTCTTCACAACCAATTCCTTTTCATGTTCCTGAGAAATCTCCAAATGTGAACTAACCAACGTGAATTCTTCAGAAAGCCGTTGAATTTTCTTCAACAATGAAGCATTCTCTTTCAACAAACTTTCCAGATTTTCAGCTGATTCATAGGAACTTGGTGTTAAACTTGTATCGGAACTTGTATCGGAACTTGTATCGGAACTTGTATCGGAACTATAGTCTTCTTGATGATCATGGGTAACAATTAAAGCTGATGAATCATACCCAAACTATTGACCCCAATCATAAACAACATCATGTTGAACTGTTAAAGCAGTTGTCTTACTTGTGTTACTAGAAGATGGTTGAGAAAAACCAGGCTTGCTTTCTTGAGAGACACCAGGCTTGCTAACATGTGCCTGTTGACATTCCTGAGCAAAATGTCCAAGCTTTGAATATTTATAACATTTTGATTGTGACTTGTCAAATTCCAATTTCTCATTAAAATCAGAAATATTTCTTCCATGTTTCTTGAAAAACCTTTTCGACTTTTGACTTAGCATAGCAAATTGCCAAGACAAATCCAATTCCTCCAAATGATCGTCATCAAGTGCATCCAGATCATCTCGAGTCATTTTTGCATCACCAACATTCTTGATAATCAAGCCAAATGATGATGAAATCAAAGCAGCAATCATTTTGGCATAATCATCTGTTGATTCAGCAGAAAAGGCATTCTGACTTGATGAATTTAAAATTGTAAAACTACAACCCCGTGATGAATTTTTATTTGAATTTCCAGACCCTCCAACCATAAAAGCAACACTTGGTGCAGAACTTACATTTGGCTTTGCTTTAGCATTCATACTTGCAGTATTCTCACCATGATACAACTCTGGATTTTGTAGAGTAGGAGTTGACTTCTTTGAGTTTACCATTTCCATTTCCCGAGCATGAAGTTTTCCAGTAAGCTCGTAAAATGTCAAAGTTGAGTATTCTTTATCATGAGTGAGTAGCAAAACATAGTTTTCCTATTTTTCAGGTAATGCTTCCATAATCTTCTCTTTCAAATCAGCATCAGTTTTCTCAATCCTAACAACCTTCAATTCACTTATCAAGTGTGAAAACCTTGAAACAAGAGCAGTAATGTTTTCATTGTCATAATATTGAAAATTATCAAATTCTTTATTCAACACTTTCTTCCGACTCTTCTTGTAATCAGCATTTCCTTCACATCTTGCTGATAAAGCATCCCACAATTGCTTAGACTTCTTGTAAGTGCTCAATTGATGTAGCAACTCAGTGGGTAATGCCATTGTAAGATAACCGAAAGCTTTTTGTTCAAGCTCGTATGATTTCCTTTCAGCAATATCAAAGGTGTGAACTTCCTTGAAATCTCCCGCATCAGTCGGATGTTGATAAAGCTTCTTGATTAGAATCCACAAATCGATATCATTCGTACTTATATAAGCCGAAAACCGTTGCTTCCAATTCTGATAATCTTCTAACTTCAACAATTTGGGAACTTTCTGACTTGTTCTAATTACGTTATCGAAGTTCAACATGGTTTGCATTGCACTTTGCATCGCAGCAAATGCTTGATATTCTGACATAGTTGGAAAATTTTGAATTCTGGTGGCCGAACTCTATCCGAACCTCAATACTAAGTCCGAACCTCCTCCGAACTCGTTCTGAACCTCAATAAATAGTCCGAACCCTTCTGAACCGTCCCGAACCCTGTCCGAACACTAACTCACTCCGAAACTCTCTGAACTTCTCCGAACCTCAACTGAACCTTAGATCAAACACCGAGCTTGGACCGAACTCTCACCGAACTCAATCCGAACTCGAACTTCAAAGCTCTGAACTTGAACTTCGGAGCGGTTACTCCGAACCCGATCTGAACAGTCCGAACCTCGACATCATTTTTCTAAAATGCTCGATTTTTGATGAATTTTGACGAGATTTGCAGCAGTAGGACAGAAAAACTGATAAGAAATGATCTAGGAGCAAATATGGCACAAAACACACGATAGAAATGAACGAACAGTGTCAAGAAGCTCGAGAAAACACCAAAAACGTTCAAAAATACCAAAATAGCAACCACAAATCATAGAGTGAACCAGATTACTATGATACCACTTGAAAATGCGTGAGCATCGGATCGTCTACTCAATCTAGCTATTTGGACATCAAAACGTAATTCACCGATTGTTTTATTGATCACAAACGAACAATTACAATCAGTAAAACACTTAGAAACAGACACAGAGAAACACTCTCAGAAAAACACACTTAAGAGAATTTCACACGTTCAGAACTACTCAATACAAAGACAAGTTAGCTATTTATACAGCATGGTCCGAACCTTGTCCGAACTGCAGGTTCGGCCAGTCCGAACTCCTGGTTCGGACCAGGTTCGGCCAGTAGACAATTAGCTTGAACTTGAACTCTGCTTGATACTTCACACGACGCACATATCAGGTATCAACAGCGGGTGGATTCCTACGACAGGTTCAACGGGTCATGCACAGCAATTCGACATCCCCCAAGGTGCATAACTTTGTATTTAGTAGAATTGGGTTTGCAATCCAAAAAGGGCTTGCGGCGCAGCTTGTTGCCCGCTTACCCGCCACTTCTTTATAATTTGGTGCTTTTTAATAAATAGAAGTACCTAAAAAAATTTAATTACTAAAAATGTTTAAAATAAAAAGAAAATCTAAAGGTTAATGATTTGAAAATAGTAGTCAAATACAGATAACTTATATTACACTGTGTTCTTTCATATCTTTCACGAAGAGCTCTTCAATCGTGCTTAAGTTTTTCTTCATGTAATCTACATCTTGGTATCGTGAGTGGGCAGTATGTTTGTTGGAAAAATATAGGAAAAAGATGTACCTTTTCCTAACTTTGGACCTAATTATCTATATGTAGATATAATAATTAGATGGGTTATTTGATATGGTTGAATAGCCTAGGACAAGGGCTTTCCAATGAGATATTAAACGTCCTAAGTGATTAAGAGGTGAATGAGATATCGATGCTCTGGCTTCGTCTCTTCTGTTATTTATTTCCTGTTTAGTATTTATTTCATTGTTCTGCTTCTACCCCTTTCTGTAGTGTAATAATATTATTCTGATTCAATCAAAATTGTGTTATTATTATTTCTATTTACAAATTCGCTGTTAATTTCCAGTAGCGTGGCATACAGTCTTAAAACATATTCAAACACCTTAGTTGTTCGAATTTGTAAACATATTGTTACAATCTTCTGCTTTGGTTACGAACACTTATTAGTGTCACGAACAATATTACATTAGAATTTTTGAATTCTATGTCTCAATATAATTTTGGTGAGCACTCGTAGTTGGTTCTATAAATTGGATAATGTTTTTAAATACACATATTGTTGTGGTACAAAACAATTGGATTAAAAAGGGCTTTAATCTCCGTGTGTTTTGTCCTGATGTTGGTTTTAACATGCGTGCTACAACTGGATAATTTATACCAAATGTATAAATGATTTATAAATGTTATTGTCCAACGTGAGTGCTACAAAGGACGATGTTTTTGAAAACCCGAACTTTATGTAAACTTGTTTTTGTGATGGCGGTGACCATTGATAATTTAATGTTTTACATTAATAAAATGGTTTTTGTTAATGTGTTTACAACCCTTGTAACGAGTCATCATAAGAATTAAACAAGGTTGAAAGTCTTTGAAACACATTGCTACTCTTGTGAGAAATAGCAACTGGTAAAAACAACTTGGTGTTGTTCTCAAATATATTTATTTGGTTAAACTTGGTGTTGTTGCTTTGAGCAGATTTGTTCAAAGACATGGAATTTCAAATGAAACGAGGACATGAAGAGATGAGTACGTGGAGTTCCAGTGAAGGAGTACCTCAAGACGAGACTCACGGAAATATCTTAGGGTTCACTCCATCATTTTCTGCAATGACACGAGTGATTGCATGTCGAGGTTGGTTCATAATGTCTGGAGCAACTGTTCATGCGTGCTCTAATCGGTATTCCTTTAAGGAGTATCACGCCATTAAAGGTCGCATAATGCTGCTAGATGGCACGAAGCAAAATGAAATTGGGATCGGTACTGTGGAATTAAAGGTGTCTACAGGATGTTCCCTTACCTTAGAAGATGTTGTTCATGTTCCTAGCCTTAAGAAGAGTGCTATATCTGTGAGCAAGTTGAATATCGATGGCTACTCGATATTGTTTGCATCTACAAATTCATGGAGTATGTTTCGTCATCGGAATTCGGTTAAGTTCCATGTGGTTGAAACTGTTGTAGGAGGACTACATCGATTAACTCTTTGGAGTGACGTTAAAGAGGTTATCGAGATATCTGATGATGAGAGTGTTGGGGATAGCAACTCTATATGATGTTATGTTTTAATTAAATAAGACTTTGTTTCGTTATGAAATATTGGTTTAAATAAGGCTCCTTTATGTTAATGTGCTTATGGTTTGAACTTTTTTTCTTTGATGTTTTGAGCATTAAAATGCAAACATTTATTCGAATTATTTCTAATTGGATAGTGCAAGATGTTAGTTGCTGATGTGTTCGGAACGACTCTAAAAATACTATAAAAACCTAGACCTAAACCTAGACCTAGACACACCTAATTTTACCGAAAGTACCTAAACTAAACTGAACCCTAAGGCAAGTGTACCTGTCGGATTGTAGCTAAGCTAAGGCAAGACCGGGAATATCGAACCCTAGAGACACTCTATAGACAAAACTAACCTAGACCTAGAAATGGAAATACTGAGTAATTTGATTTGGTTTTTGGATTGGATTTGATTTAACTAGAATTAACTACGCAACGAACAAACAAACGAAAACATGAAACTTTGGAGAAACTCGGATGAGAAAGAGACACCACCTAGACCTAGACTTCTTATTTAACACTCACAACTAAACTCGGCTATAGAAATCCTGATGGTGGTTAGTTCACCTTTTAAGTCCTTCCTAACAGATAATCCTATGCTCGGACAAGAGTTCACCTTTTGGGTACTTCCTACTTCAGCTAAACCTAACCACCCTCGAATCTAATCTAAGGCACCTTAGGCTAACCGGAGCTACCACTAACAAACTATAATGATTTGGAATAACAAGCTAGACAATTGACCTAGGGAATTTCCTTTTGGGACAACTCGATCCTAAGCAATTAACCAACCTGACTACCCAATAGCTATCACCCTTTTAAGTTTATTTAGCTAGCAACACACAAGATCCAAATCATCACTTACCAATTAAACCTATGACTACAATTAAGCAATCATGTCAAAGTGCAAGACTAACCTACAAGTTAACTACTTTACCTAAACCGGAAGACATCCGCAAGCAAAGCAAGGTCCAATCACTAACCAACAATCTAGATCAAGTATATACACGCATCATCACAGCAAATTAATGGAATTGAAAAGACTATCAAACATCAATCAGATAACTAAAACCGAATTAAAGTCGTAAACATCAAACAATAGTCATAATGGTCTAGGTGGTGGCAAATTACTTAGCCAACCACCATGAGATAATCACAAACACAGAAAAGTTCCAGAATTTGTAAACAAAACATGGTTTATGATCTAGCTAATACAATAACCAAAAATAAAGAAAGAACCGGAGTAATGATTTGATGATGAATTGTTCTCCCGGTTGACTGTCCTTGATCCCAGCTCTTCCCTGCTCCGAAAATCGCCTTTATTCGCTCTGAAAATCATCTGGAAGTCAAAGAATGACGAATGGAACCCTAAAATCGACTTTTAAATCGCGAAACCTCCTTTTGCGGGTTTTGAGGCTGCAAGCGTATCGCTTGCTAAGGGATTCACACCAGGCGATACGCCTGGAGCTCATTACACGACAATTTAGTCGGGCGGAACCGACTTTGACTTTCGTTGACCAGCCACTCCGCGCGTATCGCTTAGACACAATCCAGTCCCAGGCGATACGCCTGGGACATTTTGTTCAGCACTTGTCTTTATTTTTCTTCTATTCTTTCAAATCTCTCTCTCGGCCTCGGGAATTCATCAAATACCTACAAAACTTGCATAAACCATAAAAAGGACTCAAAGACACTAACTTAACTAAAACCAAATAAAACTAAAGAAAACCGACTCAAACTTACTCGAATACATAACAAAAGACTTAAGAAAAAAGGGATGTGTTTGCAACACATCAGTTGCACATGTATAACTTTTGAGCTAAAATTAAACATGTAAATCATATATGAAACACCCCTACATAATGGTAGAGGATATAGTGTATCAAAATACACGAACATGGTATATCTTGTAGGGTTGATGTGTTCAACAAAATACGGATACACAATTGTGAATTGTGACGTATGAATACAAGATTTGTTGTTATGGATTACAATATATGGTATTGTAAATTATAAACCTTTAGAGATTTATGAAGGTCAAGTAGATGCGTCTACCACCTCAATGTTGTTGAATTATTTGATGAATTGGTCTTCATTTGGGAGAGTTTCCTAAAAACGAATAGTTCTAGAAAACAAGGGATGATGCACCGCGTGTGCTATGGGTTGTTAAGTGTCAATTTGTTTGACTACATCTCAAAACCTAGTGAGTGTATCCTGGATTTATTCATATTGGTTATGAATGCACTCACCAAATTTAATTGAATTAATGCTCATGATGAGGCCTTCGAGTTTCATTGGTATTTTGGATACGTACTTAGGAAAATAGGTTATGATCCTAAAACCGAATAATGGGTTATGTATGGCTATGTAACATACATATGAGACGTACACAATGTTATTGGTCTAGTCTCACGAATTTGTCTAAACGGATGTGTGAATGTGGGAAATAGATATTGTAATATCCATTGAGGCTGTGATGAATCAGAATGATGCATCTTCTGTTCACATGCTAACGTATTGCAGTCTAAAGCATGCTAGACTAGCATTTGGTTGACTGTGATGCTCTGTTGAGATTAATCAACTATAACATTCAAGATACACATGAACACAATACTGGATTTGTGTTTAAACAAAGTTCTAATAAAGTCTACATTCGGTGTAAGGAACGTGATATAAACTATGGAAAACTTGAATGACTAGGCCATTAGAGTTAATATTACCTAGTTTTGACGCCTATAGCAATTTTGATTTCTTCCGGACCACTGGTTCTTTCGAACATGGTGTTCCGGACTCATGTGGGTATTCCACAATTTCTAGAATTGTGCTAGAGGTTAACTTAGAAGTATTCTAAGTATGAGGTGCTTGTGTGAACATACTTATGGAAAAAAGGATGTGTTGCTTACATCAACTCTAAAGCACTCGTGAGCTAATATATATAATGAGTTGAACTTATGGACCATAATGATACATTTGTTGTTCAAATCATGAGGGTCTAAGTGCGATCATAAGTGATGTCACATAAAGCTTATCAAAGTGCAAGCAATGTGGGGGGGGGGGGGGGGAGGGAGACCCTTTGAGAAACAACAAGTGTGATGGTTGAAATGGCATAACCATATAGAAAGGGAGAACCTTTCATCTCCCTATTTGGATACCATCCAATGACACTTATATGTGGGCGTGGCTTGCATTTGATACATGTTTGGCAATGAGGATTGCAATCATATGACTAAGTGGAGTACACAAAAGTCATGAAACTTGTGTTCACCTTGGAAAAACTACAATGTGGTCATAAAGGGTGCTTATTGCAAGTTAAGAACACATAATACAAATTGCAAGTTAAGATTATAGATCTTGGCTGCAAATTATCGTGGCTGGTTTGACAAAGTACGGGAGCCATCTAGATTATGATAACCGGGTGGTTGGGGTCCTAGGGGAAGATCCACTAGCTCCCATACTCATTGATGTGAGTAATGACAAGACATCTTGAAAGCAAGATTTGACATGAAAGACATGGGAAATAGACCGAAATCTGTTTTAGGAAATCGTGTTCAACACGAGCTCTGGCTTCGTCTCTTCTGTTATTTATTTTCTGTTTGGTATTTATTTCATTGTTCTACTTATACCCCTTTCTGTAGAGTAATAATATTGTTCTGATTCAATAAAAATTGTGTTATTATTATTTATGTTTGCAAATTCGTTGTCATTTTCCAGTACCATGGCATACAATGTTTTCCTCTAAGGTGAGTGGGCAATACGTTTTCCTCTAAGGTTCCTAAGAAATTTTATGAAAAAGTATGAGTAATTCTATAGCCCGTGCAATAGAATTAACAAATCAGACAAGAATTAAAATCAGAAATTCAGAATTTCTCAAATCAAAAGTAGAATTTAATTCGCTGGAACAGAACAGTGACTATTTAACACCAACAACACAAAGAAATTGGCCAATAAAAGCAAAATACCTCTTTTTTAACCAAAAGAATGTAGTTTGTTCTCTATGTTTGACCAAAACTTGTGTAGAACTCTCACTCTCCTGCAATAACTTGTCAGCTACAACTGCTAATAACAAAAATACAGAAAGTTTGCTACACAACTGTGGATTTATGATTTAAATAACTGCTAAAAATTCTCAATTATCTCGTTTGACTGACATTAACAATATCCAACCAAAATAGTTAACCACTTGAACTTAAAAATTTTAAGTGTAGCTCTTTGTTACAAACATTCAAATGGAAAGTTGCTAGCAAATGGATCTACATCAAAGTGTGTCAAAAATAATAGCTTTATACATATAAATAATTGAATTATTTTTCAGAAACATTGAACAATCTTATAGCATGATCTTAGTCACATATATACAAAAACATTATTTGTTTGTGGATTACTTATATAAAATCCATTCAAACTTATTAAGATGCATTTTTAGACATCAGAACAAAACATAACATATTAATAACTGATGGAGGAATTCTATAGAAAGAGGAATTCTATATGATCTTATCTTTTCAATTCAAACCAGTTTCGCAGTGTAAACTCGATTATGTGTACCACTTAATGGTGTTCCTCTCCCTTTAGCATCTCAATCGGCATAGCAGGTTGTTTAGGTCTCGAATGCATCTTCACTTTCTTTGAGCCACCACTAATGTTTTTTAAAACCAATTAAAAATGGATCAATCATAATCTGATGATACAAAAGTAACAACAAATACCTTTTAAACCACTGGTATTATTCTTTGGTTGTTTTTGAGTCCAGAACCTGTTTGAGCATGTAACCAAAACAAACCGATACTGTACTAAATAAAGCACCATGTGCTAACCTTTAAAAACAAACTGAACTTGAGATGATTAAAAGGCTTAATGGAAGTATGGAACTTAGGACGGTTTCTACTTAATACTTACTAACAAATAGTTACAGAAATATGGACTATAAAAAACATAAAATAAAAAGCGCTAAAGTTACCATTGATGCTTGATGATAGCTTGAAAATTCGCTATCTTAGTCTTGTTTCCCAAAGAAAATGCGAGATTTTTCTCTTAGAATTGTCCGTTCTTTCCTATATACACACACAAACATATATATAAACTAGAGATCAACCGCGCGTTGCTGCGGTAACTAATGTTGGCATTCAATCTTCAAATTTTTTTTAATGATAATAGTAAATTCTCTGCAGTAACAACAAACCTATTTTATAGCAATATTCTAACACACATATATATTTTGTTAAAAAATACCTTTATATATGTGATTTAATAAACAAAGGCTGAATTAACTGTACATATAAATGCATAATGTAATTTTATTTTAACCATGACTAACTTTTTTTTGAACGGCTAATTTATTTTTCTCCAAATTTTCATCATGTCAAGATTTGAACCTTGGTCTTTCTTCAAATGAGCTTTGCCCCTAACCATGGCTAACTAATTCAGTGTTTGTTATTGAATATGTATTTAAAGGTGGTTGCTTTGACCAGAGTAATTGTTTAATCATGGGTTTTCAGTTATGATGTTTGACTTTGACATACAAAAAGAGAGAACGAAAGAGAGGTGTCATGTGTCAATTGAATTCTTGTGCAAGTTTAATTAAAAAACCGGAGCCAGATAGGCTTGAACCTGGCGACCTATCATAACAAAGCGAGTGCATCTACCGTCTGAGCTACATAACAATTGCAAACATTTAACAACCATAATTTATTTAACATTAAATGTTTTTTGGTTGTCTGCATTCTAGAAGAGAGTAAAAAAAAAAGAGACGCCCAAGCTCAAACTCGCGACCTTTGATAAGTAAGCAAATGATTCGTCCGGCTGAGCTAAGTGACGCTTGGTAACTTAGTTCAACCATTTTTTATTTAAGGGTTATTGGCTTCAAATAATCCTAACTATCATTTTTTGGCCAATAACACTCTCAACTACGAATTTCCCTCTGACACTCCTAACTATCAACATATTTTCCTCCACCACTCCCTCCGTTAATTTTCTTTAACTCTGTTAGTCATCTGCCTACGTGGCTGTCCTACATGGCATAAAATGATTATGTGGCTATTTACGTGGCTTATGGCCACATAGGCAGATGACTAACGGGGTTAAAGAAAATTAACGGAGGGAGTGGTGGAGGAAAATATGTTGATAGTTGGAAGTGTCAGAGGTAAATTCGTTAGTTAGGAATGTTATTGGCCAAAAAGTGATAGTTAGAATTACTTGAATCCAATAACCCTTTATTTAACCTCTAAAAGTTTTCTTTATATCTTCAAGAAGAAAGCATGGAACCATATGTAAGTTTTTAGTTTGTATATATATACAACAAGTTGGGCGACCCGCGCTATGCCGCGGAGTCGACTCGTTTTTTAGTAAAAAGGTAGATTAGGGAACCCTTTTAAAAAGTGGGTCGACCCCCGCTTCGCTGCGGAGTCGGACCGTTTTTTAGAAGCTCAAAATTTGTTAAGTCAAAAAACGTAATGGTTGCAAGTATGTATTGCCACGCCACCTTATTTTGTTAAGGAAATTTATTATCATAGACTTTTACAATCACTGCTTACCAAACGTGCTTTTGTAGAAAGCCCAATAGAAACAAATCAAACTCTAGAAAATACCAATCAAATCTCAACACATTTGCAAGTTTGATTAAACTCAAGAAATAGATTTTAAGCAAACAGGTCAGAACCCAAGTGTACTTCACCAGATACAACCTTCAGGTCCATGTACAAAAGCATAAGAGCACAGTACAAAGATTAATGCACCAGGTACAACTATAACTTAAATATTTCTGCTGCTGATGATAATAGCTACATTAACACATGGAAGCAAAAGGTTATTAAAAGTAAGACGGATTTGATAATGTAAAGGGCTTACCTACCGCAATTTGTTTTGGATCCTGTTCTTGCAGGTTTGTGATACTCGTTGATTTTTCTGTCACTCATACTACATAAACAAACTCATATGAGGTATAAACCAACAACGATTCATAAACTACATAAACAAAATCATATGAGGTATAAACCAACAATGATTCATTAGTCCAAGAAAAGTATACACATTCAGGACCATCAACAGGTATTCTTTCATTTGGTGACCACTAAACTTTGTTTGAAAGCAGCCAAAAATAGAAAAAAGGAGTAACAAAAATCTGTAAATCGCAGCAGTAGTAAAGAGTTTTAACAACCGAAAGCAAAGGGGCCTAACAACAGAAAGCAAATGTAAGCTAGAAAATTGCAGTAAGAAAATAAAGCAAGAACGACCAAGAAGGCCACAAATTCACCTAAATGAACAAAGCATACATGAATGAGGCATTGTGCAAACTAAAAAGCGCAACAACACTAAGAACAACGACAAAAACAACAACAAAATAGGTATTTGGAATTACCGATGGAAACTTACAAAGCATACAATACACTAAAGCAGCCGAAGTTAACCTGCGTAGCCAAACATAGAATTAGGCAGAGCAATAACTAATACTCAAAAGGAAAAGACATAATAAACTGTAATGAAACGATACAGCAAACAATATAAACATATATTCTTAGGAGTCGTTGATGAACCTTGAAACGTACAGCAACAGCGAGAGCCTGCAAAAAACAGCAGCCATGTTCATACCCAGCAAACCATAATTTTTAACAGGTGACACATAATATTAGTTACCGTGTCTAACTAAGCACCCCCCAATATATTTTTTATAATACAATTAAGAGGCACCAAGCATGAAGCTTATAGAAGCATGTGGGTGATGTAGGATTGTAGGTAACATGTTTTATGTCACTAAAGCATCATAGTGCCACACACATCTAACAGGTTATTAGCAAAGAGAATGTCATAAACATTTCAGTGCGGACACTGGCCTCACAAATTTGTGGAAATAATAACACCAAACACAATGCTGTCAAACAACTGGTATGCCTAACAATCAGATCACAAAAAACTAAAAAATTACCTTCAATCACATGGAGTTGAGATGGTAAACAAATTTAGACACATCCGCCACTGAAAAGAAAAGGCAAAAACATTAGACAATAACAAAATCCACAAAAATTAAACAATATGGAACAACTAAACTATCCAAAATAAGTTAAAACCCATAGAGACATTTCCACAAACAGGTTATATGCATAAAAATAGATAACAAAAACAAAAGCGTTCAACATGAGAAAAAAAGTAGGCAAAAATACATTCTTGTAATAAAACATACAAAGAACAAACTGAAAAAAAAACATTAAGCAACAAAATGAATAGCCAATTTCACCTAGAAGAAACAAAAAAATGCTTTTGACTAATTGCAATTATACTTACACATGCTTTAACACCATTTAAAAGAAGAAAGGTTCTTCTCTTTAGGAAGAAAAAAAACACACTTGATTCAAGAGATAATATAACAAACCAAACGATAGAATATTAACAAATTGAAGCAAATTCGGAGCAAAACATGAATTGTTACACATCTGACCATGAGGAAACAGATTATTCAACTCACCATGTAGCAAACTCGGAGTTATTTTCGTTGAACACGAACATTAAGAGTCTTGTTAGGTAGGACAATGCAATTGATTACAACTACTTCATCTTCAACATTAACCGCTTCACCTGGATTTTAGTACATTCACAATGGGTTTTTTATTAATCAGATAAATGAAAGTTGACTTCTAAAGTCAGTCAAAGATTTGACTGTTTGGAGTCTTACCAAGAATTGTCACTCCAAGCTTTGCATTGTGATCTCCTTCAGCCTGGACACGTGACCACCGCCCAATTAAACATTTCCAGCCAACAATCGAATGAACAACAACCGCATTTTCCTGAAATCACAGGATAATAATATTATTAAACACATGCTAGATAAAAACTTCTAAAAAAAAATTAACAGCAAAGGTGTCAAGATATGACCAACATAAAAAACATAACAGAGGTGATTTCTTTAATAAAACAATGACAAAACCATCAAGATTTCTTACCAAGAGTCCTGAAACAACAAATCTGCACCTGCAGCACAAAGGTTCATTAGACACCAAACAAATTTAGTAAAAATCAGTAGACAGACGACATACATTCATCAGATTGGTGAACCAAAGAACATAAGTTTAAGATATTATGGGTAAAACATAGCCAATTAGCCATAACTAAACAAAACTCAGCAATACATACATCCACATATGAATATATAAATCAACAATTAATCCCCAAATACAAACAACATAAGCGAATATTATGAACCAAGATCAATATAAATAGTATTTTATATCGACCACAAACGCCCAAATGGTGCATCTGAGCCTTCAAATACATATAGATCCTTCTTCAATGAAGACAAGAAGGAACCGACTTAAAGTTTGGCGTATAAAGGAAAAAGAAATTGGAAGATTGAAACTGAAAATCGATAACAAACTTACCAATCAACGATGGGAGCCAGTGGAAGACGACTACTGAATAGAGAATCGGCCACAAATCAATTGATAAAGGAAACCCACGAAGAGAGACACGGTACAACTTCTCCTGTAGCTTGTCCTCTTCACACTGTTGAAGGAGCACGTATGCGTGAATCAGTCGTCCTTGAAGCATGGCCACCGGTAGGGTTTGATGAAAATAAGTCGTCCTCGTTGAATCAGCCATACTCTAGGTACATTGACAAACCAAAAACCCTCAAAGTTACACAAAACTACAATCATGCCATCCAACTTAGACCACTGTTGATGAACAGTGTATGCGCAATAAGTGTTTGTACAATGAGCTTGGGGAAGTTGTACCATGTGTTGTCATTTGTATATATAGGTTAATTGGCTAATTATTATGCAAGGTTACAATAATCCAAATAAAATTTTGATGACATAATTAGAAAAAATGGTGGTAAATAGCATGTTTTAATTAAATATTATCTTTATTAAACAATTTATTATTTGGACATTTGTTTGGTTTTTAAGACTAATAGAAACATGTTGTATAATAAAAGTCAAAGAAACCAAACAGCCACACTTGTTTCTAAGTTTGACCACTCAATCTAATATAAGTTATTATTAAAATATGGACTCAACAAAAAATTCAATAGAATAAAACTAATACATCACTTTTTAATATAAAGATTTGTAAATAAATGAAGAAAAAAATTAAAGCAGAGCATCTAAACTTTAAGCAATGCGGGTGTTGTGTGCGTCAATAAAAAATCAGAGTGATAAATAGATGTTACCTTTAGTAAAAGAAAGTTTCGAAGAAAGGGAAAAAAACGCTTAAAAAAGGCTTCAAATCAAGGAAAAAATGATTAGAAAAATAACATTTTAAAATTATCAAATAAATATTTGTAAGGAAATGAATCTTTAAAGAAAATTATCTTTTTTTTTAAACACTTGCGAACATAAAGTTTGTTAACCGGGTTATAAAATATATTATATGTATATACATAAGCAAAATATAAATGAAAATCAGGAGAAAAGAACAAAAGAAAAGAGGGTCTATGGGGCTTGAATCTGGGTCTCTACCCGGTTTGATCCCTTGTATTGTACCTAACCACTGTGCATATGAAGAATTTGTGAATAAAATATGCTTACAAATATTCTAATGTAAGAGAATATACTAAAACTTAATAGAATATAGTAAAAAAAAGGAGAATATATTAAAAATGAAAATAATAGAATGTGGTTGAAACATAAAGTTTGTTAACCGGGTTAGGAATTATACTATACGTATATACATAAACAAAATATAAATGAAAATCAAGAGAAAGGAACAAAAAAAAGAGGGTCTATGGGGGTCGAACTTGGGTCTCTACCCGCAGTGGCGGACTGAGGTAATGGGTTACGGGTTCGCCCGACACCCATAAATTTTTTCCGCAGTGTGCTAAATTTCCTATATTTTACAAACCGAACCCCATAAAATTCATTGTTTTAGTTTTTTTTTTCAAATCACTAATAATTAATAAACTAAAAAAAAAAAGACAAAATAATCTACTAATAATTAATATTAAGCCCAAATAAACAAAAAAAAGGGTAAGCCCAAGAATTAACTCATTAGTCTTCCACGATTGATGGTTGAAACAAAAAAAAAACACCATTCATTTATATTGGTGTACCGTTTATTAAAGCTTATTCTTGTTTTACCCGTGGCAACATTAAGTGTTGAAAGATACTTTTCTGCAATGAAGATTGTGAAGTCTAATTTGTGTAACCGAATTGGAGATGAAAATTTGAGTGATAGTTGTATATGTTATATTGAGAAGGAATTGCTTGAAAATGTGTCTACAAATAATATGATTGGTAGGTTTCAAAAAATGAAAACCCGTAGAGAACAAGTTTAAGTGCTTGTAATTATTTAAGTTGGGGAATTATGAAGACTATTCTAAGTTTTTTATATTTTTGTCTTGTTTTGTAATTTTGTTCTCGAATGCCAATTGACCCATCACCGACCCGACCCGAACCGAATCGGTCTAAAAAATTATTTGTATATAGGGTCGACGATAAAAATAAAAAATTGTATACAGGGTGTACGATGAAAAAATATTTATACACCGAAAATTTCCGAACCCCATAAAAAAAATTCTGGGTTCAGTACTGTCTACCCGATTTGATCACTTGTATTGTACATAACCAGTGTGCAGTTGCAGAATTTGTGAACAAAATATGCTTACAAATATTATAATGTAAGAGAATATATTAAAAAAACTTAATAGAATATAGTAAAAAAAAAGGAGAATATAGTAAAAATGAAAATAATAGAATGTGGTTGAAAAAAGAAGCGAAAAAGAGCAGCCGATAGATTCGAACTCGGGCGACCTGCAACGAAAATCAAAGAGCTTACCATTGCACCACTTTCTAAACTATTAAACAATTTAGGAGCTTTAGGTTTTTAATATAGATGAAAGTCAAAGAAATTTGGGCACAAATACATAGGAAAAGTTTTCGATTGTATATATATACAATATTAGGATATTAGGATAATAATAATGAAGTATAAATGATAAGGGTATCAAAGAAACATTATGAGATCAACCATGTCATATAGTTGTAATTGAATACCAGTCTCTTTCTGAACCTTACGCAAAGGTGTACAATAATGAAGAATTTACCCCTTGTCATCTAGTATTTTAGGCAAATAAAAGATTTAGTATACAATTTTGTGGCATATTTGGTGAATCCAAAATTAGGGTTTATCGATTTTATTTACAGCTTAGCTTATGTGCAAGACCAAGTGAGTTTTTTTTAAAAGAACACAAATAAGAACATAGGTCACCGGATTTGAACTTATTTGGATGGAAATGTTCATAGAAAAACCGGCGATGATTAAGGGACTGGAGGTCTTTCGATTTTAGGGTTAGAAAAATGATGAAACTGAGGCCGGGATTGTGCTTGAATAATTCAGATGAACGGAGGAGCGGAAACACCAGAGAGAAATCAAACATGAATGAATCGAATGAGGGCCGAATTAGGGTTTCTTTTTTATATGCGTTTCATATGGTGGGTCGGATTTAACCAAAGATCCGCGTTTGATTTTTAGGGGATCCGCGAGATAATAAGGGGGTCATTTGGGCGAGAAAATGAATATAAGGATTGTTGTGGTGATGCCACGTAGGCATCCATTTTTTCATATATATATATTATATAGATTATATAGATATAGATATAGATAGATATAGATATTATGCAGTTTGGAGGTTTCGAAACAGTGAGCTCTTCTTTGTTTTAGCGCTCACAAACAGCTGGACTAGGAAACCAATTGCTATTTTGTAAAATATTAAATAAAAACACCCAATCTGATATTTATATATATATATATAATATATATATATATAACAAAAAAACTCTAAAATCCCGGGCCCTAGGCGGTCGCCCACCTTATCTGTGCCCCGGGCTGGCCCTGGCTCTTAGTATCTTTCATGAGAAAGAACCAAACCTTCCTTCAAGATATTAATACCCTTGAGAAGGTCTTTATCCCATCAATCCCGCCAATGCCGGGTGCAACATAGTCGATAACACTTTCATGGCGATAGTAAACTAAAAAAACAAGAGACCAGTTCTCTTTATCTAAAACCTCAAGAGATAGTGAATTCATCCATAAGGCTTCCATTAACCATAATAAATGCGTGAATTGTGTTGGATATCAAGAGCTTTAATCTCAGAAATAAACAAATGAAAAGATGAAGTGTGTGTTTACTTTACTCACTCAACACTCTCAAATATGAAAGAAACAAATGATCCGTACAAACTTGCAGAGAGTAGGAAATAAAGAAAGAGACTTGTGGTAGAAAAATGCTCACTTTATTATTCAAGAACCAAAGCCTATAAATTGACTTACAAACACAACCTACTAACTACTCACACATAAAAATAGGAACAAACTACTAGTCCACCTAAAGAACCGGTACAACCCACTACTCCAACGTATATCTTCTCAACCTCCACTTGAATGGGTCAACCTCTACCAAGTCTTTGACTAGTAATTGATTAAACAAACATAAAATATTAAACCATAAAGGAAAATTGGACATATATAATCCTACCTATTCACGATTGGCGGATAATAATCCCAAGTAATTTTTTGGCCAAAACGATCCTTCCTTTACACCCTGTTATTTTTAATAATCATTTTCGTTAAAAAACTAACACCGTTAGTGTGGAGGACTAATAGTGTCATTATGTAAACTTGTTTTATTTAAATAAACCTTATGGGTAAATAATATCATTTTCTGAAGTTAATTTAATTAAAAAAAAACCCAACCCCCCTTCCGGTCTTCTTCCCCGATCAATCACCGGCGTTCGCCGGTGACTCCAACGAACCACCGTCTCCCACCTGCAAAACCCTAACCACCGCTTCCTCCCTGTTCTTTCTCCGACCCGCGACCAAGACAGCCTCCACCGCCACCAGTTCTTTCCCTAACCACCACCATTCCGCAACCCATTCTCCCTGCAAAACCCTAATCAACCACCTTCACCGCCGTTCTCGAGCACCACCACCGCCGTACACTCGTCGCCCACCACCATTCCCGACCCTTTACGTCGTCGTACACTCGTCGCCCACCACCATTCCCGACCCTTTACGCCGCCGTACACTCGTCGCCTACCACCATTCCCGACCCTTTCTGTATTTATTTACCGATCACCATCTGAATGATGCTAGTTGTTTGCATAGATTGACCGTCAATTCTGGTGCCTGATTTTGGTAATAGGATTGTTAGAGTTGGTATAGTCTGATTTAACGGGGGTTCGTCGGAGTCACCGGCGAACGCCGGTGATTGATCGGGGAAGAAGACCAGAAGGGGGGGGGGGGTTGGGTTTTTTTTAAATTAAATTAACTTTAGAAAATGACATTATTTACCCCTAAGGTTTATTTAAATAAAACAAGTTTACATAATGACACTATTAGTCCTCCACACTAACGGTGTTAGTTTTTTAACGAAAAGGATTATTAAAAATAACAGGGTGTAAAGGAAGGATCGTTTTTGGCCAAAAAATTACTTGGGATTATTATCCGCCAATCGTGAATAGGTAGGATTATATATGTCCAATTTTCCAACCATAAATTAAATGTTATAATCTTCACCCTTCCAGCCATGCAGCAACGTGAAGATATGAAGTTTAGCTTATTCACCAACTACTAATAAAATCCTTTAAAATACCAACCAAAGAACCGCAACCGTAACCCACTAAATAAACCCGATTAAACCATCATTCACCCCCTTAATCGGTGTTTATTGGCACCATCCATTCACAGCATTGTCGGTTCATCATCTTCAACCCCGATCAAGTTGAGCTCTTCCTTCTTCTCCCACTTTGGACACTCCGAAATGTAATGACCAAACTCATTACATTTGTAGCACTTCATGTGGCTTTTGTCCCGTTGTCCTCGACCTCTTTCAGACCCTGACCACCACCTCGTCCACGTCCATAGTCGTCACGGTTCCATTTTTCACATCCACAATGCTCACACTTATGCTCCTTATCCTTCGCCTTTTCATCCAAACTTGCAAGTAGAAGAGTATTTTGCTCATTTTCACTCTCCTCAACCTTAATCCTTTCTTCATAAGCTTTAAGCCGACCCACAACGTCATCATACCCGATGGTCTTCAAGTCTACAACCTGCTCTATAGAAGCCACCATATGAATAAAACGTTTAGTCAACCCATTAAGAAATTTCTTAACCATCTTTGTTTCTTCAATCACCGAGCCAAGTGAGGCGGCTCGAGAAGCATAGTCGGACAACTTGTTAGCAAAGTCATCAACAACTTCTTGCTCTTTCATCTTTAGATTTTCAAACTCTCCCATTAGAGTTTGAAGTCTCGTCTCCTTTATTCGGTCCGCACCCAGATGACGGGTCTAGAGAACATCCCACACTTCCTTTGCAGTTTTGAGATTTCCTATTTGCAAAATATGATCTTCGGGTATGCTGTGGAACAATAGAGCTATAGCAATGTTATTCTTCTTGGCATCCTCATGTGTCCCCGGTTCAATCATCTCCCACACCCCTATGAACATTGAAGATAACCCGCATCCTTACAGCCCATACCGTGTAGTTTGTGGATGACAACACCGGGCACTGGAGCGAAATGGTGTTGTTATCCTTAACGGTGACCAAAGCTTGATTCTCTGGGTTAGCCATACTTGTACACCCCCTGCTCTACCAAAGATGAATAGTCATATAAAACACTGCTAAAAGGATTACCTGCAACACCTTTTGCTACCTTTCTCCTGCTGTTTTACAACCTTTGACTGCTACCTTCTGGTTGCTAAATCCTCCGTCGTTCTTGGGTCAACACAACTGGGTTAACAAGCCTGCTGATTTGGCCTGAATCTCGACTTGTTTCTTCTACCCTCTTGATCTCCTAGAACAGAACCTTCAAACTGTGATCACCTAAGCCTCTCTGGTCATCACCGATCTAAAATAGTCCCTTAAACCCTTCTCCGCTCTGATACCAAATGTTGGATATCAAGAGCTTTAATCTCATAAATAAACAAATGAAAAGATGAAGTGTGTGTTTACTTTACTCACTCAACACTCTCAAATATGAAAGAAACAAATGATCCGTACAAACTTGCAGAGAGTAGGAAATAAAGAAAGAGACTTGTGGTAGAAAAATGCTCATTTTATTATTCAAGAACCAAAGCCTACAAATAGACTTACAAAACACAACCTACTAACTACTCAAACATAAAAATAGGAACAAACTACTAGTCCACCTAAAGAACCGGTACAACCCACTACTCCAACGTATATCTTCTCAACCTCCACTTGAATGGGTCAACCTCTATCAAGTCTTTGACTAGTAATTGATTAAACAAACATAAAATATAAAACCATAAATTAAATGCTATAATCTTCTCCCTTGTGAAGTTAAGAAGTTTAGCTTATTCACCAACTACTAATAAAACCCTTTAAAATACCAACTAAAGAACCGCAACCGTAACCAACTAAATAAACCCGATTAAACCATCAACCGGAACCAAGATATTCCTCCCGAAGCCTAGGAGAGGACTTTATCAATAAATTCTAGTTAAGAATATCACACGCTTTATCAAAATTGACTATAGAGTTTAGACCATAAGTTTTTTTTTCCCGATTTATGAATCCACTTTTAGATTTTATTAGGTTAATTGCAATACTCTCCCCATTTCCCCAATCTCCCACTCTATTTTTGGTGCCACCTCATCATTCCCCACCCCTTCCCATTTTTCCCCATTTTGTGTGCAATGGTTTCCCCATTTCCCCATTTCCCCAATCACTTTTTTATAATAAAATAATTAAAATAAAATACTAATTAAAACATTACAAATAATAAAAAAAAACTATTTTTTTATAAATAAAAATTAAATCCTAATATTACAAATAAAAAAAACTCCTAAAATTACTTATTTAATCCTAAAATTACTTTTAATCCTAAAATTACAAATTATAAAAAAAAAACTACTTGTAACACCCGAAGAGTTTTGCTCGAATTTTTTGAGCAATGGTTTTAGCCTCCTCGCTCGGGTCGCGTTCAATCCTATCGAGCTCACGACACATTTGCTCGCGTTCCATTAGTTCGAGTTCTTTCGCTCGTTGTTCTCGAGCTTTTCGTTGAAGGTCGATCTTCTCCCGTTGATACTCGTTAAACGTTTGAAATTCTTCTTTGTAAGCTCCACTCCTCGACGCTTTTCCTTTTCCTTTTGCTTTTTCTTTTGCTAAGCGTTTAGCTTTTTGGGTACCCATTGGAAGTGGATCTTCGGTTGGGCTCTTGGGAGAGGTTCCACCACAACCAAGGTTGAGATCGAAAGGAATGGATTGGGCTTGCGATGGACTATCGGTGTTGAAGCTCCGATTTGAATCGGATGTTTTGCTTCTTTTAGAAGCACCTTGTTCATCACTATCGCAACCTTCGTCCACCGCAAATGCCCCTCGCCATTTTTGGGACATTTTCACCACATCCCAAACCTCCATCTTGTCGAAAGCGCCCCTGTTCTCAAGCTTGAATCGATGATGGGTCGCCTTCAGAATATCTTCTTCGCTTTGGCCACTCCTTCGGTTACCCAAAATGTTGATGTAGGTGTTGTTCCACTTGGTGACCTTCTTGTTCATGTCGCCCCATTTCGAATACAATTGATGCTTGGTGCGAACAAAACTGTGTTCATTTGAGAAGTTGGGGGGAGGATAATGCAACAAATTGTGCCAATTTGCGGTAATTTTGTTCCAAAACGAATCCCTAGTTTGGGCGTCTCCTAAAATTAAGAAAGGAAAAAAAAATTGTTAGTAAACTTTACAAAAATATATAAACTTTACAAAAATATATAAGCTTTAAAAAAATATATAAACTTTAAAAAAAATATATATTTTACCCGCAATGGAACTCTCCGAGACATCGACCCAACATTTCGCCAACGCCACTTCTTCTTTGATTGTCCACGTAATAGGAATCCTTTTTTGTCGTTCGTCGGGTTGAGACGTTTGACCCGACTTCTTATTTCTTTTGGCGACGTGCTTCTTCTTCCTTGTTTGAGTGGGTTCGGTGGGTTGGGTTTCCATGACAATTTCTTCTTGAGAATCGGTTTGGTAGGTTTGGTTGAATTGGGGAAAATCGTCGGGACCAAGATAATCAAAATTCGGATAACCGGCCGGGGAATCCGCCATCGTCGGTACGTAACCGGGACTTCCAAATGGGTTTGGTTGAGAAGTGGGGGTTTGTTGCTCGGAAGGGTTGAAGTTGGAGAAGAAATTGTTGAAGTTCGACATGGTGTAGGAGGGTTGAGATTTTATAAAATTAAAAGGAAGTTGGAGATTATATAAAATTGAAAGGAAGTTGGAAGTGGGAGATAATATAAAGTTTAGAGAGAAATGGAGAAGTGTGTGTGAAAATGGGTTGAATAAGGTGGTTTAAATAGGTAGAAATGGTAAAAAGTAAAAAAAAAATTAAATTTTTTTTTAAAAAAAGGGATTAAGCCGTTGG
>JBCNJP010000018.1:7352529-7475529 GCA_039602395.1 Deinandra increscens subsp. villosa | reverse complement strand
TTGTATGTTTTTTTTATTTGAAGAATAAATGGTGGTTGTTTATTTTTTTAGGAATTTGGTAATTTTTTATTTTATTTTAGGACTTTGTAATTTTTATTTTTATATTAATGAATTTTATGTTTTTATTTAATTTTATGTAATTGTTTTTGTTTAAAAAAAAGAAAAAAAGTTTGCCTAAAACATGATTTAGGCAACCATACATACCACCAAAACATCAGTTTTCTCTCTCCTGTTGGCAGACCAGATTGATGATTTAAATGGTTGCCTTAGGCAACCATACCCCCACCCTTACAAATGTTTTAGTTTATTGGGCTTTGGTGCTGTAAAGACTATTAGTCAATCCAGATTTAAACTAAAAAAATATATAAAATGTAACAAGCAAAGCTTGAACATGGGTCAATCAAGAGAAATGAACACACTAAACAGGATGTAGAAGAACCATTGGAACAAAAGTGTTAACTTGTTATATTTTATCCAGAACTTATTTACTGACTCCCCCATCACAGAAAAAAGAACCTGAAAAATCGTTCATATAATTTTCACTTCGCATATGAGGTTGAGAGGGTCCACGCCGCCTTTGGGACCCACCAATAATTAAGCCTTTTTTTATCACACACATCACCATAGGCGAAGCTTAAAAGGGACCGGAGGGGCTGCCGACCCCGTGATTTTTTCGGCCAGAAGCACTGATATTCGTAAATTTGTGTAAAAAAATTATATGTATTGAGTATCGCCCCCTCGGGTCGTGTGTATTGAGTATCGCATTCTCGGTAGAAGTTTTGAGTCGCGCCCCTTCGGAATTTTCTTTCAACCTTGGCCAGTACACATCACTATTATTAACTGAGTAAATTAGGGTTGTTTGTAGAACGGATTGTGTTGAGGTAAATGCTATTGTTTGTGACAAGTACAGTTGTTAGTGTTACGGATTATAAACTTATGTGAGGGAAAAAGTGAGTGTGAAGTTTGATTTTTTTTAATTAATAAAACTATAAAAAATGTTGTATAAGTTTGATTGCTTAAGCGTTTCATGAAAAAAAGTTAAAAAAAAATACTAAAACTAAACCGACTCAAATCAAATATAATATAATATATATTTTGCCTTTAAAAAAATAATAATATATATTTAGTTTCCTCCATTACAATGTAATGTTTTTCAGATTTTAAATATATATTGGTAGGACATATTTATTTCTAGTTACATTTCGATATAACCGGTGGAACTATTTTTGCTAGTTAAAATAGCGTCACTATTAATAATTACAATTCAACAATATCAAAATACCGTTATATTAAGTGGGAAATTGCATAGTTTTTATTGAAATTTGCGAAAAATTATCGTAACAGTTCATGAAATGGTTGTAGCACTAGAAAAACGTTTTTTTTTAAAACTAAAACTAAATAAATAAATAATTGATATAGAGACATTGAAATAATTGGTAATGTGATTACAGAACATGGAACCAATTGGCAAAAAAAAAAAATATTAAGAATCTCTCCATGTTAGAGTTGATTTGGATCCCATGATGATAGGTCACTCACTCATTCAGTCCCTCTTCATGGAGTCTTCTCAATACTCCTGTCAAGATAGTTTTCACCCTTATTCATTCATGATAAGATTAATATAGGCTATTTGTTTTTAATAATAAGAGAGAGAGAGAGAGAGAGAGAGAGAGAGAGGCAAATTGGAAGTTCCCAGAAGACACCACAGGGATAAATGGATAATATAATCGGATGTTATCCGGATAGAAAGAGAAGATTTCACCCAAATATGTAACAACTCCCAAACACAAGCGTATCACTTTAACTAAAGCAACATATCACACTCATAAGCAAATTTGTAGATTAGAAATACTAAAATTTTATGTTTCGTAGATTAGAAGTTAATATTATGTGGGGATGGTTATGGTGAAAACCACTTTGAGTTGGAAAAACTTTCGAAACTCTTTAAAAACGGGGTCAAAAAGTTTTTTTTTCATTCAATTTATTTTTATGGTGATTCTTTAGGTTATAGGCTACCCTAGGTGGAAAAAAATTAAAAAAACGCCCCGTCAATTTTTAAAAAAATATCTCAAAAAACGGTTATTACATATGTAACCAATATATGTATACAATGTTACATATGTAACAAGACCGTTTTTTGACATTTTTTAAAATAAAATCCTCGAGGCATTTTTTTTATTTTTTTCCACCTAGGGGTAGCCTATAACCTAAAGAATCACCATAAGAAAATTGAATGAAAAAAAAAACTTTTTTACCCCGTTTTTTGAAGAGTTTTGAAAGTTTTCCCAACTCGGAGTGGTTTGCATTTTACCCTTCCTCATGTTGTATATATGATTATTTATTTATAAACTTTACCAAATTACTCCTAGATTTTACGGTGTGTATGCATTCACGAGTAAAAGACCCGCGCGTTGAAAATTTTTGTGAACATGTGCGTACATTCAAATAGTATAAAAGTAACAATATTCATAGAAGTTGTTTTTTTTTACAGATAGCAAGTCACATAAAGTTAAAGTTGTTTTCAACATTCTAAAAAAAGTTACTTCACTATTACATCACAAAAGAAAGTCATAATATATCAATTCTGCTTTAAAGTTCACCATATGACATTAGATATGAATAGAGTTTAAGGCGTATTATAAACATAGGATTGATTATATATTTCTTGCATGTTTAATGAGATATTTAAGGTAGTTTAAGGTATATTTATTCTATTTATTCTAAATCTTAACATAATCCAAAAATTTAATTGTAACACGCGACCTTAATCGTGAAGACTTTTTGTATTTGGCTTAAAGCCATTTATCTGCAAAAGTAGCCACATTGATCTTCCCTCTTACTCTTGTTTTACTGTTTTTTATATGGATTTACTCTATGTTTGTTTTCAGAAGTTTAAAACCTTCCAGATTTGATACTGATATGCCTGTAGGAGTTTGAGTCTTGCTTCATATTGTTTATCTCAACTGATTAGACTAAGAATAATAATCTTACTTGTTAAACAGTTTAATCATGTACTCTTATCATTTCTCTGCTCTTCCAAAACACACATTGTAGTATAGTCATTGTTAGTTCGATCTATATAATGAAAAGTTGTTCCTTAACTTTACACAAATAAAAAAACATAAAGAATGTTATCTGACTTTCAAATAGCCGGAATTAAAAGTCAAGGTTTTCTTGGAACATAATTTTATTTTTATAGGTTTCTTTTTCATATCAACAAATTCTAGTTACTGTTTTATGTTTTCTTCTTTAGATTTTGTGATATTTATATTACAGTCGGCTAGTATAAAAAGTACCTCAATAATTCAACTCAAATGATATATATATTAAATAATGTGACCTGTACAGTTAGGAACCAAATATGAGCCAGAAAATTCCTAATTCTGCATATGACCCATTTATAGATAGGATACTCTTCAAAAGACCTATTTAGGTACAATGGTACAAAGAAAACTCAGAAATAAGAAAAAAAAGGACTATGGCATATACCTAACTTTATCGGTGGTAGTCATAGATGTTCTTTAGGAAGTGTCTTCACCTGCCATATTCCATACTCCTATCATTTTCAACTTGTAGTTAACCTGCCATTTTTTACATTGAAGTACATATGATTAGTTAGATGCGTTCTGTTACGCTTAGAGGAGATACCAAAGTGTGTATGATATACCTTGCTTCACTCTTTGCTAGCTTGACATATTTGATTGCTAATAGTTTGAGATTATTATAAAGCTTGAGCTCCCCACCTGAAAAATAAAGTTTATAAGTAGAATTACCCGCCTATCTCCATTACTTTTCCTTCCGGAAGTTGCTCAAAGAATTTTAGAACAAATTCGAGTTCGCTTCCTGGATTCTTTTTTCTCTACAATTCAAAATATCATACTTATAATGTGTAAAAGTGATACAGTAAATATATTATCTAGTGAAAGTGGTACTTGCTTCAAAGTTATAGAAAATGAAACAACTTGAATGGGTCAAATGGGTGAAAAGTCACCCAAAGTGAATCAACTTAAAACCTCTATTACAAAGGACACTCACATTATGCATATAATGGTGATGGCATTTTATAGTAAACGAGATGACGACCCGCCCGCGCGTTGCGGCGGGCCACCATTGCAAAAATTATGTCGCTTTTTCAGAGTGTTGATCATTGCACATGATACATATGTCCATAGTTGTTTCTACTTCTACAAAAAAAAGCTTACCTTCTTTAGAAGAAATACCACTTTGTTCATGATTGTTTCACAAAAAAACAACAATGAAGCTACCGAGTGTCAATAGTTTTGTAACAGTTTTTCAAATTTGTGAGGTAACAAACCCCCATCTGGTTAACATGTGCTTGTAAACACAACCCAAGGTCCGCATTACAGCAAGACATTTCATGCATGATGTGTTGTTTAGTGTATATCAAAAGTGGGGTTCTACACTATCAAATTTTAAATTTATAAACTGGTTATTCACCAGGGGACTATACCAACACACTAAGGCAAGTATACCCGTCGTGCGTAGCACAGTATTGGTAAACACCGGGTTGTCGAACCTCAGGGACACGAACTTGTTGAAAACAGTCAATTTATAATTCAGCCGGTTTTTGGTTTTATTTTGAAATTGATTTTAATTTAGGAAACTGAAAATGACAGTATTTAAAATGTTGTTTGGAGAAACAGAGTTTGGTAAAGGATCACTTAGGCATGGCTCCTCCAACTTAGGTTTGACAAGTGTATCGGTAATGCGTTTTAACTTATCTCTGGAATGAACTGGGGTCCTAAGACAAGGCTTACCTAGTTCCTATGGATGGATTCACAGTTCAGGGTTATAGACACGCCCTAAACGGTTACTACTGTTCCATGGTTAAGCGCTGACAAGGTTGCGGTTTATGAAGTGCCCTAGGCTGGGTCCCGAGTTATCGGTGGCTCAACTCACAACTGGTCGAAGGGTTAGGATATGTATGGCCCTAACGGTCCTATAGTTGTGAAGCGGTTACAATTGGGTTGATAGGTTGACCTAGTAGGTCCTAGACACGACTAAGCAGGAACAGACCCGAGTTATCGGTGAATGCTTGACTACTTGACAATGGGAAGGGTAGCTACTAGCTAAGGGTAAGGTGATTTCTCACTCAAACTCTATGGTGGACTCCTAATCGAATTCTAGGGTTTCCCTGATGATCGTGACTATTTCTAGCCACGTGTACGCCGCAAGTTCTGTTATTCGGCTATACAATAGTTCATGGCTAAATGTAAATACAATACCAAAGAGAAGCTCGAATGATGAAAAACGCTAACTTTTGCCTCGTCGAATGCTTCAAATCTTCAAGTCTTCGAATGGCTTCAATGAGGGCTTCCTATGGCTCTTTCTCTGCTCTCCAAGATGTTCTGAATGGTGGAAATGAGCCCTCTATTTATAGGGGACAAATTCTCAAAATTTCCAAAAATGAGTTTTGGGCTTGATCTGGATCTCACGGCTTGGGCTTGGCCGTGGCTCTAGGCTCACGGCCTTGGTCAAGCCGTGACTTTGCTTCTGATAAGGATACCTGAGACTCACGGCCTGGGCTTGGGGTTCTTGGCCGTGACTTTAGACTCACGGCCTTGGTCAAGCCGTGAGATGGATTACACGGCCGTGGGATGGATCTCACACCCTGGGTCAAACCGTGACTTGAGCCTCGTGGCCGTGGGATAAGAGTCGTGGCCTGGGTTCTCTGTGACGATCTGATCAGGTCATACTCGTGGTCTGAGCTTGGCCGTGGGATGAGAGTCGTGCCCTGGGTCAGTTTTGACCAGATTTTGACTTTGACTTTTTAAGTTGACTTTTTGACCTGAACTTTGACTTTTTGACTTTTTCCCAAATTTCTTCGTTTTCTCGTCTCGTTCTTCGTGCCAAGCCCGTTTTCACCTGTAACTCATGATACTTGTCAGAAACGTTCACATTTTAACAATTTTAACATATATTTCCCACGTATTTGACCCGAAAATCATCATTTTTTATATCTAAAACCACACACATCAAACATCCCCATACTTAAACATTGCTTGTCCCCAAGCAATCCATTTTAATCTCGACACTACTACAACTCTATCTTAACCACATAGACATTTAAGTGTACATATTCGGTCCGCAAGATTTACTATCAATACTAGGGTTTACAACCTCGCAGGTTTTAATGATTTGAAAACTCACAAAATCTCTCAACCAAGTAATGCGAACCATTTTTTATTTCTTTTCACACATCTCACAAATTCACTCGACCTATGGGTTTGATTTTTGAAGTGAATGCTCAAGTCAAGCATATCTAAGTGTTTCTTGGGTTTATATATACGATCGTGCCGCCGAGTTCGTTATGGGATCCGACCAAAAAATGTAGGGGGATACTCAAACGTTTGCTCACATATACGGGTGTATGAGCTACCACCCAAACGTATATCTTGGCGTATACGTACAGCCTTTTCACAATTTTTATTGTGATTTATTCATATCTATTTTTTTTAGCTTGATTTAGGGTTTTGCAACCTTTCAATACAAGACTAATTTTTTTGATTTTTTTTTAATACTGGAGTTATGCAGAAAGTCCAGTATCTTCGGGCAATTGACGACCCGGAGAAGATCCATAACGACTCAAGGCGATTAATTTGGCACGGTCTCAACATAAACCTAGACCATGTTTTAGACATACGACATCCCTCATGACTATATATATATATTTTTTTTAATTTTTTTTTTGTTTCAATTTTTCGCCTAAATATATTTTTTTCTTTTCTTTTGTAGGCTTAATCTCACAAGGGAAATCGGGTGAGTGGGTTTTTGTTGGTTCACAAAACTCGATCGAAAGACTTTGATCATGTGATTTTTATAAAAATAAACTTTTAAGGAAAACCGTTCTTGCGACTTGCAGACACGATAAGGCACAAATAAATTATCTATGATTTACGTTAAAAACGGTGTACTTTCGTGTCATGTGAGATTGGGAAAAAAATTTAAAATTTTGGGGGATTTTCAGACTTTTGATGTGGTGAGGGAGTTATGTTCAATTTGCTTAGCCAACCCTTGCCATCCCCATACTTAGAAAAATGCAGTGTCCTCAATGCATAAAATATAGAAATAAACAAAAGGGTTGGGTAAAAGGAACTCCCTGTTTGTCGTGATTGCCCATGATACTCAATTCCACACACATCGAACAACTTGCTGCTGCAATATCATACTTCAAGCCAAAGTTCCATCACCATGTACAAGAAATATACAGAAATGCAAACACACCACACAAACAAAAAGAAAAGAATTAAACAAGCCATATAATAATAAATAATAGTCATATGCATTTCATCACAAACCACATAGCCGACATCAAAAACCAACAAAGTTTAGAATCCAAAACACCATACCAAACCAAAAGACATAGTGCAAAAACCAAACATAGTATCAAAACCAATAGAAATGTAAGAAGGCTACGTGGATAAGCATGGATACCCCCTATGGGAAGTGGGGCATGAAATCAGAGGGGGACATCTGATGTGGCACCCTGGGCATGTCTGAATACTGGGGGGAAGCTCGCTGTCCGCGGGGTGGCCTGAATGTATCGCGCAACTCCCGAATCTGATCATTAACACGAGTGAAACTCGCATTCTGCTGGTAACGGAGTTCGATGAGCTGCTGATCAAAGTGCTGAGTTAAGTCCCCAAACCTGTTGTCAATGTGAGCCTGTATGTGAGATATGCAGGCCAGTACATCCGCCGAGGTGGGCTGTGGTATATCATGGATGTCCTCAGGCTCTGGCACCCTATGGTTCCATGGCTGCTGCATAGGGTGCTCTAATGCGTCCAACAGACCCTCCCAACTACGGTCTTCAATCTGCTCATCAAGAGTAAGGACTCTAGAAGGACCTGCTTCAGAGGCAGGTGTGTAGGTGGGACTGGGAGGGAGTTGTACCTGCTCTTCCTGCCGTTCCTGCGCTGCCTCCTCCTGAACTATCAGCAGTGGATCCCAAACTCGTTTGTCGTTTCCAACCAACCTGTAAGGCCTGATCTGTGTTGTTATGCCCATCCTTTTGCACATTGTCAAATCTACCTCTTTTACCCCCGCACTCCTCGTCAGACCACGCTTTCTCACCCCAAAGTGTGTGCCCAGTAAGCTAATAATGGCACCACCCACCAACCATCTGTAGGGATATGATCATGTAATAGTAAGCGTATGTCCGGAAAGTATTTAAGCCTACAGGGTCACACGTCTCGACACCAAATGTATTAATATTAATTAATAGTTAATTAATATTTATCACGAATTATTTAACGAGGTTTCGTTAAAAACTAACAGTTAATTGTTAACAGAGGGGTGTTAGTTGTAATTAGAGAGAATTGTAATTGGATTACAATTGAGGAAAGGTTGTGGATAAGGCCTCTAGGCCGAATTCGGCTAGGGCACTTATGCCTATCCCTTTAACTTGTTTATCAAGTCTTAAAGCTATAAATAGACCCTTAGGGTTTAAGGTTTAGGTGCTGCTTTTATCTGATAAAAGAAAACCCTAATCTCTCTCTATTCTCTCTCGAATTCGACAACAAGAAGAACCCTAGGGGTTTCGGTTCTTGTGTGGTTCGACCAAGGCTATCTCGAGTGGAGGTGTTCGTGATCAAGTGCTAGCACATAGCATTGGTGTGTCGTGTGTGCGATCGTAGAGGGATTTGCTTTAAATCCTCCAAGAGATCAAGTCAATCCGAGCTCATAAGGTAAACATGTTCTATCCGGTTAGTTAGATTAATTCATAGGTTTCTTTCCGCTGCGTACTCGTGTGATAATTGTTATATAACCCAACAGTGGTATCACGAGCCACCTATGATTTTAATTAATTACCAGGAATAAAACTTGGAAGGGGGGTAACCAAATCAGATTTTAGCTTTTCGATCCAATATAAAATCGTGTTTTACAATTGGAAAAAGGTTTCGCTAATTGGTAAAAACGAAAAACTCAAAAAAAAAAAATCGATTGGAAACTGCTTTTCGACCTGATCGAAAACCACTTTTCGACCCAATCGAAAACAACTTTTCGACCCGCCGGCTACTCCCGATCAGAAACCCTTGTTTTCCGGTCGAAAACCCTTGTTTTTCGATCGGAAAGCCTAGTTTTCGATCGGAAACACCTGTTTCGATCGAAAACCAAATCGAAAAGTAATGTTCTCGATCGGAAACCCTGATTCCGATCGAAAACTATTTACAGGATCGAAAATCTCTAGCCGAATCGGAAACCCTAATTTTAGATCTAAAATTTGATTCTTGTGATCTAAAATTAAGAACCCAAGTTTTTGTTATTTGATAAATCAGCATGTTGTACCTTTATTTAAATGTTAAAAGAAAGTAAAAACCATGATGTTTCATGCAAATCGTTCATGGTTATTACTTAAATCAAAGAGGATTAAAAGTAAAATTATGTTAGATAATTAGAAACCCTAAAATTATGTGATTATTGTGATAATTATGACATAATAAAAGGTTTTAATTGCAAGTTTGTTTTATGAAAATTGAAATTTGCTTAAAATATCTATTGAAATATGATTTTGTTTATAAAATAAAATTTGTGTCCTAAAACTCAAAAGAAACACCGGCTCACCCATTTGAACACACTCTAAGAGAGGTATAAGTCGGGTCGCCATGCTTCCCTAAAGAGGGTAGGTTTTTAATTGCAAAAGTTGCAAACCTCACCCCTACGCTTCTTTGTGTGTTGCGAATGGAGCTACCGAGCTCTTTTGACTTGGAAGACAAACTAAGAATTTTATAAACACATTATGTGATGAAGATGTGCATGAATGTTCACACATAACTTTTTTGATCACGCATCAAAATTGTTTTGACCCAAACCAAAACTTAAGTCTTTGCCATCCACCTTGGAAAGGACACTTGTGGATGTCATATTACTCATCGGTACACAATGGTAAAATGGTATTTACATGGCAAATTCCCACTCATTGGTACACAATGGTGGACAATTTGTGTGTTCTTAGCTGGATGACTTAAAATGAGCTAGGCGGTGAGACCCCTGGCCCGTGGCAAAAGATGGGATGAAACATGACTACAAATCACTTGGTGCAAGATTCACAAGTGTTATTTGTAGGTCCCATAAAATCTAGGAATTGTACTAGGAGTACAATTATTGATCGTCACTTACCTTTTGAATGCATCATTTCTAGCAGATCAACTGATGAAATGATGGCATGTCAATTGGATCCTAGCCTTAATAAGCTTAATTGTTTAAAATGTTTAAACATTGGGTAATTAAATTTATTAAGGAAAAGATTATCGAAAATACTGATTTTTGAACTTAATCTGTTTTGTAGATGGCAACAAACCCCCCTCAAAACAATATTGGTCATGCTTTTCGTCAAATGTTTGAAAGAGAAAAGCTGAATGGATCTAACTTCAATGACTGGTACCGTCAACTGAGGATTGTCCTTAGAGTTGAACGGAGGACCGATGTCCTTGAACATCATTGGCCGACCGAGCCAGCTGCCGATGCTTCTGAACGAGAGAAAGCGTTCTACAACGCAGAGTATAGCAGATACGATGAGGTTGCTTGTATGATGATCTCGAGTATGACTCCCAATCTTCAGAAGCAATACGAATTTCATACACCTTGTGATATGATCAAAGAGCTGAAAAAGATGTACGAAAAACAAGCTGGTGTTGAATTGTTCGACCTAGTTGTGGGACTCCACGACTTGAAGCTTGAAACTGGTAAATCGGTCAGTAGTCATGTGCTCAAGATGAAGAGCTACTTTAACAAATTGGAATCGCTCAATTATGGGTATAATCGTGCTGTGTTAGTTGGCATGATCCTCAAATCTCTTACGAAGGATTTTGAGGGTTTTGTGCGCAACTACAACATGCATAGTATGACTAAGACTATACCTGAGCTTCATGCTATGCTAGTCGAGTATGAAAAAACGATTCCTAAAAAGGCCACTGAAACACCCCAAGTTCTTATGATCAAGGGGGGAAAGATCCAAAAGGCTAAACGACCGCAAAAGGTGAAGGGCAAGAATGATGGTAAAGGAAAAGGCAAGGCAGTTGCGCTTGTTCCTAAAACCAAGCAAACCCCTCCGGCCGCAAAAGAGCATTCGGCTAAAGACCAGATCTGTCACCATTGTGGTGAAGTTGGACACTGGAAGAGGAACTGTCCTACCTATCTAGCTGAGTTGATGAAGAAGAGAAAGAATACTAGTGGGACTAGTACTTCAGGTATCTTCACAATTGAATTATTTTCCTTTTCTAAGAGTGTTTCATGGGTGTATGACACCGGCTATGGAACTCACATCTGTAATTCGTTACAGGGTCTTAAAAAGAAGAGGAAACTGAAGCCTGGAGCTTTGCAGCTGTTCGTTGGAAATGGTTTGCCAGCAGCTGTGGAAGCTATAGGAGAATTTCATTTAATTCTGCCTTCTGGGTTATTTATTGTATTAGACAATTGTCATTATGCACCTTCTATCACTAGAGGTGTCATTTCAGTTTCTTTGTTGAAAAACCAAGGATTTATTAACACGTTTAATAATATCGGTATTTCAGTTTCTAAAAATAATGTTCATTATTTTGATGCTATTCCTTGTGATGGCATTTATGAAATTGATATGCGTGGTTGTGTTTCAAATAATTCAATGTACAATATTAGCAAACGAGCCAAAACTAGTTTGGACTCTACCTATCTATGGCACTGTCGTCTTGCCCATGTTGGCAAAAACCGCATTGAAAGACTTCAACGTGAAGGGATCTTACAATCAAATGATGAATCATTTGATAAATGCGTTTCCTGTATCTCAGGAAAGATGACAAGAAAACCCTTTCCGAACAAGCCGCAAAGGGCTAAAGAACTACTTGGACTCATTCATACTGATGTTTGTGGCCCATTTAGACATATGTCAAGAAAAGGTGCTAGCTACTTCGTGACTTTCACAGATGATTTCAGCCGTTATGGTTATGTTTACTTGCTTAAACATAAACATGAGGTACTTGAAACATTCAAAGAGTTCAAGAACGAAGTTGAAAATCAACTCGGTAAGACCATCAAGATCCTTCGATCGGATCGTGGTGGAGAATACTTAAGCCAAGAGTTTAAGGATTATCTTAAAGCGTGTGGAATTGTCCAACAGCTTACTCCTCCTTATACTCCTCAGCATAATGGAGTGTCTGAGAGGAGGAATCGTACCTTACTAGAGGTGGTGAGGTCGATGATGAACCTTACAACTCTCCCAATATCATTTTGGGATTTTGCTCTAGAAACCGCTGTACGCGTTCTAAATATGGTTCCAACCAAGAAGGTTGAAAAGACACCATATCAATTATGGCATGGAGAAGTCCCTGTGTTGTCTTACTTACGAGTCTGGGGATATGAGGCACTTGTGAAGCGCGATACGCCTGACAAACTACAACTCAGGACTACTAAGTGCATCTTCGTGGGATACCCAAAGGAAACAATGGGTTACTACTTCTATAATCCTTCCGAAAACACTGTTCGTGTTGCTCGATATGCTGAATTCTTTGAAAAGAATTTTATAGCTCAAGAGAACAGTGGGAGAATTGTAGAACTACTAGAAGATGTGTCACCTTCTGAAACAACTAGCAATCATCAACTTGGGGGGGGGGAAATGTTCAAAGTGATGAACCTCAAGTCGATGATGTTGCGATTCCACTTCGTAGATCCGAAAGGGTCGTACGTAATCCGGATAGATGGATTGGTCTAGTCGAATCCGAGGATAACGTATCAGGAGATCTCAATGAGCCTCCGAACTTCAAAGCTGCATTATCAGATCCGGAATCTGACAAATGGCTTGAAGCTGCGAATGTGGAAATGAAATCCATGCAAGATAACCACGTTTGGACCCTGGTTGATCTTCCTCCTAACGCAAGAACCGTTGGGAGTAAATGGCTCTTCAAGAAGAAGACCGACATGGATGGAAATGTACACACCTATAAAGCTCGTCTCGTGGCGAAAGGTTATACTCAACGTTTTGGCGTTGACTATGATGAGACCTTTTCACCAGTAGCAGACATAAGAGCTATTAGGATTCTCTTAGCCATAGTAGCGTACTATGACTTTGAGATATGGCAAATGGATGTTAAGACTGCCTTCTTAAATGGTTACTTGGATGAAGAAGTCTATATGGATCAACCTGAAGGGTTCATTGATCCAAAACATCCCAACCAAGTATGCAAGCTTCAAAGGTCCATTTATGGATTAAAGCAAGCATCGAGGAGTTGGAATAAACGGTTTGATGAAGAAATCAAAAAGTTTGGTTTCGTTCAGAATCCCGATGAGCCATGTGTATATCGCAAAGCTAGTGGGAGTAGTGTTACTTTCCTTGTCTTATATGTAGATGACATATTGATAATAGGGAAACACATTCCAATGTTGCAAGATGTAAAATCCCATCTTGGAAAGTGTTTTTGTAACGCCCGTTACCCAAAATTTACCTTTTTACAACGTTTGCGGAAAGTAGGCCCATTTTTTTTTGTTTCTACTTATTTTCCCAACAAGGTTTTAGACTTAACTCATACTTTATAAACACCACAAGTATAAATATACTTTACTGAAAACTTGCAATCAAAATATCGTCATGACCTACTCGTAAGTTCTAGGATCCTTACGAATAGGTCAACATGTTTTATCAATATGACACAATTTCAAAATCCGTAACCGAGACTGACCCAATGATTAAAAAATCAAACAACCAAACAACTCATGGAGCTTAACTCCAAAACACAACAAAAAGGGTTAACATGACCCATTAAAAGTCTACACAATCAATGTATGACCTTGCACTCGACTTTGTTGACCCGTTCCTAAGGCTTGATTCCACGAGCCTTGACCCCATCTATCTTTGGATTGTATATCTTCCATTTCTTCTACTCGGTTCCAATCCATCTCTGAGTCTCATAAGGCTAGGCCGCAACGAGTCCTAATCATGACGTGCACCACCTACACAATTCATCACAACACATTAGTCAAAGCTAAGTGATGACTTAACACAAAACTACCCATATATTTATAGCCTCATGTGTTATCTTGCACGAGATGCCAATGATATGGCTTTGACTCCATGACGTCACTTAGAGCTTTTATAAAACATCAACCCCAAGGAAACAAGATGATATCCACAATATTTCATCACAACTCATCCGAGATATGTACATATCCTGGAAAGCATAAACAACTCCACAATTTACGAATAAATATATATCCTGCACCAATCACATACGGTTAGTCTTTTCATAAGACATTCAACCACTGAAAGTTTCATTCTAACTAGGAAACTCAACAAGTAAATGACGTTTCCATGATACAAGATCAATTGACTAAGTCACCAAGGCCAGCGTGTCAGACTCCGACCCAACGTTACTACTCTGCCCTTAAACGAGTGTTACAAACACTCCATTAGCATCTACAACTTAACTTTTTATTCACTATCTAATACATACTTCAAAACTCTTACATCATGATTCTATACTAAAACAAACGTAGAACTCGCCACATAAATCAGTCTGATGCCTTTTAGACACATACATCCCATCTAAGTCATTTGTAACTCTACCAGTAATTCCATAAGTCTTAAATTACGTTTACTTACCATTGTAAGCTTCTAACTAATTTCACCACGATACCATTTTAGGTTACATACGATGACACATATCTTCTTGCTAACCTCTACTAGCTTATGCACACTTAACCACTTATTAGTAGTTCAAAATCTTTATTGTTATTCTCATCAAGTAATAGGCCCATACGGATCCTAGGCAACAATTTCAACATCAGAGGTTACCCTACTAAACTTAACAACCATTTTTACTTCATTTACTTCATGATCACAACAAAAATACATTAACACATCAATTCTCCGGACATTACCGAACTCTAATAATCTCGACCATTGACTATTTATAACTTCCATATAACTTCATACTCAACTCATGGAAACACTTGGAATATGATTATTCATAAATGAAAAGACAATAACCCAAACCAAGTATCTATCATACCATAGGCAATACTTGATACGGGTTAAGTCACTCACCTTAGCCCGTAGGAATTTGTATACTTTTTTTTTTGTACTTCCTTGACTTGTTGACTTCCAAAAACTTCGCCTCAGCGAGGCAGCTCTTCGTTAGATCATCACGCAGGTTAAATACTCCAGCATAGAGCTATCATGCACTTCCACATCCTTGTTTTACCTGAATTCAACTCGTACGCCTGAAAGTTAGCATATAACTTCTAATGCACATAATTCAGATCATTATCCATCCAACCTCTTAAGATCAAGGTTTTCATCAACCATGATCATTCGTCAATAAGAATACATGCACATATCTTATCATTTCATAATTAAATCACTCGGTAGCTAGTATACCACATGCATTAGCAAGCTTACATAAATTATAAAAGATAATTTATCACGCAACCGTATCAATTAATCAACTTCTACAAGTTGCATAACATGACATGAACTCCACTTTTCATCACCTTCCCTTTCAATCATACATATACAAGGTTATTTATTACCAAGTATTACTGAACCACATAATTCTAATCTACATGATAATTCTAGTGACTTAAAGCCCACTAGATAAATGTTCATAACTACACTTTTTTTTAACAACATACTCCACTCTTAAACAGGATGTCCCATTACTTCCAACCAAATGATATAAGATTATCAAATATACGCCACTTATTCAATTCGTAATAAAAGAAAGAAATTTAACATGTTTCATCATCCTTTTGCATAAACACGTGAATTCAAAAGATTCACAACAAAACCGAGTCTTGCAATTGGTACCATACTTTACCAAATGGTGCATATCATTATAAATGTAGTACCACATGGTTTTTGGGTGATCTACACCTAATATAACTCGAATTCACAGATTCATACCATACATCACATAAATCCTAGTTTTAATCTTATCATGCAAGATACCACTTCTTGTAAAATAACATGTAAGTAAGTTAGCACAACAAAAAAGTTCATAACCTTAAAAATCAAGCATTCAAGCCTCTAATTCGCAGGTTACATATGAACCCTATCTCCAATCTTAACATGCAAGTCATTATCCTAACAACAGGTAGTTTTCAATCAAGGTTACACAACATTTTGGAGGTTTCTAACCCTAATTTCGAGTTTAGGAACCCCCACAACTGAAATTAATTCGCATGCCCCCAATTTCCAGCCCCTAAATTTCGATTTTGACATGTGCAGGGGTAGAAATACTTACCATTCATCATAGAAACCGAATTAGAACTATGGTACCAAGCTCTGTAGCCCCAAAATCGTTGACATGAGTGTCGATTTGGAGTTTCTTGCGGCTGCTCCACCTTCACGACACAGACCAGGGGTCGACGCCCCTCCCTTCACGTCGTCTTCCCTCTCCCCCCTTTCTTCTATTTTTTTTCTTTCTTGTTTTCCAACCCTAACCCACGATTTCCCCTTTTTTTACACACACTTTCGATTTTGGCACTCTAGTCCCCATAGTTTAATTAATTTTTAAGTTAGGGATAAGTTTCGTAGAATTCCATCTTGACAACTTTAGTCCCCTAACTTTTAGGTTAGGATTATCCCACCACATCATAAACAAATTCCAAACCATTATACCACGATTATAATTGTAGTATTTCATGAAATACTATTTCCACATAATAACTCATTTCGAGGAAAAATATAATTAAAAATTATATTTTAGTTCCACTAGACCCGGGGTGTTACAGTTTTGCTATGAAAGACTTGGGAGAAGCAGCATTCATTCTTGGAATCAAGATCTATAGAGATAGAACTAAGCAGTTGATTGGACTAAGTCAAAGTGCTTATATTGATAAGATCTTGAAGCGATTCAAGATGGAGAATTCCAAGCGTGGTAATGTACCTATGCAGGAAGGACTTGGTCTATCGGTCAAACAAGGTGCTTCTACACCTGATGAGGTGAAGCGTATACAAAGAGTTCCTTATGCTTCGGCTGTAGGCTCTATAATGTATACGGTGAGATGCACTAGACCTGATATAGCGTTCGCGCAGAATATCGTTAGCCGTTATCAACAGAATCTAGGTGAAAGTCACTGGACTGCTGTTAAGACCATTCTCAAGTACATACGGGCTACTAGAGATTTGTTTTTGGTATATGGGGGAAATCCAGATCAAGAGATCAAAGTGACCGGATACTGTGATGCTGGATTTCAGACTGATAGAGATGACACGAAGTCTCAGTCTGGGTACGTCTTCGTTATGAATGGAGGCGCTGTGGATTGGAAAAGCAAGAAACAAACCACAGTTGCTATGTCTGCAATAGAGTCTGAGTACATTGCTGCTTCGGAAGCTGCAATGGAGGCTGTCTGGATAAGGAAGTTTATTAGTGGGCTTGACATTGTCCCCACAAGTAACTTGCCTATCGACATGTACTGCGATAACTCGGGTGCATTGATCATCGCCAAAGAACCTGGAGTTCAGAAGGGCGCCAGACACTATGCCAGGAGATATCACTATGTTCGTGAGCAGATCGAACTAGGTGAAATCAAATTACTCAAAGTTCACACAGATATTAACTTAGCTGATCCTTTCACGAAAGCTTTGTCGAGGCCGAAGCTTGAAAGGCATGCCGAGGGCATGGGACTTAAATTAGCTGGTTAAATCATGTATGTCTGATGTTCGGTATTTGGATAAGGGATGTTAAACAATTTTTGTTTGCATAATGAAATAAAGTACTTGATATGTTTGATTTCATTTAATAGTAAATTGTGTCCTGTATTTGCATGTTTAATCCTTGAGTACTTGTCAAGTATTCTAAATTGTCCATTGTCGATTAACTATATGGGAATATAGTTAAACTAAGACATAATCTGAGTGATTGGTTAGGATGGTCCCACCAAACTCACATGGTATTCATTGGATGCATACTGGACTGACCCACTAACGAATTGTCACTTTATGGATCGGCGTCATTAAGTGAAATTCGTAAATGGTTGCTTTACTTATCCTTAGACTTGAGATATAAGCAGGTCATGCATGTATGGATTGCACCTGCTTGATATAGTTCTAACTATCCTGAATAAGGTAGTACAAAAGGGCTATTTTCAGTAGGTGTAGTGAAGTATGTGACTTGACACGTGTAGTCAAGAGGATTTGTTCCTTCAGCTTTGTGCTGAAGAAGATACCACTGGGCCCCTCATTGGACTAATTAAGATGTTTGCATGGCCGTGCCCAAATGAAATCTAGAGATGTCTCGATTTGCAATTTGGTAATCTTAAGTTAGTTGTGAGAATGAGAAACAGAATCTTTAAAGTATGAAATGACTTGATCCATATTCATATTTAACACGGTATCGGTAACAAAGGGATAGTAAATGGTTGTACCATTTAAATACACTTTGAGAAACTGTACTTAAATATTTCTGGGAGCATTGGCGTGTTGCTAGACGCTAACCAATGTTATTACCTTTACTATTGCAAGCTCAAGTGGGAGCTGTAGGGATATGATCATGTAATAGTAAGCGTATGTCCGGAAAGTATTTAAGCCTACGGGGTCACACGTCTCGACACCAAATGTATTAATATTAATTAATAGTTAATTAATATTTATCACGAATTATTTAACGAGGTTTCGTTAAAAACTAACAGTTAATTGTTAACAGAGGGGTGTTAGTTGTAATTAGAGAGAATTGTAATTGGATTACAATTAAGGAAAGGTTGTGGATAAGGCCTCTAGGCCGAATTCGGCTAGGGCACTTATGCCTATCCCTTTAACTTGTTTATCAAGTCTTTAAACCTATAAATAGACCCTTAGGGTTTAAGGTTTAGTTGCTGCTTTTATCTGATAAAAGAAAACCCTAATCTCTCTCTATTCTCTCTCGAATTCGGCAACAAGAAGAACCCTAGGGTTTTCGGTTCTTGTGTGGTTCGACCAAGGCTATCTCGAATGGAGGTGTTCGTGATCAAGTGCTAGCACACAGCATTAGTGTGTCATGTGTGCGATCGTAGAGGGATTTGCTTTAAATCCTCCAAGAGATCAAGTCAATCCAAGCTCATAAGGTAAACATGTTCTATCCGGTTAGTTAGATTAATTCATAGGTTTCTTTCCGCTGCGTACTCGTGTGATAATTGTTATATAACCCAACACCAACTACTCGACCTGCTCCCCGCACACCGTGTGAACTGATGCAACAGGCGTGTGCCAGGTTGCAATGGACCCCTTCATGCATGCAGTACAGGAAAAACAGATCACGAACAGAGGCAGCTCCAGCATCGTGCCTCGAAGTGATTGTGCCTGCAATGGCACGATGCAAATACCTATCAAGGGGATCAAGGAATTGCGTGCTCTTGGTGCTCTGGGCATGATAAGCATCTTCCCCAATTCGACTCCAAAATGTAACATGATCCTGATTGTTGGGAAAGGCATGCAAGCCTCCAGTAAAAGCACTAGTCAGGACCTCCTCCTCCGTGTAAATACCAGTGGCAATTCCAAACTGAGATACTGTCACACCCCCAAATTAACCACTAACGGAGTTTATACCGTTAAGGGGTGCGAGCAAACCAGGACCACAACCATTAGTTACAAATACTAAACGAATCAGAGTTAGTCCAAAGATATATCATAAATAAAGTCTCAAATTACGCAGCGGAACAAAATATCATCTTAGCACTAACCACGTGCTTTACAAATCAGTGTTTTAAATTCCCAATTAAGTTTAACTAAAAATAAAAGTCTTCATGTGCCATGCCAACCCGCTCCGGACACTCCTCAGCGATCTGCAAAAGTTTAAACCACGCAAGTGTCAACCTAACGGTTGGTGAGTTCACAGTGGGCATGTCACGCATGGCCCAGTCTCATAATCATAATCGAGTCAACATAACTTATGAAATTTCTTTGTGAAAAGCAATGCTTAGTGATATCCAAATCATAGTTCGTGGTTTAGTAAAGTTTGTCCGTAACCTACGTTATCGGGTATGTACTAGTTTTGTATAGTTAAAGTGCTCAACCGATATCGCGGGTAGCTAATCCGTTGTTCCATGCACTAAGGAAGTTTGTACCAAAGCTGACCATAAATTATTGTAGTGGCCGTGCCATCAGGTTCTGCGGACCTACGTCATCGCGGATTTGCCTCCCCCGTGTCCTCTCGGGATCACGGTCAGATAGGCTGATATTGTACCTCCGTGCACTCCCCATGCCACGGGGCGGAGTTTGTCAAACTCCAGTAGATCTACCCAACATCCCCTCGCTTTACAATTAATGGTACAATTTAGTTGAGGACTTTTAAGTTTCAAGGCATCCTTAGAAATCATGTGATATCATGTGGTTTAGACTTTAACCTACGCTAGCCATATTAAAAAGGTTTACCGGATTCTCATGAATCTCAAAAGTGTTTTCAGTTTCGTTTCAGAAATAGTTGTTTAAGTAATTCACAAGTGCTTCCCATAAAGCACTTCAAGTTCATCAAGTGGGTGCCGAGCACTCCAAGTTTTCAAGTTCATCAGGGAGGTGCATAGCACTCTCGAAGTTGTCAGCATTGTTTTTCATTTAGTTATTCGGTATGACCCAAACGGGTTCACGGTAATCGGGTTAGTGACACTCACCTTGGGTTGCACTGATACACTTGTTATATAATCCAAGTTTGCTTAACGAAGACCTATGAACACGTTTAGGTCTTAAGTATTAGTTTGGTGTCTAAACTTTACTTAACGTCACTATGGCCCATAACATAGCACGTTGGAACTATGACTCGACATATAGACACACGACACCGATGGTTGATCATAAACAAGGGTTCATATACATCAGAAATCAAAGCATGTATCATCATGGCATAATCATGTGAGTCATGGCATAACATTCAAGTAAATTGCACAAGTTTGGATTCTGGTCTCAATTTCGCTAGCAGTTTCGCTGTGTTCACGGGCAGCACTTTCGCTAGGCAATACCCGATGACACAGTTTCGCTAGGCTAGTTTCGCTCGAAACTGTTGGCACAGTTTCGCTAGCCTAGTTTCGCCCGAAACTGGTTTGAACTTTCGTTCAGGGAATTTCGCTCGGTAGATTCGCTCGAGCAGGTCTGTGGGTTTACCCGGCGACACTGCAGTTTCGTTGCATAGTGTCGCTGGTTGAAGATTCACATAATTTCGCTGGACAATTTCGCCTAGAGAACACAGTAGTTTCGCTAGTCGCGAAAAACTTACGGATCAGCCTAAAAAATCAATCTAACAGTCCCCATACTTCATGTAATTCAGTATATAGCATGCATAGTCAGTTACCAACATCATAGAAGCAGTTTTGACACCTTATTCATGTATTTTTATCATCAAATCACCAAAATACATTTAAAACCCTAAAATGACCTAAATAGCATAGATCTTCATTATGGATGGATTTCAAACGTAAAGTCACAGACTTTCTAACAGATCTAGCATTCCTAAGCCTTAAAATAGAAGATCTAATGATTCCACAGAGATCTAGGCATGCTTTATAGTAAAACACATAGAAAAGTGCATGTAAATGGTTTTGGGACTCACGGTTCGATCTCCAAGCTCGATGGTTGATGGTTCAGGGCTGAGATCTCGATGGCTCGGTGTGATTCTCGGCTGACCAGATTTCCAGGAGAAAATATGGAGAGTGTGTGTGTGTTTTTGTGCAAAGGATGCAAATGGGAGAGCTATGGTTTATTAAGATATTTTATATCAGGGCCTAGTTTCGCTGGCAGTTTCGCTGGCCAGGCGAAACTGGCTCTGATCACGAGTGAGCCAATAGACTGCCGGGCGACACTATAGTTTCGCCCGGTAGTTTCGCTGGTTACCAAAAGTGGTCAATTTCACATTCTAAGCAAGATAAACACGATTCATAAATTGTCATGCTATTCACAATACTAAATCATGTATTTAAATCACATTGCACATAATGACAATAAATAGTTAAACACATAACACATATGGACGGGTTCGGTGATCAACCAAAGGGCGTGGACGTATTCGGCCTAGTTAAGCATTAGTTACTAAGTTAACACTTATAACGTAACTAACGGAATTGTCTAACGGAAGTTAACCTTGAAATTCTGATGTCACAGATACAGACATGCTCCTCCACTCACCTCCTAAACGAAATTTCACCTTATCTTCGGCGAATAAATCAGTGCAAGGGTACACAAAAGTGAAGCTCGAGTAAAATTCGATCACCATCTCATGATACTGGCTCCTCCTGATCTCAAAGAGCCGCTGCCAAAATCTGTCCACTAACGCCAACCCCCTCTCTCTCTGACCGAATGTTTCCAATAAGGTCCAACTGACCACCCGCATCTCTAACAGTGGTTTGTTCAAAAAATTCTCCCTCTTTTCAATACATCGCCTTTCCTTTGCCTCACTCGCATCAAATTCCAAGTACCTGTGAAGCTGAGCCATTTCTGCGACAAGAAAGATGCACGAAAATAAGCATAAAAGCAATGTGTAGCGGTGATTTCTCGACCCGAATGGTCGGATTTGAGGTCCGAGAGAAGAATTAAGTTCAGTGGGTTCAAGCGGGTCGAAAGATTGAAGAGAATGCGTAAAAAGACCCGCTGGAACTGAAAAAAGTAACAATCTATTGCTGATCAGAAAAAAGTCACGGCTTGTGCTGGCCGTGAGGGGCAGGTCACGGCCTGGGCTTGGCCAGGTCAAGCCGTGGGGTGCAGTTTCACCGGTGACCAGGGGTCACGGCTTGGTCAGGGCCGTGAACCACTAGCCCACGGCCTGCAGACCGTGGGATCTATCAGACCTGAAAAAAATCCGCAGTTTGCTCGTTTTTTGACCAAAATCGAAGATGTTTGCTTCATTAGACTCGGTTTAACCCCCATAAAACATCCCCATACTTGTATTTACCAAAAGATTAAAAGAAAAACGATGGGGATTGAGATCTAGTTCGAGGAAAAAAAAATTAGGGGGTTTTGGTGTTTGTGCCTTAAGAACCGTAATGGGATGGCGATTTCGAACCAGTGAGGTCCGATTTCTCTTCGAGATCGACCTCCCCATACTTGTTTGGTTGCAAATTTTTTTTTTCGAATGGGGGATGGGGGTCGACATCGAGTGGCCAGAGATGATGTAAATGTGAAGAGGAGATGGATGATTTACCTTGATGACGTGGAAGTGATGACGGTGCCGGTGACGTGAGCGTGGTGGCCGGGAGGGCTGAGAGTGTGGGGTGGGGAGGGCTGTCGGCTGAGGTATAGGGTTTGAGTGGTGGTCCAGGGGCTGTTTTATAAGAAGGGGGAGAAAATCAAGTCCAAAAATAAGTCACGGCCTGTAGGCCGTGATCCCTTATGTCACGGTCATGACCAAGCCGTGAGGTCCCTCTGTGTGCTCGCTTTCGGTGACCGACTCCCTGTCCCGGCCTCTGTGGCTGTGAGTCAACTCTCACGGCCTGGCAAGCCGTGAGAGGTTAAATTTCGGATTTTTTTTATATTATATTATATATATATATATACTTATATATTATATATATACTTAGAAACTCTCGATGCGTGACACCAATTTACGTATATATATATATTATAAATATAAATATAATATATAGTAAACAAAATACAAAGAAAAATATAAATCACACAAATTAAAACTATCAAAAATCTTCCTAACAAACCTAGCACGTTATCATAAGAGCTCAATTATTGAAGAATTTCGTACCTGGTTGCCAATCCGATTCCTGCAAAACAAAACCACACAAAAATTTGGAAAAAAAAGAAATAAAAATATACAAAAGCACGGGTTGCCTCCCGTGAAGCGCTTAATTTATTCACGAGTCTTTAGCTCGACTCGGCCCCTGTGAATTATTCAGGGGGCTTTTGGAAGCTCAGATCTTCCACAAAAGCTCTGCCAACGGGCCCTTCGATATACTGTTTCAGTCTGTGCCCGTTTACCTTGAATGGGATTCCATCCTCTCCTGCTATCTCCACTGTGCCATATGAAAATACCTGTGTAACAGTGTATGGACCACTCCATCTAGAACGCAATTTTCCTGGAAATAACTTCAGACGCGAATTGTATAACAGCACACGATCCCCATACTTTGTGACACCCGAGAATTTCAAGGTTAACTTCCGTTAGACAAACCCGTTAGTTACGTGATAAGTGTTAACTTAGTAACTAATGCATAACTAGGCCGAATACGTCCACGACCTTTGGTTGATCACCGAACCCGTCCATATGTGTTATGTGTTCATCATTTATTGTCTTTATGTGCAATGTGATTTAAATACATGACTTATTATTGTGAATAGCATGATTAATTGTAAATACTTGATTATGTGAAAATTGCCTAAATTGGGTAGTCAGCGAAACTACCGAGCGAAACTACAGATTCGCCCGGTAGCAGGATAGACTGATCAATGTACCCGAGACCAGAGCTAGTTTCGCTTGGCCAGCGAAACTGCCAGCGAAACTAGCCTCTGATATAAATAAACTTAATAAACCCTAGTAGCCTCATTTGCTCAAACCACACAACAACACACACACACACTCTCCTGGTCAGCCGAGAAGATCACCTAAGGACCAAGACCCCAGCCTCAATACCATCATCTCACCTCATTCATCGATCCTAGAATCATCCGTGAGTCCCAAAAACTATGTTTTATGCTTTTCTATATGTTTTCTTCTTAAAGCATGCTCAAATCTTCATGTAACTGCTTGATCTGCTAGTATATTGTTTAGGAATGCTAGATCTGTACTAAAGTTGATAACTTTACGTTTAAAAACAAACCATGATGATGATTTATGCAATTTTGGTCATTTTAGGGTTTAGAAGTGCTTTTAGAGATTTGATGATTAAAATGCATGTTAAACATGATAAAGCTGCTTGATTTATGTTGGTAAATGCCTATGGATGCTAGATAATGAATTGCATGTATGATCAGAAGCTGTTAGGTTGATTTTTAGGCAAATCCGTGTGTTTTTCGCGACCAGCGAAACTGTCTGTTCTCTGGGCGAAACTAAGTAGCGAAATTATATCTCCTTCCAGCGACACTGACCAGCGAAACTATAGTGTCGCCGGGTAACCTGACCAGACCGGCTCGAACGAAACTACCGAGCGAAATACCTGAACGAAAGTTCAAACCAGTTTCCCTGCGAAACTAGGCTAGCGAAACTGCGTCAGCAGTTTCGGGCGAAACTAGCCTAGCGAAACTGTGTTACCGGGCATTGCCTAGCGAAAGTGCTGCCCGTGCACCTAGCGAAACTGCCTAGCGAAACTATGCTAGCGAAACTAAGACCTGACCTAATAACCAAACTTGTGAAATTTGCTTAAGTGTTATGCCATGACTTACATGATTATACCATGATGAAACATGCTTGACATCTGATTTATATGAACCCTTGTTTATGATCAACCATTGGTGTCGTGTGTCGGTATGTCGAGTCATAGTTGCAACGTGCTATGTTATGGGCCATAGTGACGTAAGTAAAGATTAGACACGAAACTAATACTTAAGACCTAAACGTGTTCTAGGTCTTCGTTAAACAACAATATTTGGATTACTTGAAGTGTAGCAGTGCAACCAAAGGTGAGTGTCACTAACCCGCTTACCGTGAGTCCGTTTGGGCCACACCGAATGACTTAACGAAAACAATGCTGATAAACACTAGAGTGCTAGGCACCTACTGATGAACATGAGAACACGGGATGCTTGGCACCCACTTGATGAACTGAAGTGTTTTATGGGAAGCACTTGTGAACTCTGAACAAACTATTTCTGAAACGAAAACTGTTTTAATATGGCTAGTGTAGGTTAAAGTCTAAACCACATGATATCACATGTTTTCTAAGGATGCCTTATAACTTAAAAGTCCTCAACTAAAATTGTGCCATTAATTGTAAAGCGAGGGGATGTTGGGTAGATCTACTGGAGTTTGACAAACTCCGCCCCGTGGCACGGGAAGTGCACGGAGGAACAATATCAGCCTATTTGACCGTGGTCCCGAGAGGACACGGGGGAGGCAAAAACCGCGATGACGTAGGTCCGCACCGTACGGGATGGCACGGCCCCCACAAAATAAGTCAGCTTTGGTACAAACTTCCTTAGAGCATGGAACAACGGATTAGCTACCCGCGATATCGGTTGAGTCCTTTAACTTTACGGAACTAGTACATACCCGATGACGTAGGTCACGGACAAACCATTTATAAACTGAGATTTAATTACGAGCATTGCTTTTCATAAATAAATATTTTGTAAGTACATCTCGACATGAATTATGATTATGAGACCGGGCCAATGCATGACAAGCCCACTGTGAACTCACCAACCGTTAGGTTGACACTTGCGTGGTTTAAACTTTTGCAGATCGCTAAGGAGTATCCGCTGGAGGTTGGCATGGCACGTAAAGACTCTTATTTTTGATTTAACTTAAGTTGGGAATTTATAAAAACAATGAATTTGTAAGGCACGTGGTTAGTGCCAGGATAATTATTTTCCGCTGCGTATGTAATTTAAGACTTTGATTTATAACTTGTGGTTGAACTAACCCTGATTCGTTTAGTATTTGTAACTATGGTTGTGGATCCTGGTCTAGTCGCGCCCCTTAACGGTATAAACTCCGTTAGTGGTATTTTGGGGGTGTGACAGATTGGTATCAGAGCCATAAGTTGCAGAGAACTGGAATCATTTTTGAAAACGATTTGGAAACTGCAACTTGAAAACCTTGGTTACAAAACGAATAAACAAATTCCCAAAGACAAAATTTTTACGTGCCAACCTGGGATACTCGCTCTGCTGTGTAAGTAAAGGCTTAATACGTATGTATATATATATATATATAAATATATATGTATAGAGCGTGTCTAAGTAGTCTAACGGAAAGACCTTAGGAAATTTTCACACACGAATACGAAATGCGACCGCAAATACGCACACTACTCTGGGGAAAGCGACAACGAAACAATGCTACACGCTACGTCCTGATTTCTACTACGACGACTACGCCGACGGTGACTTTATGGGAAGCCGACCTTCGACGATAGCATTTATGACGTTCTCCGACGACGCCTCGATTTTGCACAAAATTTTCTGGACTAATATTATGGGATATGTATAAAAATATAACTGTGACTGAACACTGGCTACTTTAAACTGTTCAGCAAGATGTCTGGAAAAGGAAACGGAAGAGGCGGCATAAACATGACGCCTGTACAGCTGCAAGCGATGATTAATGAACATGTGCAAGCCGCGGTGGCAGCCGTCCAAGCTGCATATGCCGCACAGGGTAACTATTACGCCGGTTAAGGCACAAAGCAATTATATCATGACCTGTTTAATTTTAAAATCCGAACTATTTATGCATCAGGAAACCAGCACCACTGCACGTTCAAGTCCTTCATGGACTGTAAGCCGATGACATTTTCCGGCGAAGAAGGAGCTGTAGGACTCCTTAGGTGGATTGAGAAGTCCGAAAAGGTTTTCTCCATGTGTAACTGCCCAGCTGAAAGCAAGGTGAAGTTTGCTACTGGTACCTTCGAAGGAGCCGCACTCTCCTGGTGGAACGCTGAAATTCAGATGGTTGGGCTAGACGCGGCTAATAACATGCAGTGGGCAGCATTTAAGGAGCTGATCATGGAAGAATACTGTCCACGTGATCAAGTCAAGAAGCTTGAGGGTGAATTCCTGAATTTGAAGATGTCTGGGTCTGAAATCGAACAGTACACTGCACGATATCATGAATATGAGGTCCTATGCCCCACAATGGTCGACGCTGAGTTCAAACGCATTGAGCGTTATCTGGAAGGCCTCGCGCCTCAAATCAAAGGATTGGTGACTGCCAGCAACCCTGCTACCGTACAGCAAGCCATTCGTTTAGCTCACAAACTCACTGATCAAGAGGTCGAGAAAGGTACTCTACCTGCGAAAGCCACCGAGAAGACTGCCTTGAGTGGCAAGAGAAAAGCTGATGATGAAGCTCCTGAAAACTCAATGAATGTTCAGAGTGTTGGAAACAGCACTGGGAGGTCTTATAACTCCCAAGGTCAAAGCAAGAGGTCTGGGAATAACAGTGGCAACTACCGCCAGGGCGGAAATAGTCAGAGCAACTACAAGGGTAACCTGCCCTTGTGCAACAGGTGTGGAAAGCATCATGCTGGTAATTGTAGGAAGAATATGAGATGCGAAAGGTGTGGTAAGGGAGGCCACGAAGCAAAGGACTGTTGGGCAACTTTGCCCGAGCAACAAAACCGCCCCAGAAGAAACAACAACTATGGGAACAATCGGGGTAATGGAAATAATGGCCAGAACCGCAACAATGAAGCTCCCAGGGGAAACGGTAACGGAAATTGTTATGAATGTGGTGCTCCAGGCCACATTAAAAGAGACTGCCCTCAGCTAAGAAGACAAGGGAACGGAAATCAGGGGAATAACGGTGGGAATGGTAACGGTGGAGGTAATGGTAATGGGAATGGCAATGGTAATGGTGGAAATGGTAGAGGTCGAGCTTTCGTCATGGGCCAGGGTGAAGCTCGCAATGACGCCAACGTGATAAATGGTAAATTTATTTTGAACGGTTTCTTTGCTACTGTTTTATTTGATTCTGGTGCTGAGAAAAGTTTTATTTCCACTAAATTTTCTAAATTGATTAACGCTAAACCGATCGACTTAGATGCTAAATATGTGGTAGAGCTAGCTAATGGTAAACTTCATGATACGACTCAGCTAGTTAAGGGCTGTAAGTTAGAACTAGCTGGCCATACCCTAGGAATTGACCTTATGCCTTTCCCGATTGGTAGTTTCGACGTCATAGTAGGAATGGATTGGTTATCCGAAAACCGAGCTGAAATTTTATGTAAGGAAAAAGTGGTTCGTATTCCACTCGAAGACGGCAAAGTGTTAACGGTTCAAGGTGAGAAAGGTGGAACGGTCACCGGCATTATTTCATTCCTTAAAGCTCAGAAATGCCTCCGTAAGGGTCACTTCGCGATTCTTGCGAACGTCACTGACACGACGCATCCCGAGCGCAAAATTGATGATTACCCGATAGTTCGCGACTTTCAAGACGTATTTCCTGAAGATCTGCCTGGTCTGCCTCCATTTCGACAAGTTGAGTTTGGGATTGATTTGGCTCCAGGTGCCGCTCCGATTGCACGCGCTCCGTATCGTTTGGCTGTAAGCGAACTCAACGAACTCTCCGCGCAACTGCAAGAGCTACTCGACAAGGGGTTTATTCGTCCAAGTTCGTCTCCATGGGGAGCTCCGGTACTGTTTGTTAAGAAGAAGGATGGAACGTTCCGCATGTGCATCGACTACCGAGAGCTTAACAAAGTTACGATCAAGAATCGGTATCCGCTTCCTCGAATCGACGATCTCTTCGACCAACTACAGGGTTCAAACTACTTTTCAAAGATTGATCTACGGTCAGGATATCACCAGCTTCGCGTTCGTGATGAGGATGTACCCAAGACAGCTTTCAGAACTCGGTATGGTCACTACGAGTTCCTGGTTATGCCGTTTGGGCTAACCAATGCACCGGCTGTGTTTATGGACCTGATGAATCGAGTATGCAAGCCGTACCTCGATAAGTTTATAATAGTCTTCATCGACGATATTTTGATCTACTCCAAGTCAAAGGAAGAACACGAGGAGCATCTGCGACTTATATTGGAATTGCTCCGCAAGGAACAGCTTTATGCTAAGTTTTCGAAGTGCGACTTTTGGATCCGCGAAGTCCAGTTTCTTGGACACATTGTAAATGAGGAAGGAATTCATGTCGATCCAGCCAAAGTGGAAGCGATAAAGAACTGGTCTACCCCAAGAGCGCCAACAGAGATCCGACAATTTTTAGGGCTTGCCGGATATTATCGAAGGTTTATTAAGGGTTTCTCTCAACTGGCTCAACCCTTAACGGCCTTAACGCACAAAGGAGTGCAATACAGATGGGGTGAGAAGGAAGAGCGCGCGTTCCAAACGCTCAAAGATATGTTATGTTCGGCTCCAATTCTTGCGTTACCCGATGGAATTGACGATTTTGTGGTTTACTGCGATGCATCAATCCAAGGACTCGGCTGCGTGTTAATGCAGCGAGACAAAGTAATTGCCTATGGGTCCAGGCAACTAAAGGATACTGAAAAGAATTATACAACGCATGATTTGGAAATGGGAGCCGTTGTTCATGCACTCAAGATTTGGAGACATTACCTATATGGAACAAAGTGCACAATATTCACCGATCATAAAAGTTTACAACACATCTTTGATCAGAAAGATCTCAACATGCGGCAAAGAAGGTGGGTTGAATTACTGAACGATTATGATTTGGCTATTAAATATCATCCGGGAAAAGCAAATGTAGTGGCAGATGCCCTGAGCAGAAAAGAATACGAGAAGCCTCGTCGGGTACGAGCGCTTCAACTTACAATACATTCAGGATTACCGGATCGGATCCGTGACTGCCAACAAGAAGCTTTGAAAGCAGAAAACTTCGCAGCTGAAGCACTGCGTGGTGTAGATGGCCATTCTGAAGTTAAGTCTGATGGACTCACATATTATAATGACAGAATCTGGGTTCCTTTATTTGGAAATCTCCGTGAGCTCGTAATGGACGAGGCTCACAAGTCAAGATATTCGGTGCACCCCGGATCAGATAAAATGTATCAAGACTTGAAAAATCTTTATTGGTGGCCGAACATGAAAGCCGACATTGCTCGATATGTGGCCAAATGCTTAACCTGCTCAAGAGTCAAGATTGAATATCAAAAGCCTTCTGGTTTACTCCAACAACCAAAGATCCCGGAATGGAAATGGGAGGACATCTCCATGGATTTTGTAACGGGACTACCGCATCGATCAAATCAACCGGATGCGATTTGGGTTGTCATCGATCGATTAACCAAATCGGCACATTTCATTCCGATGAAGGAAAGCGATAATATGGATAAACTGACAAAGCTGTACATCGACAAAATTGTGAAGCTTCACGGTGTGCCTAAGACTATCATTTCTGATCGAGATCCTCGATTTACCTCCCGGTTATGGCAATCAATGCAGGAAGCATTGGGAACCCGACTAGATATGAGTACAGCATATCACCCACAAACAGATGGTCAGTCGGAGCGAACCATTCAAACCTTGGAAGATATGCTCCGAGCTTGTGTTCTGGACTTTGGAAAAGATTGGGAGACTCACCTTCCACTGGTGGAGTTCTCTTACAACAATAGCTATCATTCAAGTATAGGTGCAGCCCCTTTTGAAGCACTGTATGGCAGAAAATGTAGATCGCCCGTGTGTTGGGCTGAAACGGGTGAGAAAGGGCTCACTGGACCGGAAGTTATCCATGATATGACCGAACGGATTATTCAAATCAGGCAACGGCTGGCTGCAGCGCGTGATCGACAAAAGAGTTATGCCGACAAACGCCGAAAACCTCTAAAGTTCGAGGTGGGTGACAAAGTATTGTTGAAGGTATCTCCCTGGAAGGGAGTGATACGCTTCGGGAAGCGTGGAAAGTTAAATCCTCGCTACATCGGTCCGTTTGAAATAATTGGGGAAGTAGGCCCGGTGGCCTATCGATTGCAACTCCCTGCTGAACTCGATGGAGTTCATAACGTGTTTCACGTTTCCAATCTAAAGAAATGTCTAGCCGAAGACATCGAAATAATCCCTCTGGAGGAATTAGAAATCGACGAACATTTGAGGTTTACCGAGCAACCGGTAGAAATCATGGGACGCGAGGAGAAAGCCCTCAAACGTAGCAAGATTCCGATCGTCAAAGTGCGATGGAACTCAAGGCGTGGACCTGAATATACTTGGGAGCGAGAGGATCAAATGAAGAAAAAGTATCCTCACCTATTCGAGCAAACGTCCACGGAAACTCAAGGTATAATTTAATTTTGGGGACCAAAATTCCTTAACAGGAGGAGGATGTGACAACCCTAAAACTTTTTGCTTTCTTTCCCCAGCGACGATAGCAACGACGACAACTGATGCTGCGAACGCTACGACACAAGAATAATTTTCGGGACGAAAATTCCAATTTCAGGGGAATGATGTGACACCCGAGAATTTCAAGGTTAACTTCCGTTAGACAAACCCGTTAGTTACGTGATAAGTGTTAACTTAGTAACTAATGCATAACTAGGCCGAATACGTCCACGACCTTTGGTTGATCACCGAACCCGTCCATATGTGTTATGTGTTCATCATTTATTGTCTTTATGTGCAATGTGATTTAAATACATGACTTATTATTGTGAATAGCATGATTAATTGTAAATACTTGATTATGTGAAAATTGCCTAAATTGGGTAGTCAGCGAAACTACCGAGCGAAACTACAGATTCGCCCGGTAGCAGGATAGACTGATCAATGTACCCGAGACCAGAGCTAGTTTCGCTTGGCCAGCGAAACTGCCAGCGAAACTAGCCTCTGATATAAATAAACTTAATAAACCCTAGTAGCCTCATTTGCTCAAACCACACAACAACACACACACACACTCTCCTGGTCAGCCGAGAAGATCACCTAAGGACCAAGACCCCAGCCTCAATACCATCATCTCACCTCATTCATCGATCCTAGAATCATCCGTGAGTCCCAAAAACTATGTTTTATGCTTTTCTATATGTTTTCTTCTTAAAGCATGCTCAAATCTTCATGTAACTGCTTGATCTGCTAGTATATTGTTTAGGAATGCTAGATCTGTACTAAAGTTGATAACTTTACGTTTAAAAACAAACCATGATGATGATTTATGCAATTTTGGTCATTTTAGGGTTTAGAAGTGCTTTTAGAGATTTGATGATTAAAATGCATGTTAAACATGATAAAGCTGCTTGATTTATGTTGGTAAATGCCTATGGATGCTAGATAATGAATTGCATGTATGATCAGAAGCTGTTAGGTTGATTTTTAGGCAAATCCGTGTGTTTTTCGCGACCAGCGAAACTGTCTGTTCTCTGGGCGAAACTAAGTAGCGAAATTATATCTCCTTCCAGCGACACTGACCAGCGAAACTATAGTGTCGCCGGGTAACCTGACCAGACCGGCTCGAACGAAACTACCGAGCGAAATACCTGAACGAAAGTTCAAACCAGTTTCCCTGCGAAACTAGGCTAGCGAAACTGCGTCAGCAGTTTCGGGCGAAACTAGCCTAGCGAAACTGTGTTACCGGGCATTGCCTAGCGAAAGTGCTGCCCGTGCACCTAGCGAAACTGCCTAGCGAAACTATGCTAGCGAAACTAAGACCTGACCTAATAACCAAACTTGTGAAATTTGCTTAAGTGTTATGCCATGACTTACATGATTATACAATGATGAAACATGCTTGACATCTGATTTATATGAACCCTTGTTTATGATCAACCATTGGTGTCGTGTGTCGGTATGTCGAGTCATAGTTGCAACGTGCTATGTTATGGGCCATAGTGACGTAAGTAAAGATTAGACACGAAACTAATACTTAAGACCTAAACGTGTTCTAGGTCTTCGTTAAACAACAATATTTGGATTACTTGAAGTGTAGCAGTGCAACCAAAGGTGAGTGTCACTAACCCGCTTACCGTGAGTCCGTTTGGGCCACACCGAATGACTTAACGAAAACAATGCTGATAAACACTAGAGTGCTAGGCACCTACTGATGAACATGAGAACACGGGATGCTTGGCACCCACTTGATGAACTGAAGTGTTTTATGGGAAGCACTTGTGAACTCTGAACAAACTATTTCTGAAACGAAAACTGTTTTAATATGGCTAGTGTAGGTTAAAGTCTAAACCACATGATATCACATGTTTTCTAAGGATGCCTTATAACTTAAAAGTCCTCAACTAAAATTGTGCCATTAATTGTAAAGCGAGGGGATGTTGGGTAGATCTACTGGAGTTTGACAAACTCCGCCCCGTGGCACGGGAAGTGCACGGAGGAACAATATCAGCCTATTTGACCGTGGTCCCGAGAGGACACGGGGGAGGCAAAAACCGCGATGACGTAGGTCCGCACCGTACGGGATGGCACGGCCCCCACAAAATAAGTCAGCTTTGGTACAAACTTCCTTAGAGCATGGAACAACGGATTAGCTACCCGCGATATCGGTTGAGTCCTTTAACTTTACGGAACTAGTACATACCCGATGACGTAGGTCACGGACAAACCATTTATAAACTGAGATTTAATTACGAGCATTGCTTTTCATAAATAAATATTTTGTAAGTACATCTCGACATGAATTATGATTATGAGACCGGGCCAATGCATGACAAGCCCACTGTGAACTCACCAACCGTTAGGTTGACACTTGCGTGGTTTAAACTTTTGCAGATCGCTAAGGAGTATCCGCTGGAGGTTGGCATGGCACGTGAAGACTCTTATTTTTGATTTAACTTAAGTTGGGAATTTATAAAAACAATGAATTTGTAAGGCACGTGGTTAGTGCCAGGATAATTATTTTCCGCTGCGTATGTAATTTAAGACTTTGATTTATAACTTGTGGTTGAACTAACCCTGATTCGTTTAGTATTTGTAACTATGGTTGTGGATCCTGGTCTAGTCGCGCCCCTTAACGGTATAAACTCCGTTAGTGGTATTTTGGGGGTGTGACATACTTGAATCTTTCTTCTCCTTGAGTTTTTGATCGTGGGTGTTTGCCGTTTTGTCCTTGTATCGTCTGACGCTCTCGTATGCTGCGTCTCTCAATTCCTGAAGCTCGTTCAGTTGCAGAAGGCGCTCTTCGCCAGATTTCATCAAGTCTATGTTCACTGCGCGCATCGCCCAATACGATTTGTGCTCTAATTCAACGGGCAGATGACAGGACTTTCCGTATACGAGTCTAAAGGGAGTGGTGCCGATTGGTGTCTTATAGGCTGTGTGAAAAGCCCATAATGCGTCATCAAGCTTCTCGGACCAGTCTTTTCGATTAACGCTTCACGTCCTTTCCAGAATACGTTTAATTCCTCTGTTGGACACCTCGACCTGCCCACTAGTTTGCGGATGGTAGGGCGTTGCTAGCCTATGGTTAACACCGTATCTTTTCAAGAGCTTCTCCATCTGGGAATTGCAGAAATGAGTGCCTCGGTCGCTGATTAGGGCTTTGGGTGTACCGAAGCGCGTAAACAACTTCTTCAGGAACTTTGTAACTACTCGTGCGTCATTCGTTGGGAGGGCTTGGGCCTCTACCCATTTCGAGACATAATCGACAGCGACGAGTATGTACTTGTTTCCATATGATGACGGAAACGGCCCCATGAAATCAATACCCCAGACGTCAAATATTTCGCAAGCCTGAATGGGGTTTTGTGGCATCTCATTTCTGGCTAAGATGTTTCCAGCCCTTTGGCATGCGTCACAACCTCTCACTAGTTCATGGGCGTCTTTGAAGATTGTGGGCCAGTAGAAACCGGATTCTAGAACCTTTCTCGTCGTATTGTTGGCGGCATTGTGACCTCCGGTTGGCCCGTCATGACAATGATGCAGAATTTTACGCGCTTCCTTGCCGAAGATGCAACGACGAATGACTTGATCAGCTCCAGTGCGATAGAGGAATGGATCCTCCCAAATGTAGTATTTTACGTCCGTACGACGTTGCTGATGCGTCATGCCTTTCCTAACAACACCCCCCTGCCAGATAGTTAGCGAAATCCGCGAACCAGGGGGCATGGCTTTCGTGAGCAGAGATGGCGAACAAGGATTCACATGGGAAGTTTTCGTTGATTTTTGGTTCCTTGTTCTGGACTTCAGGATTCTCCAGACGAGATAGGTGGTCAGTAGCGACGTTTTCGGCTCCCTTCTTATCGATGATTTCGATATCGAATTCCTGGAGCAGCAAGATCCATCTGATTAAGCGTGGCTTTTGCGTCTTGCTTGTTGAATAGGTATTTGATAGCTGCATGGTCAGTGAAAACTTTTGTTTTCGAGAGAACAAGGTAAGAGCGGAATTTATCAAACGCGTAGACCACAGCGAGAAGCTCCTTTTCGGTCGTGGTGTAATTCTCTTGGGCATCATCAAGGGTTTTGCTCGCGTAATAGATCGGATGGAATCGTTTATCCTTACGTTGCCCAAGGACTGCTCCGACGGCATGGTCGCTTGCGTCGCACATGAGTTCGAATGGCAACGACCAATCAGGCACCATCATAATGGGAGCATTCACCAACTTTTCTTTTATCAGATTGAAGGCACGAATGCAGTCAGCGGATAAGTTGAAAGAAACATCTTTTTCAAGCAATTGGGTCATGGGACGCGTGAGTTTAGAGAAATCTTTGATGAAGCGGCGATAGAATCCTGCATGACACAGAAAGCTCCTGACATCTTTGACATTGGTAGGATGAGGGAGTTTGCTAATCGTTTCGATCTTCGCTCTATCCACCTCAATCCCTGCTTTGGATATTTTATGACCAAGTACGATGCCTTCAGTGACCATGAAATGGCACTTTTCCCAATTGAGCACCAGATTTGTCTCCTCGCTTCTGGCCATCATTCTGTCAAGATTTCTCAAGCATGTGTCGAATGAGTCCCCATATACTGAAAAGTCATCCATGAAGACCTCCATGGAATCCTCGATCATTTCAATGAAGATTGCGACCATACAACGTTGAAAGGTTGCAGGCGCATTGCAGAGCCCAAAGGGCATACGCCTATATGCAAAAGTTCTGACAGGGCATGTGAAAGTTGTCTTTTCTTGATCCTCCGGAGCGATGGGGATCTGAAAGTACCCTGAGAAACCATTAAGGAAACAGTAATATTGCTTTCCTGACAACCTTTCTAACATCTGGTCGATGAAGGGGAGAGGGAAATGGTCCTTGCGAGTAGCATCGTTTAACTTTCTGTAGTCAATGCATACTCGCCACCTAGTCACGGTGCGGGTGGGAACCAACTCGTTTTTCTCATTCGTGATGACTGTCATGCCACCCTTTTTAGGCACGACTTGTACCGGACTCACCCATTTAGAGTCTGAGATCGGGTAGATGAGTCCTGCGTCCATGAGCTTGATAACTTCTTTCTTCACGACCTCCTGCATATTAGGATTTAATCTCCGTTGATGTTGTGCCACCGGTTTGAAGTCTTCTTCCATCAGAATCTTGTGAGTGCAGAAGGCTGGATTAATTCCTTTAATGTCTGAAATTTTCCAGGCGATGGCTTGCTGATGCTTCTTCAGAACCTCTAGAAGATTTTGCTTTTGATCGTCTTTGAGGTGGGAGGCTATAATCACAGGCCGCTTACCTTGGTCGTCTAGGAAGGCGTACTCTAAATGCGATGGGAGTGGTTTTAGCTCGAGTGGCGCCTCCTCTACGACTGTCTCCTTGTGCTCTTGTCCTGATTCTGCTTTCTCGTTGAAATTGACGGTTGCTACCATCTCCACTTCTTGATAAACGTTGTTGAGGGTCTGGGAGTCTTCTTGATTCTTGCTACAAATATTGTGTAGCATGCTGCCACGGTGGTCATGATAGAGTCGAGGAAATAGCAAGTGTCATCCTGACTGGCTGGGCGTTTCATAGAATCGTGGATGTTGAGAGTGACGGATTGATTTCCCATTCGAAGTGTGATCTTTCCATCATACACGTCGACTATGGCGCGAGAAGTGGCTAAAAATGGCCTTCCTAATATCAGCGGAATATGCTCATCCTCGTCCATGTCCAGGATGACGAAGTCGACCGGAAAGACGAAATTGCCGACTTTCACCAACATGTTCTCCACTATGCCCCTGGGGTACTTCACTGATCGATCAGCTAGCTGAAGTGTCATGCGAGTAGGCGTGGGTTCCCCCCAGGTCCAGTCTCTTGTAGACTGAATACGGCATCAGATTAATACTGGCTCACAAATCAGCCAGGGCGTTACAAATTAATGTGTTACCTATTAAGCAGGGAATTGTGAAACTCCCTGGGTCTTGCATCTTTGCAGGTAACTTCTGTTGGAGAACTGCGGAGCATTGTTCGTCGAGAGTTACTGTGGATAGCTCTTCAAGTTTCTTCTTATTGCTAAGGAGATCTTTTAAGAATTTGGCATATTTGGGCATTGATGCCAGAGCTTCCACGAACGGAAGGTTGATGTGCAGTTGTTTGAATAACGAGAGAAATTTACCGTGCTGCTCCTCCATCTTTTCCTTCTCAAGCCTCTCAGGATACGGTATCCTAGAATTGTATTCTCTTTGCTTCGGCTTTGCTGCTGTGGCTTGTGGTTCCTCAGGTTCAGGAGTAACTTCAGTGGCTTCCTTTGGGTCCTCTGTAGGCTTGTCTTGAGTCACTGGCGTTTCTTGAGTTGACTTCCCACTACTCGTTGTGACTGCATTTGCGAACCCCTTAGGGTTTCCTTCGGTGTTAGTTGGCAGTCCGTCTTGTGGTCTCCCTGAGAGTGATTGTGCGATTTGACCCACTTGACGCTCTAGTGCCTTCTGAGATGCCAGTTGATTCTGTAGTTGTTGGTTGATCTTTGCCATCTCCTGGTCATGTTTCTGGAATTGAGAGTTGATTTCTTGATCCCTCTTCTTTGTGTAGGAGTACATTTCTGTCATCATCTCTCACATCGTGGGTTCTCGTTCCTGTCCTTGGGGCTGCTGAGGTTTGGCTGCAAACCCCGGTGGGTTTGAGCTTCCTGCCTCGTTCTTGTAGCTGAATCCTGCGTGATTCTTCCAGGAGGAGTTGTATCGATCCCCGTAGACTGGACCTCTCTGTCCTTGACCCACAAAATCGATCGTCTCTGTGTTGTGCGGGCAGTTGGCAGTACTATGCGATTCTCCGCATATCTCTCACTCCTGTAGCTCCTTCTTTTGTGGCAAGACCACTTGACAAAGAGTGTCGAACTTCTTTGATAACGCCTCTAGCTGGGCGGCCACCATTGTGTCTTGACTCACCTGATGCACCCCTGCTTTGAGTGGAACGCTGCTTCTAATTGAGGGGTACTGATAGTCGTTGAGAGCCATCTCCTCTAGTAATTGCTCGGCCTCTTCAGCAGTTTTCTCGCCGAGTGCTCCTCCAGCCGTAATGTCCACCAATTGACGGGTTTGTGGGCTGAGCCCATTGTAGAATGTCTGGATCTGCTGATATTGCTCCAACCCGTGGTTAGGACATTTACTCAGTAGTTCCTTGAAACGCTCCCAAGTTTCAAAGAACGATTCTCCATGGTCCTGCTGATATGCGTATATCTTCAGTCGTAGCTTCGCTGTCTTACCAGGAGGGAAGAATCGGAAGAGGAACTTTTCTGCTAGATCATTCCAGTTGGTGATTGACCCAGCAGATGGTCCATCGAGCCACGCCTTGGCTTTTGATCGGAGTGAGAATGGGAACAGGCGTAGCTTAGCTGCGTCACCGCTCAGGCCTGGGAGCTTGAATGTGTCACACACCTATATGAAGGCCCTAATATGTGCGTTGGGGTCTTCGTCTGTCAATCCATCGAATTGGATTGAGTTCTTGATCATCGTGATGACCTGAGGTGGGATGGTGTATGACTCATTCCCAGCGGTTACAGCGATGCTCGGGCTTGCTCCCGCCAAGCTCGGCTTCGTGTAGGATGACAGTGTTCGTCGTGGCGGATTTGCGTCGCCCATCAGTTGCCTCTGCTGCTGACGTCTGCGTCGAAACTCTCGTTCAGGTTCGTCGAAAGGTATAAGTAGCTCAGATTGAGAACTTCGTCGCGTACACCAGCGCGTTGCAGGATTAGAAATTTTGGCTAAACTACAAATTTTGACTATTTAAAACGTTACCGTATCCCCGACAACGGCGCCAAAAACTTGATGTGTTGTTTAGTGTATATAAAAAGTGGGGTTCTACACTATCAAATTTTAAATTTATAAACTGGTTATTCACCAGGGGACTATACCAACACACTAAGGCAAGTATACCTGTCGTGCGTAGCACAGTATTGGTAAACACCGGGTTGTCGAACCTCAGGGACACGAACTTGTTGAAAACAGTCAATTTATAATTCAGCCGGTTTTTGGTTTTATTTTGAAATTGATTTTAATTTAGGAAACTGAAAATGACAGTATTTAAAATGTTGTTTGGAGAAACAGAGTTTGGTAAAGGATCACTTAGGCATGGCTCCTCCAACTTAGGTTTGACAAGTGTATCGGTAATGCGTTTTAACTTATCTCTGGAATGAACTGGGGTCCTAAGACAAGGCTTACCTAGTTCCTATGGATGGATTCACAGTTCAGGGTTATAGACACGCCCTAAACGGTTACTACTGTTCCATGGTTAAGCGCTGACAAGGTTGCGGTTTATGAAGTGCCCTAGGCTGGGTCCCGAGTTATCGGTGGCTCAACTCACAACTGGTCGAAGGGTTAGGATATGTATGGCCCTAACGGTCCTATAGTTGTGAAGCGGTTACAATTGGGTTGATAGGTTGACCTAGTAGGTCCTAGACACGACTAAGCAGGAACCGACCCGAGTTATCGGTGAATGCTTGACTACTTGACAATGGGAAGGGTAGCTACTAGCTAAGGGTAAGGTGATTTCTCACTCAATCTCTATGGTGGACTCCTAATCGAATTCTAGGGTTTCCCTGATGATCGTGACTATTTCTAGCCACGTGTACGCCGCAGGTTCTGTTATTCGGCTATACAATAGTTCATGGCTAAATGTAAATACAATACCAAAGAGAAGCTCGAATGATGAAAAACGCTAACTTTTGCCTCGTCGAATGCTTCAAATCTTCAAGTCTTCGAATGGCTTCAATGAGGGCTTCCTATGGCTCTTTCTCTGCTCTCCAAGATGTTCTGAATGGTGGAAATAAGCCCTCTATTTATAGGGGACGAATTCTCAAAATTTCCAAAAATGAGTTTTGGGCTTGATCTGGATCTCACGGCTTAGGCTTGGCCGTGACTAGGCTCACGGCCTTGGTCAAGCCGTGACTTTGCTTCTGATAAGGATTCCTGAGACTCACGGCCTAGGCTTGGGGTTCTTGGCCGTGACTTTAGACTCACGGCCTTGGTCAAGCCGTGAGATGGATTACACGGCTGTGGGATGGATCTCACACCCTGGGTCAAACCGTGACTTGAGCCTCGTGGCCGTGGGATAAGAGTCGTGGCCTGGGTTCCCTGTGACGATCTGATCAGGTCATACTCGTGGTCTGAGCTTGGCCGTGGGATGAGAGTCGTGCCCTTGGGTCAGTTTTGACCAGATTTTGACTTTGACTTTTTCAGTTGACTTTTTGACCAGAACTTTGACTTTTTGACTTTTTCCCAAATTTCTTTGTTTTCTCGTCTCGTTCTTCGTGCCAAGCCCGTTTTCACCTGTAACTCATGATACTTGTCAGAAACGTTCACATTTTAACAATTTTAACATATATTTCCCACGTATTTGACCCGAAAATCATCATTTTTTATATCTAAAACCACACACATCAATGCATAACAACTATTATTTTACAGCTTATAAACAACGCATATGATTCATATGTGTCGTGTCATGAAACAAAAACTTAAAGATTCCAAGGCCATAAACCACAGTTCTTATTAAAAACATCTAACCCATGTATCTTTTTCGTCATTTCAAGACCAAACAAAGACAATAACATAACATACATCACCATGTAAATGAACCTTATCTAAGAAATTATCTAGTTTACTTTTTTTTGGTCATTTACACAGCAAACACAGACAATAACATAACATGAGATGCAATTAGATCATCACAAACTGTTTAACACAAAAGGCTTACCTTAAATCACAACCCACAAATTGATGTCAACCGAATCCCAGACCTGCGGTAAAAAAAATAACACCAAATCAAAAGGCAAGAAGCATTTACACAAACACCTGCCATGCAAGAACTCATTACAAACAACATCAAGCAATTAAAAAGAACAATAACTAACCATCAGCAGACATGAACCATAAACAACAGATCAATGCAAACCTGCAAATATAGAGCAGCCAAAATACATTAGACTATATCAAATTAGGCTCCGAGTCATGTTATTTTAAAGCTATAACATCAAATAACAACACTCAGTTAAAAAAATCAGAATCAATGAATCATGATGACTAAGCTATTATGTCACAAACAGAGATAATAACTTACGGTTGTTTATTCAATTCACTTGTGGTTCGCCGGAGAGAAAACTGAGGATCGTTAGGGGGAGGGGAGTTTGATGCGCACTGTGGATGTCAAAATCACTATGAGATCAATGATTGATGGATTAGTGATGGATACAATAACTGGGTAGTGAATATCGAGTGGTTACCGGCGCTTCGACAGTCACCAACTTCGGTTACGATCTCTCAAATCGTCTTTGAGAATTTGGCAACACTAGTCCCTCAACATATTTGCATAATGGGAAAACTAGTTTGACTAATGATAGAACAGTCCCTCCAGGTTTAAATAAAAAGAAGAAAGTTTCAGAAATTGCACAATAGGTCCCTCAAAGTTTAGAAATCGTCAACGAACTCTAATGGAGTTAATGTGGATAACTTTGATAATGAATATACGAGTGTGTGTCAAAACATATTTACCGAACAACATTTATAGGATGTAAACTTTGTTTCGTTCACATAAAATAATAGATATAAACTCATAAATATATAACGTGTTCACATAAAATGATAAATACGAAATCATAGCTATATGTGTATAACTCACATAAAATCATAGAAACGTTACGTGACACCACTACAACAGAAAAAGCCTTTAATGACGCGCAATGCGCGTCATAAAAACCCTTAGATGACGCGCAAAAGCCTATCATTGTATCCATCGTCATAAATTTTTACGACGCACATTTGTGTCATTAAATTACGACGCGCATTTATGACGCCCTTTTATGACACCCGTTTGCGCGTCATCATATAAGTGTGATCGTTTTCTACTCTTGACATTCTTTTTCTGTCATAATTTTATGACACGCATTTTGCGCGTCATAATTTTAATTTTTTCAAAAAAAAAAATTTGTATATAATTTCTTTTTTTTCCATTAATCCAGTTAATATTACAAACTACATGAGCATTCACCAAAATACTACATTTCATATATATAGAAGTTTTAAACAATGTGTTTCATTCACATACAATTCACTACGTACAAAAGCTAATTACTAGTAATTAAGAGTAGGCCACTAAGGTTTACAAACATATGACACTATAGCTACTACCGGAAAATGAAGTTTGACACATAAGTTGCCCATTCCTCACGAATTTCATCAAAATCAGCATCAGTAAATTCATTTGTATCTCCCCCAATCTGAGAAAAAAACAACATAACAAAAAAGTTAAAAATTGAAACATATATGAGGTCAAATATATATAGCATTTAAGTAAATTTAAGAACATGGAAATTAAAGTAGAAAAGCAAACCAATGCAGTAGTCATAATCTGTCTGGTTCAAAACAATGGAAAACGTATGGGGAGATACATTTGAAGGTATATACATTCTGCATTTCCATATTCCATACATTTGTACAACTTAAAAAAAAACTGCTTAGGAAGATGGAATCTACATTCTAATCATTTTAGTTTCTATAATGCTAACATTTGAAGGTATATACACTCTACATAAGTGAAGGCATCACGTAGCATTTCCTTCGTATAATCAAACTCGGGAGGTCTATTTTCATCAGGGCAGTTAAGTTCAACCTCAGAAATAGTTTCTCCATGGAAAGACCAAACCTTATAGTTTTCATCGAAACCGTGTGCAAACAAATGATAACGCACATTTCCAATTGAGTGGTGACACAAATTGATACACTCTACACAAGGACATGGTATGACATCTGAATTTGGATTATTAATTTGTGCAAACTCTAAAAAGGCATTCACACCTTCGTCATATGCGTTTGATAGTCTATTAGACGAAATCCATGATTTATCCATGACCTTAGCATTACAACAAAGAAACTTCAATATCTATTTAAAGTAAATCAAACAAAAATGTTACTTAATTTAAAGTTAAACATTCATTTATTACTAAAAGCAAAACAATATACATAAGAGCAATACTAAAGATATAAACCCTGATTATCAGTAGACGGACTATTAATAAAGATGCAAATAACAACACAATCTCATTTTAATTTCAATAATGACAAACATGGTCTGAAGGAACATGCAAAACAACACAAGTTTTAAAGGAGAATTCAGCCATTGACAATGGGATTCCAAAGATTGAAATAACAATAGCAAATAAAGCAATTACCTGAGATTTGAAGATGCAAATATCAACCTTAATTTAAGTCAACCAATATCGAAGAAGAGTTGCATCATTTTCTGCCTTAATATGAACCTAACACATAAATTACAAAGAACGTCAAGGCATTAATAACTAAATTCAAAAGTTACATGTTACAAAAGGAGTATATATGTTAAACAGTTGATTAAACTCAAAGAAGCTACAACTAGGCGTAGATCCCTCAAAAACAAAACTATAGCAATGGCTGCAAAATAAACAGTTGATTAAACTCAAAGAAGCTACAACTAACAAATCTTAATGAACATATGAAAAAGGAGATATATGCAAAACTAATCAAGTATCCCTAACCTTAGCACTATTATCGATCATGATGTTAGCAATAATCACTTTTCAAGTAAGGAGCGAATTTGACTTTTTGGAGTCAAAGTTAGACCAGATTTGGTAGACGTTCTAAGCACAAACTATAAATCATGAAACAGATTCAGATCTTAAACTAAATCATACTCGGCCGAATCCAAATCATAAAGTAGGTAAACAGGCAAACAGATTAGGGCTTTTCTTAACTAACAACAAGCAAAAACGAAACCACAAGATCACCAGGTAACAAATAGCATTGTCTCACAAATGATTACAAAATTGAATTAGAGCTTGCTACAATATACTTCCAAATCACTCCAAAGAATAAAACATCAATTGTAAACAAAGTATTGAGCAAGCACAAAACATATGAAACCTAGAATTACTGAATTAGGTGTCAACAAATATGCACAGCTCAAGAGCAGCAATACAGGACAGGATCTACTGATATCAAATTCGAACAATAAAATCAAGTTTCTATACATCTGCAAAGTTATACCAAAATCGAACCTGTTAATTGATTTCAAATTCAACTCAAAGTTGTACCAAAATCGAATTATGTTGCATTAATAGAGTCAAAATCCACAACCGAATCTACTGATATCAAATTCGAACAATAAAATCAAGTTTCTATACATCTGCCATTCATGAAACTTCACGAACATGAACTCAGAATTTGCGAATACATAAAACATCTGAACCAATTTCGAAATTAAGAGACGAGATGGAGGAGACTGACCTTTCACACAATCGAACAGCGGAATGGAGCTGGAGATCGAGAATCGCGGTTGAGGGTTGCGCCGGTGAGGGTTGAGGATCTATGCTTCCGACGGCGCTGGTGACGGCAGAGGCAAAGTTTAACGCCGCTTAGCGCAAAATCGCCGGTGACGGCAGAGGTGGAGTGCGTGCAGAGGTGAACTTCTCCTTTCGAATCGTCGATTAGTTAGGGCTAAAATCACGGGGAGTGAGTAGGTGGGAAAAAAACTTAGCGAGAGAACTAGCGGGGAGTGATTAGGGCTAAACGATGTTTTTTAGAGTGGCAGGAAAATTTCATTGAGAGCGTGAAAAAAATTAAAAAGCGACGGAAAAATCAATGACGCTCGATTAAAAAAATGTCGTCTCTGTTTTTTTTTTCAATTTTTTATGACAGTGTCTTTATGAGGGTCACAAATGCGGGTCGTATATTTTTGAGAATTTAGAAATTATGACATTATTTTAATGACGCTCACGTATATGCGTCATAAAAGCAGTGTGTGTCATAGTTCGCGCGTCATTAAAGGCCATTTTTTCTAGTAGTGCACATTGTCACATAAATATCATAAAATATAATTGTTCAAGTTACTTTACCGACGTCTAGACTCATGTGAAATGCTCGTGTAGTGACGGTCACACAAACCCTAACTATGCGTTTAATGTAATGCATGCATGATGTTTATAAAACGTTCGTAATAACGTAAGTTTAGTCTAATCAGGAAATACCTAAAAAGTCGCATCATCACATACATGACATGTAATGTTAACTATTCTAACTAACTAAAGTAACGGAGGTTATTAACGGATTTAACCTGGAAATTACCAATTGTCACAGTTGCAAGGAAGCATGGCATTTTAGAAGTCAATGTATGAAGGAGAAGAAGGAAGCCAATGTTGTAGTTGCAGATTCAGATGATATGCTCATCTGTAGTGTAGAGATCAACGTTGGTTCCTAGGTAATGGACTCTAGTGAAATGTTTCATGCAACCATCACAACCCGAATAAAATGTGTGTTTGCCATGTGATCGGGTTTAGTAGAAACGTTCAGATGTTATGTTATGATATCCGATTGAAGGTTTACGCAACATGTTAGGCTTAATTTATTATTAACTAATACTAAAGGTTATGAAGTTAAGGTATACATGGGTTTACCCCTAGAATTATCATATAATTAGATATACCAAGTGGATAGTATATAATTGTAGTGGGGCCTTAATCAACAAGAATTAGTAGGGGGACTAATTGCATTGTTTTTGCCTTAATCAACAAGAATTAGTAGGGCCGTAGGGGGACTAATTACATTGTTTTTGCCTTAATCAACAAGAATTAGTAGGGGGACTATAATTATATATGGGTTTACCCCTAGAAACATCAATGTCTACTTTTTTTTGGAACAACAATTTCATGTATACCAGGCTATCGCACCCCTCCGATAGAGGAGCCTCGTACCCCACTGAGGTCAGACGAGAGTGTCTTAACATTTAACCGTGCCTCTACTAATGTCTTAGCTGGGGCTTGAACGTTCCCCTGGGAAACCATACCGCCGGCTGCCACTTGACAGTCATTGTGCCACCAAAAGAGCGGAACTCTCTGGCGTAACACACCAATGTCTACTAATTTGCTCTTGTGATTGTTATTTTTAACCCCACATGATAAAGACGCATATTAGAGCATTTACAATAGATACCTTATCTTTATCCTTATAATTATCATTATTTTTTATCTCTCTTTCACTAACAACCACAATATATTAAATAATACTTTTTTATACCCTTATCATTACATTTTCATTTCTTTCTCTCACATTAAACCTCATATTTTACCAAATCAACAATTTTTTTTTATCAAATTTACAAATGAAGAGTAATTTTTTCTCTCTTTTCCACTCACAACCACTGTACACCTCAAATTTTAAGGACAATACTCACAGATTTATAAGGACTCTACCGTGAATGCTCTTAGAGCATTCACAACAAGATCTTTATCCTTATCCTTATAATTTACCTAAAAACTCTCATTTCTTATTTTAATTTACACTTTAAGAAAACTCATACATTAGGTTCTTTATTCATATCTCTATATTAGAGCATTCACAACAACATCTTTATATCACACCTTATCCTTAAAATTTAAGAAAAATATAAGAAATATCTATTTTTGTCATACATCAGCATCTTTATACTTAAATCTTATCCTTCAATTTTAAGGGTAAATATAAGGGATTGGTAAATATACCAACCTATTATACAAATATGAGTTTTTTAAAGATAAAGAATGTGATGTGGGTGTTTTTTAAAAGTCTTAAAATATTATGGATAAATGTGTTTTATGGGTAAATTATAAAGATAAAAGAAGCTGTTGTAATGCTCTAAGGATTTGGTAAATACAAGTATTTACTTAGTATATTGATAAAATATACAGATAAGGGATAAAGATAAAAATCCTGATGCAATGATAAAAATACAAAAACAGTTAAAATTTAAGGATAAGATGGTTTTAAAGATCATACTATGAAAGCTATTAGTATCTTTCAAATTAATTGCATTATTTTTGAGATCATACTATGAATGTTCTTAGCAGGGCCGGCCCCGAAAACCCTCAAAAAAAACTTTAGGCGATATAAAAAATTGGCCCTTATAATATAAAGACAAATGCGCTATGCACATATATAAAAAGACAATAATACAACGAGAATTATAATAACAAGAAATAAAACTAACCTTCAAATATCTAACAAAATCGTGAAGGGTGGAACGAGTGGCGGTTTCCGGAGAAAAAGGTTTAATAATTTCTAAGTATTGAATAAATTAAGACTCAATGTTACTAATTAGAAATTTGAATGTTATACAAAATTTGACTATATTACAACTTTTACTATGTTTTCAACAAGCAACCTAATTCTAAGCTTAATTTAAACAAATCACATCAAAATTCATACTAAATATCACAATCAGGTTAGAATGTATATATAACAAAAACTAGTTTTTGTTACCCGTGCCACGCATGGGCGGATTTTTTAAAATTAATAATTATACCTTATATACATTACACAACCTAATAGTATAATTTTTAAAGCGTATAGTACATATACAATGCACAATGTACAATAGTTTAATGCAGGGAGAGAGTTGTACATTACGTCCACAACATACCCTAATCCCTTCCTATCTGCCCGCGCGCCGTGTACAGCTCTTTTTCACCGTCACAGTTTTAACCTCCCTCACCTAAACGCATGTGAGAAGGACGCTTAATAGTAGGAAGGAACAGCAACAGTCCCGCAAGGACGATGGGATATGTCCTTCATCGCTGTAGCAGTATGGGGTGAGTTTATTATCTTCGCATTGTTGTTGCATCGCATACGATTTGTTCCAATCGGTGCTGCTAGACGGTGGGTTTCCCTCCGTCGAATCTTTCACTGGCTCCCGACATTCCTTCCTGCTTCCGATTTGTTTTGCATTACAAATTCGTTGCCCACATAGAAGCCAAAATTGAAACCCTACATAAAAATATTGCCGCTTACCCCACCTGCATCCGTCTCCCGCCATGTTTCCATCTACTCCGGCGGTTCGACCACGCAACCAGTAGGTAAGGTTTCATCTGGTTTATTGCACTTATTTATCTAATTTTTTACCCCTATTTTGGTTGGTATTCAATTGATTGATGAAAAATTCCAAAAAGGAGGTTAATAGCTCAATTGTTTCTTCGATTTCAGTAGATATACCATTCAAATATGTTAGTCGAACATCCTGAAAACTGTGAGATTGACATTGTTTCTTTTCATAATTCTGTAAAAGGAAAGCTCATTTTAGACATAAAATGCTTCTCATTTTGGTGATAAGGTTTAGAAAGTATTGTACCATTGTTTCTATCTCTTATTAATGTTGATTTAGGGTTTCTGACTTTCTGTTAAGTGGATTTTTGTTTCCACTGTTAAGATATCAATCCACGATTCAGTACGATAGGGTTTAATCAGTTCATCTTAAACATTGATTTTGTTTTATGCTTTCTAAGTTAGGTTTAAAGTTCATATGATTTGGTTTGTTTGTTTAGGTACTCTTTATATTTTTGTTGGAAGCTAATGAAATTTGATGACGTTGAATCTTTTAGAGAGACCCAACTTGCAGCCGTGATCGAAGATTGTTTCTGTCTCATATCAAATAATTTTACATGCATGTCACTCTAGGTTAGGTGATGGCTAAAATAACAGATTTGAGGGAACGTTCCTGGAGTATTCATGACAACGCACCGTTGTTGATAGGTTTGTTAACCTTTTCTCTTCATATTATTGTTATAGATAATTGTTTCTGGGTTTGTTCCCATCCATATTCATATCTTCTAGATGTAACTTATCAATTCCAAGATGAGCTAATGAGTATGTGTGGTGAAATGGTGAAAATGTTGCCTGCTGTATATGTTTTCTGATGCAACTGTTTGTAATGTGTTCATATTGTTTTCATATGAAATGGTCTAACTTCAAAAACGTTGTTTTCGAGTGAATGTGTTTAAGCCCTGTTTGTGTGTTGTATGCTTTAGCCCGTGTACCTCCTGCCGTTGTTAGATCATTGTGCCGCTAACCTTATTGAACCTGTTTGGGTGTTACGCCTGTATGTGGTTTTTGTTGGTTCTAAAGTTGGCAGTCTCAGAGAATTTTCCTGCTGCCTTTGAATTGTTTGGTTTGCAGTCACAGAATTTAAAAACTGTTATGCTTTACATTGTTCTTTGCTCATATTTTTTCGCTTTACACCTTTTTAAGTGCTTTTGTGATTTAGATCTGCCCTGTCTTTTGCAGGTGATGTGTTGCAAACACATCCGGTTTTCCTAAGTCTTTTGTTATGTATTTGAGTCTAATTGAGTCGGTTTTCTTTAGTTTTAGTTGTTTCTAGTTATGTTTGAGTCTTTGGGGTCTTGTTTATGTTTTTATGAGTTTTGTAGGTTTTCAATAAAGTCCCGAGGCTATGAGAGGATGGTTGGAAAGAAATGGAGAAATGAAGAAAAAGGACTGAACAAGCAGTCCCAGGCGTATCGCCTGGGACATCATCTCTGTAAGCGATACGCGCGGAAAGAGAAGTCAACAGGAGCTTAAGTCGGTTTGACCGACTAAATTGTCGTGTATCGAGTAGTAGGCGTATCGCCTAGGAAGAATACACCTCCAAGCGATACGCTTAGAGGTCTAAAACCCGCAAAAGAAGTAATTCGACTATAAAATCAGTTTTAGGGTTTCATTCGAAAAAACTCGACTTGCAGCCGTTTCTGGGCGACTTTAGGACGATTTCCTGAGCAAGAAGAAGGCTGGGAACGAGAGGAAACAGTCAAGGATCACAAGTGCATTACAACTCAATATTCGGTTTTGTGTTTCTTCTTTGTTCTTGTCTTAATTTCAGTTGAACCCATGTTTTCTGTCAAAGTTCAGATTTTTATGATTATTCTAGACATTAACATGAGGCTAGGCTAAATTGCTTGTATTGCCTAGACCCAATTGGATGATTATTTAGTGTTTGCAACTTTATTCGATTTTTGGTTGATTGATTGATGTTATGCTTTTATTCAATTCCAATGATTATCATATTTGATGCATATGTGTGTTATGGGCAGATTAGTAATTGATTATTGATGCTTAATTTACCCGCGAATGTCTTTCGGTTTAGGTAGATTAGCTAAAGTAGTTGACTTCAGGGTTAATTGCTAAAGTGTAGTTAGGGTTTCCTTGGCTATTGCATTGATAATTGATTGGTAATTTACTTGTAGTGTGCTGCCTATTCTGAGACTTAAAAGGTAAAGAATTGTCGGGTAGTTGGGTTGGTTAAAGTTCTAGGGTTTCATTGTCTCAAAAGGAAGTGTCCTAGGGTTTTGATTAGCTTGGTATTCCGTGTCAGTCATTGATAATTATTGGTAGCTCCTGCTAGGTCTAAGGTGCCCGAGATTAGGTTCAGAGGTGGTTAGGTGTAGTTGAGGTAGGAAGTACTCAAAAGGTGAACTCCTGTTCGAGCGTTAGAAGTGTAGCTAGGAAGGACTTAAAAGGTGAACTAGCCACCATCAGATCTATCAAAGCTGAGTGAAGTTGTAGGTGCTAAGTAGGATTCCAGGGTCTAGGTGATACTCTTCTCTCTTCTGGTTTTTCCGAAGTTGTCCTGTTTTCGGTTGTTAGTTGGTCGTTTAGTTAAAGTTAGTTAAATCAATCCAAATCAAAAACCCAAAATTACTCAGTATTTCCATTTTCTAGGTCTAGGTTAAGTCTTGTTTTCATAGTGTCCTAGGTTCGATATTCCGGTCTTGCCTTAGCTTAACTACAATCCGACAGGTACACTTGCCTTAGGGTTCGGTTTAGTTTAGGTAGTTTTGGTAAAATTAGGTGTGTCTAGGTCTAAGTTTAGGTCTAGGTTTTATAGTATTTTTAGAGTCGTTCCGAACACATCAAGTTTTTGGCGCCGTTGCCGGGGACACTTGGCAATAGCAAGATTAACTTAGGTCGTCGTTAGGAAATTTGAGTCTTTGCGGTTTTTCCCCGTGTCTAGAGTCTTAGGGTTTCCGTTTTGAGTCTAGATTTTTAGGTTTAATTTTTCTTTTAATTTTTATTTGAGTCAGTTTCTCTATTTTATGCCACACACCCGTTCACGAGGTCCTCCTGAGCTCTCACCACTTTCTGATCCCGACGCGGATATTCGTGAACGGTTTCGCCTTCTTCGCACGGAGCTAGAAGCTTTCATCATTTCCACCGCTCATTCCAAACCATCTTCTTCCACACAAACCACACGCGACACCAAACCCATTCCATTCCCCGATCTTTCATCCATGGCGGCACGTCGCACCGTCCACGAGCAGGCCAGCGCCGGAGTCACCGAGGCCCGGTTTGCCATTGCTTAACCCAACATTGCCAACACCGCGAATTGGCAAGTTCCGTCCCACGTCATCAACGCTTTGACGCATTCCATTCAGTTTCATGGACGTGAGGACGAAGATGCACCGACGCATATCTCGCGCTTCACTCGAATTTGCAACACGTTCGGACTCACGGGAGTCGCGAATGAAATCATTTATCTGCGTCTGTTCCCATTCTCCCTTACATCTCGAGCCGCCGAGTGGCTTGATACGCTTCCTCCAAATTCGATCGCCACCTGGGACGATCTGACTGCTAAATTCCTGAAGAAATATCATCCTCCAGCCAAGGCTGCGCGTACTCGGGAGGAAATTCACAGCTTCCGCATGGATCCCGACGAGCCTTATTCTGTAGCTTACGACCGATTCAACACTCTTCTGAGCAAATGTCTGCAACACGGGTTGACGGACTGGGCGATCATAGAGAAGTTCTACAATGGACTTCCTTACTCTGTTCAGAAAGAGTTCAACATCTCGGCTGGAGGACATATGATGGAGAAGCTCACAGTTGACGAATGCAAATCACTTTTCGAGAGCTTCGCACTTGCTGAACAGCAGGCACCCGGAGGTCGGAGAGCCACCTTGGCCCCGACTAGATCACTCACACCTTCTACATCTATCCGGGGTGTCAATCACATTGGCTCAGAAACTATGCCACCTAGGGAGTTAGAGAACATTTATGCAGCTTTAGAAGAAATCAAACTCCATATCAAAGCCAAATGTGAGCTGTGTAGAGGCACTCATGACACCCGAGACTGCCCGCTTGCTCCCGCTGAGCAGGTGGACTACATTGGAAACCGAAACCAGTTCGGTAATTCTTTCCAGTCTGGGTGGAGGAGTGGCCAAAATTCAGGATGGCGAGAGGGAGGTAACCCACCTGGTTTTCTACCGAGGAATAACTATGGTGGAGGAGATGACGGGCCTGGTTTAAAGGAGATTAGGGAGCTTATTGCTAACCAGACCCAGATCCTGCAGCAGATTGTGGCGAGGGATGAAGGAACGCAGAAGAAGCTAGCTGAGCATGACACGTTACTGAGGAATCAACAAGCTTCCTTCCTTGATTTGCAGCGTTCAGTGGGAGATATCGCGAAGCAACTGAAGGAGCTAAATTCCCGTGGAGGTCAATTTTCTGGTAGTACTTACAAGAACCCCAATGCCAACGTCAATGCCATCACTACTAGGAGCGGGAGAGTCGTTCAGAGTCCATCACCGGCGGTTGTTGATGAGGAGCCGGTTGATGAGGAGATTGTGTTGGAGACGCCTGACGGGAGGGTGCATGAGAGCGTAACGCCAGAAAGTACTGCACCAAACGTCGAGGCTGAGGGAGTGAAAGAGAAGCATTTGGTTGGAGAGAAGTCGCTGAAGTGGGAGGCGGTGAGAGAGAAGAAAAGAGTTCGCTTTGCGCCCCAGCCGATCACAGCCGATGATTTGAAGCAGGTGCCTTATCCCGAACGATTAATCCAACAGAAGAATGCGCGTGAATATGGGCAGTTTTTAGAGCTTCTTAAGCAACTTAGGATTACATTACCTTTCACTGATGTTATAAAACAAATGCCTAAGTATGCTAAATTTTTAAAAGACATGTTAACAAATAAAAAGAAGCTTGAAAGTTTTTCTGATGTTACACTTGATGCCCAATGTTCTGCTATAGTACAGAATAAATTGCCTGAAAAATTGACTGATCCTGGTACCTTTACAATCCCTTGCTATTTTGGTGATTTGTCTGTTACACGTGCTTTAGCTGATCTAGGTGCTAGTATTAATGTTATGCCATATTCTATTTTCATGCACCTAGGATTAGGCGAGTTAGAACCGACTGGGATGACAATTTCTTTAGCAGATAGGTCGGTTGTTAGACCCAAAGGAATAGTGGAAAATGTACTTGTGCAAGTTGATAAATTTTTGTTCCCTATAGACTTTGTGGTAGTTGACAGTGCGTATGATGCTAGTTGCCCTTTGATTTTAGGTAGGCCTTTCCTTAGGACTGCCCGAGCGTTAGTTGATGTCTTCGCGGGCACCATCACTTTGAGGGTTGAGGATGAGTCGGTTGAGTTTAAGGTTGGTAGGTCGAGTGACAAGAACAACGAGTCCGTGTACTTTCTAGGATCTTTCATGTCTATGGTGGATAGTTGTGTTAGTTATGTCACTGGTGAGGATTTGGTAGTTGGAAATCGGTTGGAGGGTGAACGAGTAGTTGAGGATAAGTGTGGGGAAGATTCCGGGGGTTAGATGAGTTAATTGATAAGAATGAGCAATTTGACCCGTTAGTAGAACCCGGAGAGGAATTAGTGGTTGGAGAGTGTTTGGTAGTTGAGAATGGTTGTAGAAGAGCCACACTTGGTGACATAGGTGAGTTTGATAATAGGATTGTGCTTAATTCAAGTGTGGGGAGGTTAGTTGTGGTTGTTGGTGAGAATGACCCAAGGTTTAGTTTTCTAGAGAAAGTTAAATTTCTTCCGGGTCGGTTCAAGCATTGGAAGGTTAAACAATTGTTTCATTTGCTGAAGATCAGTGCTTTATGGGTTTGGAAGTTAGTAGGAAGTTGGATAGAGGAAAACCGGGTGAAAACCGGTAGTTTTGTGACTAGAGATGTGAAATCGAAGCCTCCGGATGGTTTGGGAGGTCATTTTTCAGATTTGTGCTAATTGATGCAGTGTCCGGGTTGTATATTTGTGTAGATATGTTTTTAATTTTCTGCAATTTTTATTTTTTGTGCATGTTGCGTCTTTTGGTTTTGTGTTTTTGGTGTTTGCAGGTAATTCTGGAGATTCAAGATTTGGAATAAGGGAGTTGTGCAGGTCAAAAGTGCAGGTTTTTGCTGAAAATTTTGACCATAGGCCTGCTGAGGAGAAAAGAGGTAGAAAATTTTTGGGGTCAAATTCCAAAAATTCCCTGGAAATTGCGTTCCAGGCGTATCGCCTGGAATTGTATTCCTATGCTATCGTGTGTCTCGTGTATTGTATCTAATCTAGAGCATTTGTGTGAGTCAAATAGTTAACTGGCCGGACCACATGGTCCGCCGGACCAGTTGGTACAACGTACCAGATGGTCCGCTGGTAGTCCGCTGGCCTATTGACTAAGTGACTATAAATAGTCCGTGTTAGAGAGAGTTAGCCAGTTCTGTCATTTGCAACATCTTAACTGTGTGTAAACTGAGTGTGTATTCTCTCTAGCTTGTATTCTCTAAGTGAATCAATAAAGCAAAGCTTTATTTACTTTCGTGTTGCTATCCGATTACCGAATCATGCAGTAGTAAGATCGTATCGTGGTTCTACAAGTGGTATCAGAGCTTTCCAGGTTGCTCTACTGCTGTGATTTGGTAAGTTTTTCGGATTCTAGAGAGAAAAAGTTTGGGTTTTCTATGTTTTTCATCAAGTTTTCATAATTCTGAGTGATTTCGAGGATAAAAATGATTTCTGGATGTTCCTGGAGTGTTTTCGCATCATACTGATCCAGTTTCTAGCTTAAATTGTCGAAATCTGTGAAAATCAGCCAATTTCAGCTTTATTTGCGTCTGGTCCGCTGATAGATCAGCTGGTCCGCTGACTGGTCCGCCCAGGCAATCTTCAACAAACTGGTCCGTGGCGGTTTTGGCGTATCACATCTGGTCCGCTGGTTTATTTGGTCCGCCGTACCAAATTTGATCCGCTGAAGATATCTGGTCCGCGTCTGATCCGCTAGTATAATTCTGGTCCGCTAGTTCATCTGATCCGGAATCTGGTCCGCTAGTACAAAGTTGATCCGCCTGATTGTTTTGGTCCGGAACTGGTCCGTCGATTTGTTTTGGTACGCTAGCAGAATAGTAACCTTCACTAAAACTGACGTAACTTGAGAACCGTTTGGAGTTACGGCACCCAATACCAGCCAAAACGTTCGTCTTTCCGAGATCTAGACGTGTACTAACCTGATAGTCTGTACCCCCCAGTTTGACCCCCAAAATCCGCTTGGAAGACGCCCGTTTTTCAGCTTTAAGTTTTCGCGTTCGGTATTGTGATTTCAAAATGAGCGATTTTCACGCTTTTTCAGCTGTTCAATCATCAATGCAAGCCATATTGAACTATGATAACGAGATAGGAACAACTCAAAAAGTTCCTAAGTTACTTCGATTGGAGGATTATGAGAATTGGAAGCAACGATTTGAATCATTTGTTAATGCTCTTGACATTGATCTGTGGATTTCTATTGAACAAGATTATACATATCCTAAGAAAAATGGAGAACCAATTCCACGAAGTGATCTTGATGAAGATCAAAGGAAAGTTTATGCCAGAGAAAAGAAAACTTATGCAAATCTCACAATGGCATTACCAAGAGAACTCTTGCATCAATTCAAAAATTGCACAACATCAAAAACCTTATGGGACATTGAAGGATAGATGTGCAGGAAACGAGCAATATAAGAAGAGTCGAAAGAAAGTTTTGTTAAAGGAGTTTGATAATTTTCAGCATTGTGAAAAAGAGAGTATTGCAGATTTGATTTCTAGATTTTCTCATCTGATTAATGAACTCGATGTTGTAGGAGTCCAGAAGGAAAAAAATGACTTGAAGGAAAAATTTCTGGAAGCTTTACCGGAAACATGGGAGAATTTTGTTATGATGCTTGCTAATGATCCAAATTATTCAAGTTGGACTTTCAATCAATTATTAAGCAAGTTACAAGCTCGAGAAATGGAATTACTTGTAAAGAAGTCAGCAATTCCATCAGTTCAGAATCCTGCAGTTTATTTTGGAGAGAATTCTGCTACTGTTCATGCTAAAACTAAATCAAATTCTATTTCGAGCAGTAATCCACCAGTAACAGCATTTCTTGCTGGAAAGTCAGATAATGCTGGGTATTCTTCAGGATGCAGTTTTCCTATTCCTGATAAATCTTCAAGCAAATCAACTTCTAATCAAGCAACCGAAGATCTAGCTGCTTTGCTAGCTGCTTTTATATCTTCTTCGTCTGGAGCTATATTTAATCAAATTGGTCAGTCTTGGTTGTATGGCGAGGATTTAAATCATCTGGATGACGATCAATTGAATAAACTCGATTTGGAATGGCAATTTGCTATGGTCGTGGAAAAAGGAAAGAGATTTATGAAGAAACATGGTAAGACATCTATTTTTCAAGGACAAACACTTGGCTTGGATAGAAAAACGATTAAATGTTTTAAATGTGCCAAACATGGACATTTTGCTCGCAATTGTCCTAACGAGTCGTCTGACAAAGATATTTCCAAAAAGAATATTCAGGATAAAGATGTTAAAGCTATGATATCTCAAACTGAAGAAGGTTATGATTGGGATAAAGATTTTCCAGATGAATCTGCATTCGTAGTTCATTCTCACGACAGTTATGCTTTAATGGCAAATATTAAGGTTGAATCGAGTGGATATATACATCTGAGACAAGTAAATCTGACTCAAGTCATTCTGATTCCGAAATGAGTGGTTACGAATCCGTGTGTGAATTTTGTCCACAAAAGGATAGTCGAATTAAAAGTTTGATAAAGGAATTAGAATGTCAATCTGTTAAAATCAAAAGAAAGGATGAAGAATAGGAGAGTTTCATCAAGAAATGTCAGGAATTTAATGAAGTTTGCAAAACAAATGCAGAGTTACTCAAAGAAAAAAGTGTGTTACTGACAGAATTAGCTGATGTTCAGAAACAATTGTCGAAAAGCTGTATTCAGAATGATCAACAAAAGTCACAACTTCAACACGAGAATGATGAGTTCATGTCAAAAATTGTCAAGCTTACTTCTATCAATGAAAAGCTGGTCAAGGAGGTTGCAGAATATAAGTCTCAAGCGAAAGATGTTAGCGAAGATTTTGAACAGTTATTTCAAAAATCTATCAAAAAGGTTGAATTACTTCAGACATCGAATGATGAACTTCAGAAGGTATTGGATGAAGTTACTGCTGATAGAACTCAATATCAGATTGTTCAGTCTGAGTTGCAGGACACAGTCACTTCTTTGAAGAAAGACAAAACTTTATTAACAAGGAATATTGAGATCTATAAAGAAAGAGTGGATAAAATTACCAAAGAAGTGCATGCTGCTCATGATGGTTTGAGAAGAGAAAAATCATTAGTTAACAACACATCTGAGAAATTGATACGTTCAGAGAAAGTTGTTGCAGAATCTCACAAAACCATAGCTGATTTGAATGTTGAAATTCTGGATCTCAATCGTCAATTGCATAACTTGAAGAAATCTCATTCTTTTACAAGTTATTTGTGTCAAGATGACAATTTCAAGAAGGTATTTGGAGGTGATGATTTTAATCAAATTCCTCATCCAGTGATTCAAACAGAGTCTGTTGTGGATTTGAGCACTCCAGTGGTAAACAAAGATTATTCTGAATTTGTATCTGAGAAACTGGAGGCGAAGAATTCCAAAATTTGCAACAAAAAGGTAACCTCTGCAACATCTGATACACCTATGTTTGTTAAATTTGTTTCAAGTGAAGGTGGTGTATTTGGGAAAGAAATGTCTGATGGCGAAAAGTTGATAAGAATGAGAAGAAGTTGAAAGAAGCGGAAGTGGATGCTAAGTTGGTTGAAGAAAACAATTTGAAAGGCATTAAAGCTAAATTTACAAATGCTGCTAAATCTGGTTCTTCAGGGTCTACAATAGATGTATCCAAACTACCTGGTTACAAACAATCTGGGTTGGGTAGTCAAAGCAAGAAGGTTCCAAAGCAGCAGAACATGCCAAAGAAAGTTAAGAAGGATACAAACTTGGATCAAATATATCATCTAGCTCAAGTATTCATTTCAACAATGGAGAAAGGATTTGGAGGGAAGCAAAAGAAGAAAGTTTCATTTGCAAGTTCACCTAATGAATCTTCTTCATCTGGGTCTAATGCTACACCTCAGAGTCCTACATCGAAATGGGTACATTCTAACCGATTTCAGGTTTTTGATAATCTTTCTGATGAGTTTGAATTTTCTGATAAATGTGATCCAGTTCAGGACAAGTCACAATTTAAACGATCATATCGTTTGTGCTATCAATGTCGCCAAAAGGGACATATAGCACAGAATTATCCTGTCACTGTTAAAAGAAAATTTTCTGGAAAAACTACCACGATAATTGATGAATCCGGCAGAATTTTTACTGCCTCACCAACATCACATGTTAAATCAGAAAGTAATTCATATTTCAAAAGTGATTCTAGTGTTGGTAATTCATCACAAGATGATGCTTCTGTGAAAACTGCACCTGCAAAGATGCAGTGGCGACCTAAGGTGGTCAGCCAAGCTGCAACTGATTTTGTGGAAGACACTGGTCGACCAGAAGCTGTGTGCTTCGGGTCATTTGAATACTAATCATTTAAATCAGTGTGCAGGTATTCCTAGAAGACCCGTTGGTGATTAAAAAGTTGCTGATGGAGGTGTATTTTGCGGTTTTAACTTAAATTACATGTGATATCATATTTCAACACTGAATTTTTCTGAAAGCTAAACCTGACAGGTATCAGTATCGATTGGTCAATTTTCTTTCTTTAATGCATTTTGTTTGTAGTTTAGGGGGAGAAAATTGAAAAAACAAAAATAGTGTTTTTGTGTTTTTGTTTTTGTTAAAATGAAAATCCAAAAAAATAGCGTTTTCATTTTAAGGGGGAGAAAATGGAAAAATACAAAAACATTGAAAAATGGAAAAATACAAAAACATTGAAAAATGAGAAATTGTATCCGACATGATTGGGAAATGATGGTACATTGGCTTACGTGTCTGACTCATGGATAAAATAGATGAAAAAGCCATAAGATCATTGTTTGATGTACTTGGTAGGCTCGACATTAAATCAGAAAGTATTCAGATGAGAGTTGATAAACACTAAATATTAATGCTTGACCAAGTGGACAACATCTTGATACATATCTCATGATATATCAAGAAAAGATATGTGAAAAAGAAAATGAGAAGTCACTGTGTATACATGTGTTCATTTTGCAAAGATTTATACTTGTTTGATTTTCTTTATTTTGTCAAACGATCGGACTTTTCTCTGCGTGTCGAAAGACCGAGATTGTTGTTCGTTTGACGTTCTGCTTTATTTTCTTTGGTGTTTCGTATAACTCATCGGACTTTCTCTGCGTGTACGGGAGTACCGACCTGATTGTTGTTGAGTTATACAATTTCAACTTGTTTTATTTTCTTATTTTGTTAAATCCGAGGCCTTATCTGCGTATCGAAAGATCGACCTTAAGGTAGACGATTTAACGTTCTTATTTCTTTTTGCATGGAACACAGTTGACTAAATCATGAATACAATCATAATGTGATTAAGTCACAAATGAAATCACAAAGTGTGATATAAAAAGCAAAAATATATCTGAGTATGTCTGATAGTGTGGGGTACACTGGTCACAGCAAACTTAATCAATTCAATAACATATCCAGATGTTATGAGTATGATTGTGCCTGAGTTTAAGATGGACAAATTATACCGGTAATCGACATGACTTGTGTGCTGAAATAATTGAAATTGAAGTGTAGTTCAGCATGTCATGACCAATATGATCCCAAGTTGTGATCTTTCTCGTAAAAGACAAAAATAGTGTCTGATTCTGTATTGCATTTATGTTTCATATCTGAAAAGTTCAAAAAGATTTTAGGTGTGTTTTAGCATAAATTTAGAAAATTCAAAAAGATTTTCGGTGTGTTTTGATATAAAGTTTCAAAAAGTCAAAAAGATTTTATTTCTTATTTGTTTTCGATCGATCGATACATGATATGAAATCAAAAATTCAAATCTACATCTTGGATTCTCGAAGAGAAGTTTTGCGCCAAGATTAATTTATTTTTCAAAAGAAAAGGAAACCGCATTTCTGTCTTCCGAATTTGCAGGTTTCTGTGTGATAAGACTCAAGCATGGTGAAAGAGGAGTATGTTATATCTTTCACAAGTGGATCTTGAAGTTCAAAGTTTGTTCAAGACCGATCCAGCCATGCAAGCTCTCTTACTGACAAGATTTCAAGTTGAAGATCAGACGCAGAAATGCTGAAGATTGAAGACTGAAGTTTTGTTAGAAAGTTAGATAGCTAGATACACTACACGTTAAGGGGGAGTCTGTAGAAGCATATTCCTATGCTATCGTGTGTCTCGTGTATTGTATCTAATCTAGAGCATTTGTGTGAGTCAGATAGTTAACTGGTCGGACCACATGGTCCGCCGGACCAGTTGGTACAGCGTACCAGATGGTCCGCTGGTAGTCCGCTGGCCTATTGACTAAGTGACTATAAATAGTCCGTGTTAGAGAGAGTTAGTCAGTTCTGTCATTTGCAACATCTTAACTGTGTGTAAACTGAGTGTGTATTCTCTCTAGCTTGTATTCTCTAAGTGAATCAATAAAGCAAAGCTTTATTTACTTTCGTGTTGCTATCCGATTACCGAATCATGCAGTAGTAAGATCGTATCGTGGTTCTACATATAGGCGATACGCTTGCAGGTTATGAAGAGGCCGGTGGTAAGCAGTTCCAGGCGTATCGCCTGGGAGATGCATGGTTGTAGGCGATACGCCTGGAGGAGGTAAGTCAGAAAAAATTTCAATTTACAATTTTTATTTCTGTTTACCGGATTTGCGGTGGTTCGTTTGCGGTCGATGTGCTGAGTCTCTGGAGTTCCAGGTGAACACGTTTCAACTTGTTTTATTTTATTTATTTTATTTTTAGTGTGTTTATTTTTATTCTGCTTTATTTTTGTTCCATTCCACATTAAGGGCAATGTGTAATTCAAGTGTGGGGATGGGATACTGGCGTATTGAGTCTTTAAAAATTTTAAAAAATTTGAAAAAAATTGAAAAATTGTTCAAAAATGTCCGAGATTCTGGCTGCAATTTAAATGGAAAATGATAGGAAACTGGGAATTGACTGTCTAATTGTGTGCTTAAGTGTTAATAAATCATAATATTTGGGAAATGTGTTAAGTATGGTTGAATGGAAAACATTACTAGTCTATGATGTGTCGGTAGGCCCAGCTGACCTAGGAGTAGCTTAAATAGCCTGTGTGTTTATTTTTGTATAAATATGTTAATCAGTCTGCTAGTGGGTTCCCATTTTAGGAGTGATAGGAATACTGAATCTGATGATTAGGAGGAAAGAGACCGCTTTATGCTAGATACTCTTATGTCCTTAGAATATTCAATGAGCATATTAGGTAATAATCTGGTTAATGAATTAGAGTGAAGGGACAAATACTCATGTACGAACTAAGGATAGTATCCTGTGGTAAGTACCTCTGATGATGTTCTGGATCTCGCGGGCAGAATACTCATGTATGATTTCGGGGGTAAGACCTTGTGAAAAGAATGCCTCTGATGATGTCCGTTGGTAAGTTAGGTAAAAGTAACTAATTAAAAAAAATGAAAAAAAAATGAGAAAAAGAAAATAAAAAAGATGATAAAGTAGTGAATAAATGCTCAGAAGTTGCATATAAATAAATAGTTATTCTTTGGACATCTTAGTATCTGGTTTAAGGGGGGTTGGAGAAAATATATAAATTTAAATCATTATACCCTTTGCTTTGACTGAATATGATTCGGTAGTAGGTTGAACTTGACCTTTCTTTAGTGGGATCCATAGGCGACTGAACTTATATCTGGTAATTTCATAAACACATGGGGCGAAAGAAAAGGTTGGTGGTTGGGTTTAGTCGGATAGAAATATCGGCAATTGTAGTTAGTGTGTGATTACGTTATGGATTGTGGAATTGTATGGTGGTTGTTGAATTATTAAATGTTAGATGTGTAGAAGTCAATTTCCTGGTTATGATTCCATTGCAGTATTTTTCGAGGACGAAAAAAGAGTCAGTGTGGGGATGTTTGATGTGTTGCAAACACATCCGGTTTTCCTAAGTCTTTTGTTATGTATTTGAGTCTAATTGAGTCGGTTTTCTTTAGTTTTAGTTGTTTCTAGTTATGTTTGAGTCTTTGGGGTCTTGTTTATGTTTTTATGAGTTTTGTAGGTTTTCAATAAAGTCCCGAGGCTATGAGAGGATGGTTGGAAAGAATTGGAGAAATGAAGAAAAAGGACTGAACAAGCAGTCCTAGGCGTATCGCCTGGGACATCATCTCTGTAAGCGATACGCGCGGAAAGAGAAGTCAACAGGAGCTTAAGTCGGTTTGACCGACTAAATTGTCGTGTATCGAGCAGTAGGCGTATCGCCTAGGAAGAATACACCTCCAAGCGATACGCTTGGAGGTCTAAAACCCGCAAAAGAAGTAATTCGACTATAAAATCAGTTTTAGGGTTTCATTCGAAAAAACTCGACTTGCAGCCATTTCTGGGCGACTTTGGGACGATTTCCTGAGCAAGAAGAAGGCTGGGAACGAGAGGAAACAGTCAAGGATCACAAGTGCATTACAACTCAATATTCGGTTTTGTGTTTCTTTTTTGTTCTTGTCTTAATTTCAGTTGAACCCATGTTTTCTGTCAAAGTTCAGATTTTTATGATTATTCTAGACATTAACATGAGGCTAGGCTAAATTGCTTGTATTGCCTACACCCAATTGGATGATTATTTAGTGTTTGCAACTTTATTCGATTTTTGGTTGATTGATTGATGTTATGCTTTTATTCAATTCCAATGATTATCATGTTTGATGCATATGTGTGTTATGGGCAGATTAGTAATTGATTGTTGATGCTTAATTTACCCGCGAATGTCTTTCGGTTTAGGTAGATTAGCTAAAGTAGTTGAGTTCAGGGTTAATTGCTAAAGTGTAGTTAGGGTTTCCTTGGCTATTTCATTGATAATTGATTGGTAATTTACTTGTAGTGTGCTGCCTATTCTGAGACTTAAAAGGTAAAGAATTGTCGGGTAGTTGGGTTGGTTAAAGTTCTAGGGTTTCATTGTCTCAAAAGGAAGTGTCCTAGGGTTTTGATTAGCTTGGTATTCCGTGTCAGTCATTGATAATTATTGGTAGCTCCTGCTAGGTCTAAGGTGCCCGAGATTAGGTTCAGAGGTGGTTAGGTGTAGTTGAGGTAGGAAGTACTCAAAAGGTGAACTCTTGTTCGAGCGTTAGACGTGTAGCTAGGAAGGACTTAAAAGGTGAACTAGCCACCATCAGATCAATCAAAGCTGAGTGAACTTGTAGGTGCTAAGTAGGATTCCAGGGTCTAGGTGATACTCTTCTCTCTTCTGGTTTTTCCGAAGTTGTCCTGTTTTCGGTTGTTAGTTGGTCGTTTAGTTAAAGTTAGTTAAATCAATCCAAATCAAAAACCCAAAATTACTCAGTATTTCCATTTTCTAGGTCTAGGTTAAGTCTTGTTTTCATAGTGTCCTATGTTCGATATTCCGGTCTTGCCTTAGCTTAGCTACAATCCGACAGGTAAACTTGCCTTAGGGTTCGGTTTAGTTTAGGTAGTTTCGGTAAAATTAGGTGTGTCTAGGTCTAGGTTTAGGTCTAGGTTTTATAGTATTTTTAGAGTCGTTCCGAACACATCAGCAGGTGTTCAGAATTTCTTAAGGGGCGTGCCTTCTAGGTGAGCTGGTCCCTTCTAATTTTGCAATCATTTGTTAGTGGTTTGTTATTGTTTATAATCATATTTTTTTGCCCTGTTGGCAGTAGGCTTTTGCTTTGGTTCTGGTAGATTACTTTGCTTTGCTAATTTAACATGGTCAGATGCCTTTCAATTCTTGAACAAACTTTGCTTCAAACTAACCTAAGATCTATGACATGATTCATCTCTTATTTAGGGTAATATTTTGTGCATCTTGAGATTGCTATAAATTCTGTTGATTTCGTGTTCTTTGTCATTTCGTTTCAGTCTTTGCATGTTCTAATTGTCCTCTATTTTGGGATCCAGATCTGAAAATCGAAGGGGTCGCGGTGGCTGATGTATGCGATGGTTAGTGATGACACACGTTCTCATCTATGGTACTCATCTGCCATTGTTAGTTCATCCTCTCTTTCTCGCACTTCCAAAAGCACGCATCTCTTCTCCATACTTATATATTACCACCGTTGGTAGGCAAACGATCGAATTCTTTATCGCTCGAAAGCATCTGTATTACTTAGAATGGGTGCGTTTTCTTCTTTATTTCGACTCAAATTTGGTTTCTTTTTAATGGTAGCTTCATCTTGAATCATTGATAGGGTTGCTTACCACATTGAAGAACAAGAACTGGTCTTTGCTGTTTCTAGAGAAGCAAGGTACTTAGTACTTTTAGTTTACATTAAAGTTATTATTGGTAGATAAACTAGAACTTCAGAAGGTTAATAGGTAGAAAAGAAACTGATTTATTTGTTTTTGGTTCTTTTTTTCTGCTTCATGAAAGGCGGTCTGCCATAAGGATTTATAGAGAACTGTGATAGAACCGCTTAAAAGTATCCGTCTAAGTCTGTTCGGAATTTTCGGTACAGTTTTCATTCATATTCCTTACTGACTTGATTTCTGTCTCTAACCAAGTGTCTTTAAATTTGTTGTTTTTATTGTTTTTTCGCAGGTTGATGTATTTGGTGTTTCTAAAAACCAAGGTAATTCGAACTTTAAGAACAACCAATTCATTTATATGTTTTATGTTTATTTTTTAAGCCTCTCTTTGGTGGTTTCTCATAATATTAATAGATATAGAACTTCTGTAATCCTACCTTATGAAAGTGACAGCACCAAGTATCACTTAAGTTTAATGTCTGCTGTGTCTCCACTATCGCACATGCAAAGGCCTCAATTTGGTTTCAACTATGGACCAACATGTATGTTAATAACCTTTATAATTTTCAAACTGCTAGACTAATTTTTCCATTTTTTTAAAACATATTGTGACGCACAAATGAAAACGGGTCTAGTTAATCGGTGACTGAATACTGCGCCGAAAGACATCCAAACAAGTTATAGTATATCCTTTTTGGGAATAAGCCTGCTGCTGTTTATTTACCTTGGATGGGCAGTTTCTAGGTAGTCTTCTTGGTTATGGCCATGTGCTAATATTTTCAACACTGTTTTTATGTGCAGATGGGAGGATGATGCTGAAGGGAGTAACCCGCGCAAGAAGAAACCAGTGGACTGCGAAGTCGAGGATGAGGCGGATTAGCTTGGCAGCGGTACCACGTCTTGCGATAAGCTTCGTCGGATTCCTCATACAATCATTTCCTTGCTCCCCATTTTACACCGGTATCTCCTTTTTCCCTATTTCTCTCTGATTTACGTTTCCCTTCTGCGTCTCTTCTAATTTTTAGGGTTTTTGGTTCCCAAAAGTCAAGTGTTAATTTTGTTACATATGGTTTGTTCGAATGGGTTGCTGTATTTTCTAATCGTTTTGTTAAATGACTTTTTAAAACGGTCCGACTCCGCCGCGAAGCGCGGGTCGACCCACTTGTCATAACAACATAATATAGTAAATGTAATTCGATAATTGGAATGAAAGAAAAAAAGCAACATTCCCAAATGTAGAAAGTTACAAATTCGAAAGTACAGACTTATAAATAACATTATGTTTGGTTTGTCACATTTCCGTCTTCATCCAATATGTAAAGTTTTAGTTCATCCCTGCTCTTAACCCTTGATAATGCAACGTAAAGTTGACCATGACTAAAGCCAACATAACAGGGACACGGATCTTTAGAAGTAACTTGTGACTTGACAAACCAGAAAACTGTAATCCACTAAGGAAATGAAGAGAGTAGATATTTTTATCAACGTTCTCTTGAACAGTCTGTGTTTGGCATAGAGAGTCAGAACTCAAGTACTCTTTTTCCTCATCTGGATTGACTGATAACAAATTGTTATTAATCTCGTAACCAATTTCATTTGTAGGCGTCAAAATCGCTCTTTCCTTCCAATATGAGGGATCTTTGAAATTTTCCATGATAAAAAGGTATACGAAAGCAATAAGCTCTTGAAAAAATTTCAATTGTAGTCTTTAAGTCCTGTGTGTTACACGTGATGGGTTTTTTAAAATATTTATAATAAAAACAATTATAATCTATTCGATGATATATTTGAAAGGTTCAAGTCAAATTAAAAAAAAAACGATAATAATATACTCGATTGTAAATGTATTTGAATATTAAAATTGAATCAAATATGTGACCCATCCGTTCAAAAAAAAAAGATGCGGCCCATTTTGTTGAAAAGTAGAAAAATACAACTTAATAAACTTAAATTTAGAGTTGACACTTCCATTGATAAAAATTGAAATACATTATTAATATCAACTTTAATATAAAAGATTCAACGTAATTAACTTCCATTCCCTTGAAAATGATGAGATTTAAAAAAATAAAGATAATAATACAAAAATATAGGCATTTCTATTAAATAAATAAGTTTTAAAAGAAAAAAAAATACATGTTTAACTTGGTTGTGATGTTGGGTTCATTAGTAACTTGGCTGTGAAGAGGGCGTCCTCGGTTGTTGACTTCATGCGCTGTCTCCCGCGGCTGCGGGACCCCCAAAGCGAGCTCCTTCTGCTTCGCTCATGTATGGGGGTTGCTAAGCTGTTGTTTGGCCTCCGGACGTGCCAACCTACACACGTCGGGGAAGCTGTCTATGTCTTTAACAAGGACCTCCGAGAGGCTATCGAAGACATTGTTGTTTGCGGGGGCGCTTTTTTCGGGGATCTCCAATGGAGCCTAGCTTCCCTCCAACACGTTTCGGGGGACATAGGTTATGTTCTGCGGAAGATGTTTCCACGTATGCCTTTGTGGTATCAAGGGTCCAGTCGTAGAGCTTTCAAGACCACATTCTTCGGGGATGTGGTTTTAATGGGATGGATTCTGATTTCGAGTGTGCGTTGGGACGCGTACGTGCTTCACTTCCCGAATTCGATTTGGGCGGGTTTCTTCCAAGGACACCGCCTCCCCTAAATCTCAGGATACTTTGGCGAGTGCCCTGTTTAGCAAAATTGCCCAGAGTTTAGAAGTGAATTTTGCCCTATCCCCCCGTCAAAAGGCTGTGTTGGCTTGCCTTCGTGCCACCCCATGCTCAAGACTTCCCATCCGTCATCCCCATCGAAGGTTTGGGTCAGCGCATATCCGCAGTCGAGTACCAAGCTATCCTCAAGTACAGGCTCATGATCCCTATTTTTCCTAATGATGGGTCGTGCCCCGTCTGCCGCAAGGCCTGTATGGACTCCTTTAGCGAGCATGCGGTCCATTATAAGGAATTTCCAGGGTTTAAATACATGCATGACTGGGTCAGAAACGTGTTGTTCGATATCCTGAAGCATTTTGGTATCTCTGCTAAAAATGAGGCTCCTGTTAATTTTTTGACGGATCCGCTTGAAGAGAGGTCTACCTTGTGGCCGGCCGATGTGCTGGTGGTTGGATGGGCAAGGGGGAAACACACTTGTGTTGACCTTACTGGCGTGTCTCCTTTTGTGGGGCTTAGGGACAATGGGTTCATCGCGGGGCAAGCAGCGCGGAAGGCCGAGGCTGGCAAAGTCGCTAAACACGAGGGAGCCTGTCTCGAAAATCAACACGTGTTTATCCCCTTTGCCTTTGATACTTTTGGGTTCCTTACGCCGGAGGCGGTTGAAAATGCGTGAGCATTGGATCGTCTACTCAATCTAGCTATTTGGACATCGAAACGTAATTAACCGATTGTTTTATTGATCACAAACGAACAATTACAATCAGTAAAACACTTAGAAACAGGCACAGAGAAACACTCTTAGAAACACACACTTAAGAGAATTTCACACGTTCAGAACTACTCAATACAAAGACAAGTTAGCTATTTATACAGCCTGGTCCGAGCCCTGTCCGAACTCCAGGTTCGGCCAGTAGACAATTGGCTTGAACTTGAACTCTCCTTGATACTTCACACGACGCACATATCATGTATCAACAAACTTCCCCTCGTCGTGTGCAGTATCTCTTCAACATCATCAAATCTGTATCTTCAAACAAGCCCCCCCCCCCCCCCTCAAGTGTAGAATTCGTTCGTCCAATGAGATGAATCTTCGAACAAACTCTCTCTCAACTTGATCGTAACTTTATCTTGAATACTTGACGATGTTTAGTGTATCTATTGTCCTTTATCAACAGCTTCGGAAGACTTGAAGTTGTGATACCTTGCACTTTAGCAACCTGCTCAAACATTTTAAATAATCTTGGTGCAAAACGCCTCTTCGAGACTCCAAGATATGATTTTGAGATTTGAATTTGTATCACGTGTTGATCAGATCGAAAATAAAGCAGAAAGAAAATCTTTTTGGCTTTTAGAAAATTTATATCAAAACAAACCTAAGATCTTTTTGATTTTTCAAAGTTTATGCTAAAACACACCAAAAATCTTTTTGTGCTTTTCTTAAAATGAAATGAAATTGCAATACAGAATCAAACACTGTTTTTTGGTATGAGAAATATCACTATATGGGATCATACTGAACATAACGCACTGACCTGCACTTCAATTTCGATTAATTGAAGCACATAAGCCATGTTGATTGCCGGTATAATTTGTCCATCTTAAACTCAGGCAGAATCCTACTCATAACATCTGGATATGTTAAAGTATTGATTAGATTTGCTTTGACCAGTGCACCCCACACTATCAGACATAATCAGACATTTTCCGTTTTTCTGTCTTTTTCCTTTTGTGTGATAACACTTGTGATTTTTCACAACGCATAATGTTTTTCATGATATTGTCAACTGTGTTCCATGCAAAAAGAAATAAGAACGTTAAATCGTCTACCTTAAGGTCGATCTTTCGATAAGCAGATAAGGCCTCGGATTTAACAAAATAACAAAATAAGAAAATAAAACAAGTTGAAATTGTATAACCCAACAACAATCAGGCCGGTACTCCCGTACACGCAGAGAAAGTCCGATGAGTTATACGAAACACCAAAGAAAATAAAGCAGAACGTTAAACGAACAACGATCAGGTCGGTCTTGTGGACACGCAGAGAAAGTCCGATCGTTTGACAAAATAAAGAAAATCAAACAAGTTTTAATCTTTGCAAAATGAACACATGTATACACAGTGACTTCTCATTTTGAATTTCACACTTATTTTAATTTTTGTGTCATGAAATATGCATCAAGATGTTATCCGCATGGTCAAGCAATAGTATTTAGTGTATATCACATCTGAATACTTTCTGATTTGCCGAGCCTACCAAACATATCAAACAATGATCTTATAGCTCTTTCATCTACTCTATCCATGAGTCAGATACGTCAGCCAATGTACCAACATTTCCTAATGATCAATTTCTCATAATTTTATATATTGTGCATGTATTCACCTTCCTTATATATATATGACATGTATTCACATTCTTCCCATAACATGAATTTTCACCATTTCTCCCCCTTAAAACGAAAACTCTATTTTTGGATTTTCATTTTACACAAAAATAGGACACTATTTTTGGGTTTTTGAGAAAAAATTATACGCAAAGAAAATTGATCAATCAACACGGATAGTTTGCAAATTTAGATTTTCAGAAACTTTTGCAGATCAGAAAAATTTATCATGATATTTAAGTTAAGCAAAATATTCCTCCATCAACAACTTTGCAATCGTCGATAGGTTTTCTAGAAGTACCTGCACACTGGTCAAACTGATTAGTTCATAAATGACCCGAAGCGGATCGCTTCTGTTCGACCAGTGTCATGAGTTTACGTCGAAACCACCTTAGGTTTCCATTGTTGTTGTTTTGGTAATTCAGCTTTTGATAAAGCAGTCACAGGTGACTGTGATAATGAACCTACATTTTGTGACTTTTGAAAGACTGGAAGAAACCGTTGTTGTTTTAAGAAAAATGCAGGGTCAACTTCATCAAAAACTCTGCCTTGTTCATTAAAGAACATTGGTTTGGCAGGATTACCAAAAGCTGGTTTCTTGTGAAACCGCTGAGATGCAGCAGCAGGCAGTGGACAATCTTTTGCCATATGCACTGTTCGGCGGTAAATATAACATATTCGTTTTGTTTTGTCCCAGTTTTGAGGCACCTGCGAAGAACACCTAACATGAATATCTCGAGCATGATAAGAGATAGAATCATATACCTGTCGACGATGATCATAAACCCACTTAGAAGTTGGGCTTCGAGAATAAGAATCATCATAAGAAATGTTAGCTTTTTGATTCTTCATGTTTGAAGGAGCAGCATCTTTGACAAAAACTTCAGAAATCTTTCTGGCATCAACACAATGAAGTGGAAATTCTTTATCAGAGAAAAGTTGGTCTGAACCTTTGAGCTTGTAGAATCTCTCAGGTTGAACCTTGTCTTCTTTGAAAACCTCCTTCTTCAATTGTTTCATTTTAAGCTTCTTCAAATTCTGTGAGTTTAAACCTGAAACAACCTCAACTTTGTCCTTCATCCCTTGAAAACCCAAACCAACTTTCTTTCCAGAAACCTTCTCCTCAGATGTAGAATGTCCATTCTTTGCTAATCGAGAAAATTCAGCCTTCACTTTAGTTACATTCTTTGGATCATAGAAAATCGTCTCATCAAAGTCAGGTTGAGACTGAATCTTGTCACTTGAAGTGGCAGATTTCTCATTGTCAGCAGAGGATGAACCAGATACAAACTTTGGAGCTGGAGAAATCTTAGACTTCTTTCTTTTCTTCTTATTATTCGTCTTATTTTTCTTCTTTTGAATAACTTTTTCTTCTTCTTGAACCGATGACGAAAACTTTGAATAATCACAATCGTCCACCTGTTCCTTCACTTCCTTGAATGCTTCTTTTATTTGAGCAGGAGGCGAAGCTGTTTTGTCAAACATCTTTTCAAAATTCTCATCCTTAGCCAGAAAACTTGTAAATACTTGAGAATTAGAGACATTGTTCAGCAATCGATTGGCATCAATGACTTGAACTTTCAGATCAGAAATTTGTTGTTGTGCTTCAACTAACTCCTTCTCAGTAGCAATCAATCTTTTGGCAACTTTGTGTGTTTCAAACTTTTGCATACGAAGATTTTCCATTCCTTCAAACAATTATTTCTTCAGCTTATCTTCATTTCGCTTTTGGATTTCCAAATTTGCTGTTTGAACTTTATTTACACTTACTAACTCCCATTTTTCATCCAAATATTTTTCCATAACCGCTTGATAACTTGCAATTTTGGCAGCAGATTCTTCAGCATCCTTTGTGAGTAGATCAAGCTTGATTTTTGACTTCTCAAACAAATTTTGAAAATCAGAAGCAGCATCTTCCGCTTCATCCTTCCATTTCTTAACTTCAATTATCAACTCATCTCTTTCTTCACAAACCTTTGCTTTTGCAACTTCAATATTCTTTTTAACTTGTTCAGAAATTTCTATCATTTCATTTAACAACTGATCTCTTTTATCAAATGCCCATTCTTCACAACCAATTCCTTTTCATGTTCCTGAGAAATCTCCAAATGTGAACTAACCAACGTGAATTCTTCAGAAAGCTGTTGAATTTTCTTCAACAATGAAGCATTCTCTTTCAACAAACTTTCCAGATTTTCAGCTGATTCATAGGAACTTGGTGTTAAACTTGTATCGGAACTATAGTCTTCTTGATGATCATTGGTAACAATTAAAGCTGATGAATCATACCCAAACTGTTGACCCCAATCATAAACAACATCATGTTGAACTGTTAAAGCAGTTATCTTACTTGTGTTACTAGAAGATGGTTGAGAAAAACCAGGCTTGCTTGCTTGAGAGACACCAGGCTTGCTAACATGTGCCTGTTGACATTCCCGAGCAAAATGTCCAAGCTTTGAAAATTTATAACATTTTGACTGTGACTTGTCAAATTCCAATTTCTCATTAAAATCAAAAATATTTCTTCCATGTTTCTTGAAAAACCTTTTCGATTTTTGACTTAGCATAGCAAATTGCCAAGACAAATCCAGTTCCTCCAATTGATCGTCATCAAGTGCATCCAGATCATCTCGAGTCATTTTTGCATCACCAACATTCTTGATAATCAAGCCAAATGATGATGAAATCAAGCAGCAATCATTTTGGCATAATCATCTGTTGATTTAGCAGAAAAAGCATTCTGACTTGATGAATTTGGAATTGTAAAACTACAACCCCGTGATGAATTTTTATATGAATTTCCAGACCCTCCAACCATAAAAGCAACACTTGGTGCAAAACTTACATTTGGCTTTGCTTTAGCATTCATACTTGCAGTATTCTCACCATGATACAACTCTGGATTTTGTAGAGTAGTAGTTGACTTCTTTGAGTTTACCATTTCCATTTCCCGAGCATGAATTTTTCCAGTAAGCTCGAAAAATGTCAAAGTTGAGTATTCTTTATCACGAGTGAGTAGCAAAACATAGTTTTCCTATTTTTCAGGTAATGCTTCCATAATCTTCTCTTTCAAATCAGCATCAGTTTTCTCAATCCCAACAACCTTCAATTCACTTATCAAGTGTGAAAACCTTGAAACAAGAGCAGTAATGTTTTCATTGTCATAATATTGAAAATTATCAAATTCTTTATTCAACACTTTCTTCCGACTCTTCTTGTAATCATCATTTCCTTCACATCTTGCTGATAAAACATCCCACAATTGCTTAGACTTCTTGTAAGTGCTAAATTGATGTAGCAACTCAGTGGGTAATGCCATTGTAAGATAACCGAAAGCTTTTTGTTCAAGCTCGTATGATTTCCTTTCAGCAATATCAAAGATGTGAACTTCCTTGAAATCTCCCGCATCAGTCGGATGTTGATAAAGCTTCTTGATTGGAATCCACAAATCGATATCATTCGTACTTATATAAGCCGAAAACCGCTGCTTCCAATTCTGATAATCTTCTAACTTCAACAATTTGGGAACTTTCTGACTTGTTCCAATTTCGTTATCGAAGTTCAACATGGTTTGCATTGCACTTTGCATCGCAGCAAATGCTTGATATTCTGACATAGTTGAAAATTTTTGAATTCTGGTGGCCGAACTATATCCGAACCTCAATACTAAGTCCGAACCTTCTCCGAACTCGTTCCGAACCTCAATCAATAGTCCGAACCCTTCCGAACTGTCCCGAACCCTGTCCGAACACTAACTCACTCTGAAACTCTCCGAACTTCTCCGAACCTCAACCGAACCTCAACCGAACCTTAGATCAAACACCGAGCTTGGACCAAACTCTCACCAAACTCAATCCGAACTCGAACTTCGAAGCTCTGAACTTGAACTTCGGAGCGGTTACTCCGAACCCGATCTGAACAGTCCGAACTAGGGGTGTACATCGGTTCGGTTTTCGGTTAACATGGATAATTCGGTTTGGTTAATTCGGTTTTGAAATTTTTGAAAGCCTATCCGTAAACCGAACCTAACCGAAAAAATTGAAAATCAAACCGAACCGAAACCGATCCATATGCAATTCGGTTCGGTTTGGTTCGGTTTGGTTGAAAACCGAATTAACCATATTATCCAGATTCAACCAAATATCATTTTACACTTTTTTAAACCAAGTGTATCCAAATCCAAATTCAATCAAATATTAACCAAGATATCCAAATTCAACCAAAATCATAAACCAAGTGTTCGTAGACTAAAAGAAACAAACTCAAAATCATCAACCAAATGTTTGTAGGCTAAAAATCATAAACCAAGTGTTTGCCCAAAATCATAAACCAAATGTTTGTGCTTCAAATGTTTGAGCTTCAAATCATAAAAGAGGTGACGTTAGAAGTCATCGTGTACCTAAGAAAAAAGGAAAGCAATATTAATAAGGTGGTTACATCTTTGTTGTCATGTGTCTTTCATAGCTTCTCAAATCTCAATGCTCGTTTATGTTTTTTTAAGGTTTATATATTTAAGAATTAAGCATACCTACATATTTCACAAAAAGGAAAGCAAGAGACACAAACATTTCCGACTCGTCGTTCACTTGGTTGGCATCTCATTCATCTCTAAGAGCACAAAAAAAAGACAATTAGATTATAAACTTGTGATTTCATTTTTACTAATTACTAATAATAATAAAATAAAAAGAAGTTAGTAAAGATATAGAAAATTAGTAATTACCTTCAAACAACTTATCAAGCTCTTCAATATTATCTTCCACATTGCAAGGAACACCCCTATTACGAATCCAATCTTGACAACAAATCAGAGCTTCAACAGTTGCAGGATTTAAAGAACACCTAAATGTGTCGAGCACCCTACCCCCTGTGCTAAACGTTGATTCAGACGCAACTGTTGTCAATTAGCATATCTAGCTACTGTTGAAATTCAATATGAAGCAACTAGATTTATCTATCCTATCAAAGGTAGCTATTGTGAAGTTCTGTAATTAGATATATACTCAAATTAGCATGAAACGATATGTACTGTGTAAAGCAATTTTAATAAAAATGCAATTTTAATAAAAATGTACAATCAAATAGCAGATAGGTAAAGCATCGTTGAACAAAACTTAAAGTTTTACATGCTCAAAATCGATTGGCTTCTTCAATCGTTGCTCAAAATCGATTGAATTCGGAACTCGAGAGGATGATGGTCGGATTTGGGAAACACTTACGTGATGGCGCGACAGACCTGGCGGCGGAGGGAGATTGACGGACCTAGCGGCGGAGCAAGATTAGCGGAGTAGCGGAGTGGAGGAGGGCGGAACGGTGCCCTGAGGAGAGACCGAGAGACTTGACTTTGAGTTTAGGTCTTTAGGGTTTATTTTTTAACATATATATATATATATATTTAAAATATAAATATAAACATATAATAATTAAATAAAACTCAGTTTTCGGTTAAACTGAACTAACCGTACTAACCGACATTTGTAAAAAATACAATCCATAACCGAACCGAAAACCGAATTAAAAATTCGGTTACGGTTAGAAAACCGAACCGAAAACCGAAATTTTATAACGGTTTGGTTTTTTTGGTTACGGATACGGTTCGATTTACGGTTTTTTTTTTGGATTACGGTTTTTCGTACACCCCTAGTCCGAACCTCGACATCATTTTTCTAAAATGCTCGATTTTTGATGAATTTTGACGAGATTTGCAGAAGTAGGAAATAAAAACTGATAAGAAATGATCTAGGAGCAAATATGGCACAAAACACACGATAGAAATGAACGAACAATGTCAAGAAGCTCGAGAAAACACCAAAAACGTTCAAAAATACCAAAATAGCAACCACAAATTAGTAGAGTGAATCAGATTGCTCTGATACCACTTGAAAATGCGTGAGCATCGGATCGTCTACTCAATCTAGCTATTTGGACATCGAAACGTAATTCACCGATTGTTTTATTGATCACAAACGAACAATTACAATCAGTAAAACACTTATAAACAGACATAGAGAAACACTCTCAGAAAAACACACTTAAGAGAATTTCACACGTTAAGAACTACTCAATACAAAGACAAGTTAGCTATTTATACAGCCTGGTCCGAACCCTGTCCGAACTCCAGGTTCGGCCAGTCCGAACTCCTGGTTCGGACCAGGTTCGGCCAGTAGACAATTGGCTTGAACTTGAACTATGCTTGATACTTCACACGACGCACATATCAGGTATCAACAGCGGTTGGATTCCTACGACAGGTTTAACGGGTCGTGCACAACAATTCGACATCCCCCAAGGCGCATAACTTTGTATTTAGTAGAATTGGGTTTGCAATCCAAAAAGGGCTTGCGGTAGCTTATTGCCCGCTTACCCGCCACTTCTTTATGATTTGGTGTTTCTTAATGAATAGAAGTACCCAAAAAAAATTAATTACTAAAAATGTTTAAAATAAAAAGGAAATCTAAGGGTTAATTATTAGAAAATACAGATAACTTATATTACACTGTGTTCTTTCATATCTTTCACGAAGAGCTCTTCAATCGTGCTTAAGTGTTTCTTCATGTAATCTACATCTTGGTATCGTGAGTGGGCAGTATGTTTGTTGGAAAAATATAGGAAAAAGATGTACTTTTTCCTAACTTTGGATCTAATTATCTATATGTAGATATAATAATTAGATGGGTTATTTGATATGGTTGAATAGCCTAGGACAAGGGCTTTCCAACGAGATATTAAACGTCCAAAGTGATTAAGAGGTGAATGAGATATCGATGCTCAAAGTGTGGTCTACAAACTATATTGGAGCCAAAAATCATTTATCCCACATTGGAAGTGGTTCAAAATGAAATGTGGTTTATAAGCCAAGGAACTTGGATGGTTATCAAATTGTATTGTCACTTTATACTCCAACATTTACGCGCGCGCCGGGGGGGGGGGGGGGGGTAGTGCAGAAAAATGAGAAACTCGGTTAGAAAATCCTGGGCGCGCTCGTGCATCCTGCGGACACGAATGCGACTTGAAAATGGTCGGGTTCACGCAGACCGGTTTTTGCTCCTCCTGCTCGCTATTTTTGGAAACGATGAGAACACTCCATCCTAGTTTATGGAAACGATCTACGCAGTTAATACGCAATCAGTTATTTTGGAAACTAATTTGCGTTTAATGTTGATTGTTGTCTTGGACAACACTCTATCCCGTGGCTATTTAAACCCGTCCATAGCAGACAGAAAAAGACACCGAAATTGATTCATTCTGCTCGACTCTCTCTGCGATCTCAGTCAAGTAAAAACTTCGGCAATACGTTGCTTTAGCCACCGTATCCTGGGAAACAGACCGAAATCTGTTTTAAGGAAATCGTGTTTATCACGAGCTCTGGCTTCGTCTCTTCTGTTATTTATTTCCTGTTTAGTATTTATTTCATTGTTCTGCTTCTACCCCTTTCTGTAGTGTAATAATATTATTCTGATTCAATCAAAATTGTGTTATTATTAGTTCTGTTTACAAATTCGCTATTAATTTCCTGTAGCGTGGCATACAGTCTTAAAACAGATTCAAACACCTTAGTTGTTCGAATTTGTAAACATATTGTTACAATCTTCTGCTTTGGTTACGAACACTTATTAGTGTCACGAACAATATTACATTAGAATCTTTGAATTCTATGTCTCAATATAATTTTGGTAAGCACTCGTAGTTGGTTCTATAAATTGGAGAATGTTTTTAAATACACATATTGTTGTGGTACAAAACAATTGGATTAAAAAGGGCTTTAATCTACGTGTGTTTTGTCCTGATGTTGGTTTTAACATGCGTGCTACAACTGGATATATTATACCAAATGTATAAATGATTTATAAATGTTATTGTCCAACGTGAGTGCTACAAAGGATGATGTTTTTGAAAACCCGAACTTTAAGTAAACTCGTTTTTGTAATGGCGATGACCATTGATAATTTAATGTTTTACATTAATAAAATGGATTTTGTTAATGTGTTTACAACCCTTGTAACGAGTCATCACAAGAATTAAACAAGGTTGAAAGTCTTTGAAACACATTGCTACTCTTGTGAGAAATAGCAATTGGTAAAAACAACTTGGTGTTGTTCTCAAATATATTTATTTGGTTAAACTTGGTGTTGTTGCTTTGAGCAGATTTGTTCAAAGACATAGAGTTTCAAATGAAACAAGGACACGAAGATATGAGTACGCGGAGTTCCACTGAAGGAGTACCTCAAGACGAGACTCACGGAAATATCTTAGGGTTCACTCCATCATTTTCTGCAATGACACGAGTGATTGCATGCCGAGGATGGTTCATAATGTCTGGAGCAACTGTTCGTGCGTGCTCTAATCGGTATTCCTTTAAGGAGTATCACACCATTAAAGGTCGCATAATGCTGCTAGATGGCACAAAGCAAAAGGAAATTGGGATCGGTACTGTGGAATTAAAGGTGTCTACAGGATGTTCCCTTACCTTGGAAGATGTTGTTCATGTTCATAGCCTTAAGAAGAATGCTATATCTGTGAGCAAGTTGAATATCGATGGCTACTCGATATTGTTTGCATATACAAATTCATGGAGTATGTTTCGTCATCGGAATTCGGTTAAGTTCCATGCGGTTGGAACTGTTGTAGGAGGACTACATCGATTAACTCTTTGGAGTGACGTTAAAGAGGTTATCGAGATATCTGATGATGAGAGTGTTGGGGATAGCAACTCTATATGATGTTATGTTTTAATTAAATAAGACTTTGTTTCGTTATGAAATATTAGTTTAAATAAGGCTCCTTTATGTTAATGTGCTTATGGTTTGAAATTATTATTATTTTTTTTAATGTGCTTATGGTTTGAAATTATTATTTTTTTTTTTCTTTGATGTTTTGAGCATTAAAATGCAAACATTTATTCGAATTATTTCTAATTGGATAGTGCAAGATGTCAGTTGCACATGTATAACTTTTGAGCTAAAAGTAAACATGTAAATCAAATATGAAACACCCTACATAATGGTAGAGGATATAGTGTATCAAATACACGAACATGGTATATCTTGTAGGGTTGACGTGTTCAACATAATACGGATACACAAGTGTGAATTGTGACGTATGAATGCAAGATTTGTTGTTATGGATTACAATATATGGTATTGTAAATTATAAACCTTTAGAGATTTATGAAGGTCAAGTAGATGCGTCTACCACCTCAATATTGTTGAACTATTTGATGACTTGGTCTTCATTTGGGAGAGTTTCCTAAAAACGAATAGTTCTAGAAAACAAGGGATGATGCACCACGTGTGCTATGGGTTGTTGAGTGTCAATTTGTTTGACTACATCTCAAAACCTAGTGAGTGTATCCTGGATTTATTCATATTGGTTATGAATGCACTCACCAAATTTAATCGAATTAATGCACATGATGAGGCCTTCGAGTTTCATTGGTATTTTGGATACGTACTTAGGCAAATAGGTTATGATCCTAAAACCGAATAATGGGTTATGTATGGCTATGTAACATACATATGAGACATACACAATGTTATTGGTCTAGTCTCACGAATTTGTCTAAACGGATGTGTGAATGTGGGAAATAGATATCGTAATATCCATTGAGGCTGTGATGAATCAGAATGATGCATCTTCTGTTCACATGCTAACGTATTGCAGTCTAAAGCATGCTAGACTAGCATTTGGTTGACTGTGATGCTCTGTTGAGATTAATCAACTATAGCATTCAAGATACACATGAACACAATACTGGATTTGTGTATAGACAAAGTTCTAATAAAGTCTACATTCGGTGTAAGGAACGTGATATAAACTATGGAAAAATTGAATGACTAGGCTATTAAAGTTAATATTACCTAGTTTTGACGCCTATAGCAATTTTGATTTTTTCCGGACCACTGGTTCTTTCGAGCATGGTGTTCCGGACTCATGTGGGTATTCCACAATTTCTAGAATTGTGCTAGAGGTTAACTTAGAATTATTCTAAGTATGAGGTGCTTGTGTGAACATACTTATGGAAAAAAGGATGTGTTGCTTACATCAACTCTAAAGCACTCGTGAGCTAATATATATATTGAGTTGAACTTATGGACCGTAATGATACATTTGTTGTTCAAATCATGAGGGTCTAAGTGCGATCATAAGTGATGTCACATAAAGCTTATCAAAGTGCAAGCAATGGGGGGGGGGGGGGAGACCATTTGAGAAACAACAAGTGTGATGGTTGAAATGGCATAACCATAGAGAAAGGGAGAACCTTTCATCTCCCTATTTGGATACCATCCAATGACACTTAAATGTGGGGGTGGCTTGCATTTGATACATGTTTGGCAATGAGGATTGCAATCATATGACTAAGTGGAGTACACAAAAGTCATGAAAAATGTGTTCACCTTGGAAAAACTACAATGTGGTCATAAAGGGTGCTTATTGCAAGTTAAGAACACATAATACAAATTGCAAGTTAAGATTATAGATCTTGGCTGTAAATTATTGTGGCTGGTTTGACAAAGTACGGGAGCCATGCCATCTAGATTATGATAACCGGGTGGTTGGCGTCCCAGGGGAAGATCCACTAGCTCCCATACTCATTGATGTGAATAATGACAAGACATATTGAAAGTAAGATTTGACATGAAAGACATGGGAAACAGACCGAAATCTGTTTTAAGGAAACCGTGTTCAACACGAGCTCTGGCTTCGTCTCTTCTATTATTTATTTTTTGTTTAGTATTTATTTCATTGTTCTACTTCTACCCCTTTCTGTAGAGTAATAATATTGTTTTGATTCAATAAAAATTGTGTTATTATTATTTCTGTTTGCAAATTCGTTGTCATTTTCCAGTACCATGGCATACAATGTTTTCCTCTAAGGTGAGTGGGCAATACGTTTTCCTCTAAGGTTCCTGAGAAATTTTATGAAAAAGTATGAGTAATTCTAAAGCCCGTGCAATAGAATTAACAAATCAGGCAAGAATTAAAATCAGAAATTCAGAATTTCTCAAATCAAAAGTAGAATTTAATTGTTGGAACAGAGCAGTGACTATTTAACACCAACAACACAAAGAAATTGGCCAATAAAAGCAAAATACCTCTTGTTTAACCAAAAGAATGTAGTTTGTTCTCTATGTTGTTGACCAAAACTTGTGTAGAACTCTCACTCTCCTGCAATAACTTGTCAACTACAACTGCTAATAACAAAAATACAGAAAGTTTGCTACACAACTGTGGATTTATGATTTAAATAACTGCTAAAAATTCTCAATTATCTCGTTTGACTGACATTAACAATATCCAACCAAAATAGTTAACCACTTGAACTTAAAAATTTTAAGTGTAGCTCTTTGTTACAAACATTCAAATGGAAAGCTGTTAGCAAATGGATCTACATCAAAGTGTGTAAAAAATAATAGCTTTATACATATAAATAATTGAATTATTTTTCAGGAACATTGAACAATCTTATAGCATGATCTTAGTCACATATATGCAAAAACATTATTTTTTTGTGGATTACTTATATAAAATTCATTCCAACTTATTAAGATGCATTTTTAGACATCAGAACAAAACATAACATATTAATAACTGATGGAGGAATTCTATAGAAAGAGGAATTCTATATGATCTTATCTTTTCAATTCAAACCAGTTTCGCAGTGTAAACTCGATTATGCGTACCACTTAATGGTGTTCCTCTCCCTTTAGCATCTCAATCGGCATAGCAGGTTGTTTAGGTCTCGAATGCATCTTCACTTTCTTTGAGCCACCACTAATGTTTTTAAAAACCAATTAAAAATGGATCAATCATAATCTGATGATACAAAAGTAACAACAAATACCTTTTAAACCACTGGTATTATTCTTTGGTTGTTTGAGTCCAGAACCTGTTTGAGCATGTAACCAAAACAAATCGATACTGTACTAAATAAAGCACCATGTGCTAACCTTTAAAACCAAACTGAACTTGAGATGATTGAAAGGCTTAATGGAAGTATGAAACTTAGGACGGTTTCTACTTAATACCTACTAACAAATAGTTACAGAAATAGAGACTATAAAAAACATAAAATAAAAAGCGCTAAAGTTACCATTGATGCTTGATGATAGCTTGAAAATTCGCTATCTTAGTCTTGTTTTTCCAAAGAAAATGCGAGATTTTTCTCTTAGAATTGTTCGTTCTTTCCTATATACACACACAAACATATATATAAACTAGAGATCAACCGCGCGTTACTGCGGTAACTAATGTTGGCATTCAATCTTCAATTTTTTAATGATAATAGTAAATTCTCTGCAGTAACAACAAACCTATTTTATAGCAGTATTCTAACACACATATATATTTTGTTAAAAAATACCTTTATATATGTGATTTAATAAACACAGGCTGAATTAACTATACATATAAATGCATAATGTAATTTTATTTTAACAATGACTAACTTTTTTTTGAACGGCTAATTTATTTTTCTCCAAATTTTCATCATGTCAAGATTTGAACCTTGGTCTTTCTCCAAATGAGCTTTGCCCCTAACCATGGCTAACTAATTAAGTGTTTGTTATTGAATATGTATTTAAAGGTGGTTGCTTTGACCAATTTAATTGTTTAATCGTGGGTTTTCAGTTATGATGTTTGACTTGGACATACAAAAAGAGAGGACGAAAGAGAGGTGTCATGTTTCAATTAAATTCTTGTGCAAGTTTAATTAAAAAACCGGTGCCAGATAGGCTTGAACCTGGCGACCTATCATAACAAAGCGAGTGTATCTACCGTCTGAGCTACATAATAATTGCAAACATTTAACAACCATAATTTATTTAACATTAAAAGTTTTTTGGTTGTCTGCATTCTAGAAGAGAGTAAAAAAAAGAGACGCCCAAGCTCAAACTCGCGACCTTTGATAAGTAAGCGAATGATTCGTCCGGCTGAGCTAAGTGACGCTTGGTAACTTAGTTCAACCATTTTTTTATTTAAGGGTTATTGGTTTCAAATAATCCTAACTATCATTTTTTGGCCAATAACACTCTCAACTACGAATTTCCCTCTGACACTCCTAACTATCAACATATTTTCCTCCACCACTCCCTCCGTTAATTTTCTTTAACTTCGTTAGTCATCTGCCTACGTGGCTATCCTACATGGCATAAAATGATTATGTGGTTGTTTACGTGGCTTATGGCCACATAGGCAGATGACTAACGGGGTTAAAGAAAATTAACGGAGGGAGTGGTGGAGGAAAATATGTTGATAGTTGAAAGTGCCGGAGGTAAATTCGTTAGTTAGGAATGTTATTGGCCAAAAAAGTGATAGTTAGAATCATTTGAATCCAATAACCCTTTATTTAACCTCTAAAAGTTTTCTTTATATCTTCAAGAAGAAAGCATGGAACCATATGTAAGCTTTTAGTTTGTATATATATACAACTGGCTAATTATTATGCAAGGTTACAATAATCCAAATAAAATTTTGATGACATATTTAGAAAAAAATGGTGGTAAATAGCATGTTTTAATTAAATATTGTCTTTATTAAACAATTTATTATTTGGACATTTGTTTGGTTTTTAAGACTAATAGAAACATGTTGTATAATAAAAGTCAAAGAAACCATGTTGTATAATAAAAGTCAAAGAAACCAAGTAGCCACACTTGTTTCTAAGTTTGATCACCCAATCTAGTATAAGTTATTATTAAAATATGGACTCAACAAAAAATTTAATAGAATAAAACTAATACATCACTTTTTTAATATAAAGATTTGTAAATAAATGAAGAGAAAAATTAAAGCAGAGCATCTAAAGTTTAAGCAATGCGGGTGTTGTGTGCGTCAATAAAAAATCAGAGTGATAAGTAGATGTTACCTTTAGTAAAAGAAAGTTTCGAATCAAGGAAAAAAAACGCTTAAAAAAGGCTTCGAATCAAGGAAAAAATGATTAGAAAAATAACATTTGAAAATTATCAAATATAGATTTGTAAGGAAATGAATCTTTAAAGAAAATTATTTTTTTTTTAAACACATGCGAACATAAAGTTTGTTAACCGGGTTGTGAAATATATTATATGTATATACATAAGCAAAATATAAATGGAAATCAGGAGAAAAGAACAAACGAAAAGAGGGTCTATGGGGCTCGAATCTGGGTCTCTACCCGGTTTGATCCCTTGTATTGTACCTAACCAGTGTGCATATGAAGAATTTGTGAATAAAATATGCTTACAAATATTATAATGTAAGAGAATATACTAAAAAAAACTTAATAGAATATAGTAAAAAAGGATAATATATTAAAAATGAAAATAATAGAATGTGGTTGAAACATAAAGTTTGTTAACTGGGTTAGGATATATACTATACGTATATACATAAACATAATATAAATGAAAATCAGGAGAAAAGAACAAAAAAAAAGAGGGTCTATGGGGGTCGAACTTGGGTCTCTACCCGGAGTGGCGGACTGAGGTAATGGGTTACGGGTTCACACCCATGAATTTTTTCCGCGGTGTGCTAAATTTCCTATATTTTACAAACCGAACCCCATAAAATTCATTGTTTTTTTTTTCAAATCACTAATAATTAATAAACTAAAAAGAAAAACAAAAAAAAAGACAAAATAATCTACTAATAATTAATATTAAGCCCAAATAAACAAAAAAAATGGGTAAGACTAAGAATTAACTCATTAGTCTTCCACGATTGATGGTTGAAACAAAAAAAAACACCATTCATTTATATTGGTGTACCGTTTATTAAAGCTTACTCTTGTTTTACATGTGGCAACATCAAGTGTTGAAAGATACTTTTCTGCAATGAAGATTGTGAAGTCTAATTTGTGTAACCGAATTGGAGATAAAAATTTGAGTGATAGTTGTATATGTTATATTGAGAAGGAATTGCTTGAAAATGTGTCTACAAATAATATGATTGATAGGTTTTAAAAAACGAAAACCCGTAGAGAACAAGTTTAAGTGTTTGTAATTATTTAAGTTGGGGAATTATGAAGTTTATTCTAAGTTTTTTATATTTTTGTCTTGTTTTGTAATTTTGTTCTCGAATGCCAATTGACCCATCACCGACCCGACCCGAACCGAATCGGTCTAAAAAATTATTTGTATATACGGTCGACGATAAAAATAAAAAATTGTATACAGGGTGTACGATGAAAAAATATTTATACACCGAAAATTTCCGAACCCCATAAAAAAATTATGGGTTCGCTACTATCTACCCGATTTGATCACTTGTATTGTACATAACCAGTGTGCAGTTGCAGAATTTGTGAACAAAATATGCTTACAAATATTATAATGTAAGAGAATATATTAAAAAAAACTTAATAGAATATAGTAAAAAAAGGAGAATATAGTAAAAATAAAAATAATAGAATGTGGTTGAAAAAAGAAGCTAAAAAGAGCAGCCGATAGATTCGAACTCGGGCGACCCGCAACGAAAATCCAAGAGCTTACCATTGCACCACTTTCTAAACTATTAAACAATTTAGGAGCTTTAGGTTTTTAATATAGATGAAAGTCAAAGAAATTTGGGCACAAATACATAGGAAAAGTTTTCGATTGTATATATATACAATATTAGGATAATAATAATGAAGTATAAATGATAAGGGTATCAAAGAAACATTATGAGATCAACCATGTCATATAGTTGTAATTGAATACCAGTCTCTTTCTGAACCTCACGCAAAGTTGTACAATAATGAAGAATTTACCCCTTGTCATCTAGTATTTTAGGCAAATAAAAGATTTAGTATACAATTTAGTGGCATATTTGGTGAATCCAAAATTAGGGTTTATCAATTTTATTTACAGCTTAGCTTATTTGCAAGACTAAGTGAGTTTTTTTTTAAAAGAACACAGATAAGAACATAGGTCACCGGATTTGAACTTATTTGGATGGAAATGTTCGCAGAAAAACCGGCGATGAGAGGTCTTTCGATTTTTGGGTTACGAAAATGATGAAACTGAGGCCGGGATTGTGCTTGGATAATTCAGATGAACGGAGGAGCGGAAACACCAGAGAGAAATCAAACGTGAATGAATCAAATGAAGGCCGAATTAGGGTTTCTTTTTTATATGCGTTTCATATGGTGGGTCGGATTTAACCAAAGATCCGCGTTTGATTTTTAGGGGATCCGCGAGATAATAAGGGGGTCATTTGGGCGAGAAAATGAATATAAGGATTGTTGTGGTGATGCCACGTAGGCATCCATCTTTTCATATATATATATATATTATATAGATTATATAGATATAGATATAGATAGATATAGATATTATGCAGTTTGGAGATTTCGAAACAGTGAGCTCTTCTTTGTTTTAGCGCTCACAAATAGCTGGACTAGGAAACCAGTTGTTATTTTGTAAAATATTAAATAAAAACACCCAATCTGATATATATATATATATATATATATATAACAAAAAAATTAAAAATTCCGATGCCTCCAAAATCCCGGGCCCTAGGCGGTCGCCCACCTTATCTGTGCCCCGGGCTGGCCCTGGCTCTTAGTATCTTTCATGAGAAAGAACCAAACCTTCCTTCAAGATATTAATACCCTTGAGAAGATCTTTATCCCATCAATCCCGCCAATGCCGGGTGCAACATAGTCGATAACACTTTCATGGCGATGGTAAACTAAAAAAACGAGAGACCAGTTCTCTTTTTCTAAAACCTCAAGAGATAGTGAATTCATCCATAAGGCTTCCATTAACCATAACAAATGCTTGACCTGTGTTGGATATCAAGAGCTTTAATCACAGAAATAAACAAATGAAAAAATGAAGTGTGTGTTTACTTTACTCACTCAACACTCTCAAATATGAAAGAAACAAATGATACGTACAAACTTGCAGAGATTAGGAAATAAAGAAAGAGACTTGTGGTAGAAAAATGCTCACTTTATTATTCAAGAACCAAAGCCTATAAATAGACTTACAGAACACAACCTACTAACTACTCAAACATAAAAATAGGAACAAACTACTAGTCCACCAAAAGAACCGGTACAACCCACTACTCCAACGTATATCTTCTCAACCTCCACTTGAATGGTGTAGAATCTGGATATCTTCGACTGTCGGATAGGAAACCTAGGACGGATAGAAGAGGATATCAGACTACAAGGATGGTTGAGTGATGATGATGATTGTCTTCTTCGTTGGAATCTGCACAAGTAACAAACCGTTGTTCTTGGAGCGCAGGACAGGGTGTCCTGCGACCAAGCTCCGGCGTGAGAATCAGTATGGATTCCGATGAAATGAGTAAGGAAGAAGGTAGAATTTTAGGGTTAGAGAACTTGTGTTTTTACCTGGTGATTGATGAGTATTTATACTCATCAATCCTTTGTCTTACTCTGTGTAATGCGCCTACCACTGAGAGGTACGATCCTTGCTGACGTGGCCGTCCTTGTGTCCCCTCAGTGGAGGCCGTTAGTGGCCGTAACAACGTTGTAGGAATGTTTCTGACATTGTCGTGTTAGCGTTGGTCTGTTGTGTGAGCTTCGGTGGTTCGAGCATCGACTGACCGAAGTGAAGCAACACTTGTTAAGTACTTCGGTGGGTCGAGCATCGACTGGCCGAAGATGTGTACTTGTGTGTAAGTTAGAGTGTCGGAAATTGCTTACTGTATGGTCGACCCTCTTGTGGAGTTTGGAGGTTCGACCCCAGTGTTGCCGAAGCTGGCTTCGACTGTAACGCGTGGTCGACCTTGCTTAGGTCGACCCTCGTGTGTTGTATCGTTCGTTGGACATACACACGTCATCAGCCCCCCAGTCCGATGTGTGATGGTCTGGACTTCGTCATCGGACTAGATTCTCATGTCGATTGGCCGAAGGCTGGCGCCGAAGGTTGCGTGGGCCGCCTAATGGGCTTTGATGGGCCTGTTTGGGCGAAAAAGCAAGTGGGCGACAGCTGTAGGGCTCACGTGTCGGGCCGTCGACGGTTGATGGGACGGGGCAACTGAAAGGTCGCCCTAGGCCTATAAATACTCGCCGATGGCTTCATTTGATCCTTTACACCTTCCCAATTTTCTTTCAATCTTATTTTCTCTCTGCATTCCTGCTTCGGTGCGACGAATTTTACAGGAGTTTGCCTGTTTCACTGCCGTTTTCGATAATCATCACCTGACTTTGCGATTGTCTAATCGTCTTCTTACTGGTACGTTTGTCATCTGATTTCGATTTTTCTTGTTTAAATATCATGGCCAAGAAAGGGGGTAAGGGTGAAACGTCGGAGTCGTCCCGACGAGGCATTAGGGAGTTCCGTTCGTCGTTATCGGCGAACGCATTAAAAGCGCACTGCGAGATGTATGGTATATCTCGGAAACTCGGCCCGGTGTTGCCGACGGCAACGCAATCGATAAAGGATGTCCCTGACGGCAAGATAGGGTTGTACACCAAACATTTTAGTGCTGGTATGCTTCGACTTCCTGTGACGAAGTTTTTTCGGGACGTGGTTAGGCACAACCGTGTGCATATAGGACAATTACACCCAAATGCGGTCCTTCGGGTTACACACTTCGAGGTCTGTTGTAGGATTGTGAACGCCGAACCTTCTATTGGTGAATTTCATGCCTTCTACCGATTGACACACCAAGGTGATTGGTTCTGTTTCGAGCAACGAGCCATAACTTATGAGGATGGGACCTTTAGCCCTCGATATCTGACGAAGCTGCCCACTAACTTAAAAGATTTTAAGGATAAGTTCTTCTTTGTTGCTGAGGAAGTGTTAGGCTTGGGAGACATACCGTGGAAGCCTACGAAGTACAAGAAGAGGACTCTCGAGGAGCTGCCCTTCGACGAAGATATAGTGACGAAGCTCGTTGCGCTACAGGTGCCGTTGGTGCAATATCCTGAGAGGGTCCTGATACTTACTGGGTTGAGCCGAAACTGGCTGTCACTGACTCAAAAGCCTGCCCTCTTTCTTGATGGCCGGGGTATGCCCTGTTTGTAATTTGTTATGTGTGCTACTTCGACCTTATGTTATTTTCTAATGTATTTGTTTGCCTTTGCAGTGATGGATTTGCTGGAGTTTATTAACTTGGAGGATGATGAGGAGGTGATACAGGGTCAGGTACCCTTGGAAAAAGATGAGCCGACACCTGTAGATGCTGGGTCGGAGCACCGGTATGAGGATTTCACTGTGAAGGTGGGTGAGACTGTGGTATCTGGGAAGGATGTCGGTGGGGCGACGAACAAGCTTGTGAACATGGAGGAGGACAAGTCGAAGGAGAGGGCTGCCAAGAAGGGTAAGGGCGACGACCGTAAGCGCAAAGCCGAGGGCGGTGAAGATAAGGGAGTGAAAAGATCCCGGCTGAAGCATGCTGCGTCTCGCAGCAAGGAGTCTACTTCGACCACCGAGCCTGCTGGCGGAGAGTCGCCTTTCACTTTGGTCGATGAGGATGTCATGTCTCCGGAGGCACAGAGGTTGTCTCCAACTGCTGAGATGAACGTCGGAGGTGATACCTCCAGTGGAAAAGCAAAGGTTACTCTCGACCCGGCATCTGCTATTGTAAGTGTTTCAGCCAAGCCTCTGCATTCGATTATGTCTGATGACGCGTTTGACGATTTCGTCCGTCGTATGCAGGAGAATCCCATTCTGAGGGCGAGGGGTGGCTTCACAGCCGGAGGTTTGGGGAAGTTGTCCCAGATGAAAAAGGACCTTGGTCGAGGTAACATGTCGACTGAGAAGCCAACTGCTGAGGCGTCGGATGCAGAGCCTGGGACCGAGATGGATGACGCTACTCGGGGCCACATCTTTTATCCCAACTGGGGATTGAAAAATGAGTCGAAATTCGACTCTGTGGAGCTATGCCGAGAGTTTGCCCGCTTGTCTATACCTCCAGGCGAGGTGGCGGAACTCGAGCTGGATGACCACGCCGAAGCTCGCCGAAAGGCGTATGTGAAATTAACCATGGCTTATGCTTCGGGGGTTAATATGATCAGCCGAAATGCCCGCCTGGAATCTAGCCTTGTGAAGGTGAAGGCTCGGTCCGAGGAGCGTCGTCAGGGGCTGCGCGAGGCTAGGGATAAACTCGCTGAGTATGAGAGTCAGATCGAGGTCTTGACTGCTGAGAAGGAGAAGATGGCGTCGGCTAATGCCAGGGTCGCCGATGTGGAGCGGGAGCTGGAGGCGGCGAAGAAGGATAAAGCCGAGGCCTTGGCATCTTATGCTGAGATGTCGAGGTCGTTGGATGAGGCTCGTCTTGCCGTTACTGACCTTCAAAAGGGTCGGCAGGACGACGCCACTGCTAGGGCCTTGCTGGAAGCCGAGGTGGCTAGGTTGAAAGAGGAGAAAGAGAGGGTCTCCAACTTGTATGCTGGTGAGCAACGGCTTGCCAAGCAACTTGGGGATGACCGCCAGTGGCTGATAGAGGAGGGCTTTAATTATGTCATGGGCCGACTCGCTAAGAGCAAGGAGTATCGGCTACCTTTGGGCCGGTTCCAGAAAGCCGTGGCTACCCGAGCTGGACACTTGGGCTTTTTGGAAGGCTATGAGTTGGGTCGGCAGGGTAAGCCGAAGGAGGAAGGAAAGAAGTTCGAACCGAACTCCGGTAGTCTCCTTAAAAGGGCTGCCGAGGCATACTCCGGCATATCATACCCCTACTTTGACGACCTGGCGCTCTGTACTAATAAGACGCTGGAGGATCTTAGGTGTGTTATGCCGGATCAGCATCTGCCTGCTGATGCCGAAGGTGGATCAGAGCCTCAAGCTGAAGGTGGGCCTACAAGCATTACCAGTAGGGATATGTTATTTTAGATTTTCTGTCTGTATTTTCCTTAGCGTGAAAGCGCATGTATTGTAATAGGCTTCGATCTTTTGTAATGAAAATAAATTTGAAATACATTGTGTACTTTATTTATTGCATGTGTTTGTAATTTGTAGAACTTTCTATGGTAGAAGTATTGGGGTTGGCCTTCGGCCTTCCGAATGTGTACATGTATACGACTAATGCTCGTCAGCTGTAGCCTTTTTACATGAATAGTTTAATTGTTTGGACTATGTCCTTGTTTCGGCATACATGCCTTTGTATTTAAACATTTATTTTGCGCAATATAACCTAGGTTCGACTATTACATTTATAGTCTATGTGGTCCGGTTCGGTCAGAAGGCCTGTGTATCTAGGCCGTTGTGAGCACACCGGTCGACCACTTTATTGAGTTGTGAGAAATGAACAAATTAATGTTTTCCTGTATAACCCGGTTCGGATAACCTTCTTACGAATTTCGGCGCCGAAGCGCTTAGGGCAGGGTTTGTGTTGGCCCTGCCGCTTGCCTACTTATAATTATCTAAAAGAAAAAATATAATATGACGACGATAAGATGTATATCATTTCATTAAAGATGGGACTTATCAAATGCCCAAGTGATTACAACTTAAACCATAGAGATCTGTGCCTACATGTAGCATTTCTTTAGTTGCATAGCATTCCAGTGCCTAGGGACTGGTTTTCCTTCCAAAGTAGCTAACTTGTAGGAGCCTTTTTCATGAGCTTCGAGTATCTGGTATGGGCCTTCCCAGTTAGGTCCCAGTTTGCCTTGGTCTGCTTGCCGACTGGCTTCGTTGTTTCGGAAGACATAATCTCCTGGCCGATAGGTCATGCTTCGAACTCGTTGGTTGTAATAACCTTCCATCTGTTTCTTGTATCGAGCTTCGCTGATAGCTGCCAGGTCTCGGCGTTCCTGCGTGAGGGCCAAGTTGACTAGCAGCTCTGAGTCATTGGTGTGCTCCGATACGTTCTCGATTCGGTAAGTAGGCATTCCTATTTCGGCCGGTATGACAGCTTCGGATCCGAAGGTGAGACTGTATGGAGTATGGCCGTGGCTCGTTCTTTCGGTTGTTCGTAGTGCCCAGATGACACTTGGAAGCTCGTTCAACCAACCTTTGCCATGTTCCCCGAGCCTGGCCTTGATGCCTGTGACGATGGAACGGTTGGTGCGTTCGACCTGGCCGTTGGCTTGTGGGTGCGCCACAGATGTGAACACTTGAGTTATGTGCAACTCCTGGCACCACGACTTGAATGGGTTGTCGGCGAACTGCTTGCCGTTGTCTGAGACTATCTTCCCTGGGAGACCGTATCGGCAGACGATTTGCTCCCAGACGAAGCTTACCACTTGTTTCCCAGTGATCGTGGCGACAGCTTTAACTTCGATCCATTTTGTGAAGTAATCGACTGCAACAATTAGGAACTTGATCCGACCTGGGGCTTCGGGAAATGGGCCAACAATGTCGATACCCCATTTGTAGAATGGCCATGGTGAAGTCACAGGTATCATGTTGTGCTTCGGCACTCGCTGTATGCTGGCGTGCATCTGACATCCACGGCATTTGCGTATTTCGTTTTCGGTGTCAGTGTACATAGTCGGCCAGTAGTAGCCCATGTTCATCATTCGAGTAACCAGTGACCGAGGTCCTGAATGTGTTCCGCAGATACCTTCATGTAGCTCACTCATGACGTAAATGCCTTCTTCAGTCGTCAAGCATCGCAACAGGGGTTGGAGATATGACTTCTTATAGAGTTTGTCATTGTGGATGGTGTACTGAGCAGCTTGGGCTTTTAACTTTGTGGCTTCGAAGGTTGACTCCGGCACTGTGCCGTGTTTTAGGAAATCAAAAATTGGCCTTATCCAACTGTTGCTGATGTCGGTTTCGGCTGTGAAGATTTCTTCTATTTGATCGGTCCGACTGTGTATGACTTCGACAGGGACCTGTTTCGTCAGGTGCGCATATGCCAAAGAGGCCAATTTGCTCAAGGCGTCCGCCTTCTTGTTTTGGCTCCTTGGTATCTGACAGATCTGAAACTCGTCGAAGTGGGAGACTAATTCCTTGACTTTGTCAGCATACCTTTGCATAGTTTCGCCTTTAACTTCGAATTCACCTGTGGTTTGATTGGTTACCAGCAGAGAGTCGACCTTGACTGATAGCTTTTTGACCCCCATTCGCTTTGCCAGGCGAAGGCCTGCGAGAAGTGCTTCATACTCGGCTTCATTGTTGGTATTTGGAAAGTTTAGCCTGATAGCGTATGTGACTTCGACTCCTTGAGGATCGATTAAGACGACACCGGCGCCTGACCCCTCACTGTTTTTCGCGCCGTCTGTGTAGAGGGTCCACGCGTCGGCGCTAGATAAAGGCCCTGGAACCTGTGAATGGAACGTAGCGTTAGTCATATGCTCATAATGATCGTTTTGCCGAAAGGCAGATCGAGCTGTGTGGCAAAGGTACCTTCGGCTCAGCTCGCACTGTGCCGAGCTGACTGTCTGTTGGCTGCCCCGGAGTGTCGGTGACCTGTAATTCATAGACAGAATTAGTCGGGTTTCGACTTTGTTTGTGAAAAGTGTGTGTGAATGTAGGATTTGAGGTAGAGACCTGTAATTCAGAGACAAAATCTGCTAACACCTGGCCTTTGATGGCTGTTCGAGGCTTGAAGTGAATATCGTGTTCGCCTAGCTCGATGGCCCATTTGATGAAACGGCCAGAGTGTTCGGGTCTCTGAATGACTTCCTTTAGAGGAAAGTTGGTTAAGACTGTAATCTTGTAAGCCTGAAAGTATCGGCGTAGCCTTCTTGCAGTGTGCAGCAGAGTTAGCAAGAGTTTTTCCAACTTTGTATACCTTGTTTCGGCATCTTTCATAGCTCGGCTGACGAAGTAGATAGGAACTTGGTTGTCCCGTCTTTCGGCGCACAATACCGAGCTTATGGCGTTGTTTCCCACCGAAAGGTAAAGAACCACGTCTTCACCGGTATCTGGTGCCGTTACCGGTGTCAGCTGGGACAGGGCTTGCTTTAGATCTTCGAAAGCTCGGTCAGCTTCTTCACTCCATAAGAATTGCTTAGTTTCGGTAAACTGCTTCAAAGTTTTGAAAAATGGCATGGATTTTTCTGCGGATTTAGAGATGAATCTATGTAAAGCTGCCAGCCGACCGTTTAACCTTTGCAATTCCTCCAACGACTGGGGAGGTCTCATTTGCCTAATGGCTTGTACCTTGTCAGGGTTGGCGATGATGTCTGTGCCGACAACAATGTGACCCAAAAACTTTCCTTGCTTCATGCCGAAAGAGCACTTTGCGGGATTAAGTTTCATGTTAACTTCTCTTAGTCTTCCGAAGGTCTCTTCTATATCTCGGAGCATGTCGGCTTCGGTATGACTTTTTATGACCAAGTCGTCGACATACGCCTCCATGTTTCGACCGATCTGGGGTTCGAAGACTTGATCGATGAGCCGCTGATAAGTAGCTCCGGCATTCTTCAGGCCGAAGGGCATCTTGCGGTAGCAGTAGATGCCTTTATCAGTGTGAAAGGCTGTTTTATCTTCGTCATCTTTTGCCATCTTTATCTGATGATAGCCTTTGTAGGCGTCGAGGAAGCATTTGAATGTGTAGCCCGATAGGGCGTCTACCTTGGCGTCAATGGATGGGAGGGGGTAGCAATCCTTGGGGCAAGCGTTATTTAGGCTTGTGAAATCCACACACATGCGCCAAGATCCATCTTTTTTGGCTACCATGACTGGGTTTGCGACCCAAGTTGCCCACTGGAGGGGTTTCAAAATTCCTGCCTTCACCAACTGTGTCACTTCGTTACAGACTGCTTGACTTCGGTCCCGAGCCATACCTCTTTTGCCTTGCCGGATTGGGAACTGTTTAGGGTCGACCTTGAGTATGTGTTCGGTGATCTTTCGGGATACACCAGTCATGTCGGCTGGTGTCCAGGCAAAGACGTCAGTGTTGTTTCTCATTAGGTTGTATAACTTTTCCCTTACGTGGTTTGAAATATCTGCTCCGATTGTGATCAACTGGTCGGGATGTTCTTCGTTGACTCGCCATTTATCTTGAGTTAATTCATCGGATACATCTGCCGTTAGATCGCATTCAACCTGTACCGATCGTATGGAAGCTACCCCGGTTTCTGTTGGGAATTTCATTAGGCTGTGGGCTGTGGAAACGACACAGCCGAACCTGTATATGGACGGTCGGCCGAAAAGGATGTTATATTTCGATGGTCTGTCGACAACCAGGAAGTTCACACGTTCCGTCCGCTCATGAGCATTATCGGACAGTGTGACTGAGAGCGCCACTTCTCCTGTTGGAATTACCACTTCGCCGCCGAAGCCCATTAATGTGGTCTTGGAGGGACGAAGCTGCTGTTGGATATTAGGTGCGAGCTTTGTAAAGCAATGCTTGTACATAATGTCTGAGGCACTGCCTCCGTCAATGTACACACGATAGACATTGTGACCTTCGACTTCGGCTCTTATGACCATCGGACTGAGGGTCGGCGTGGCGGTGTCTAGAGCTGGAAAGGAAATGACTTGATTTGCCCATGTTTCTCTTCGCAATCTTGGTCTCTTTGATTTCGAACTTTGTGTCATGTTGACCACTGGAAGATCTGCTTTCTTGTCTTTCTTCTGCTTCTGCTCTTTTATCTCTTTCATTAAATGTGCTAGCTGTCCTGTCTTTACAGCTTGAGCAATTTCTTTCTTTAGCTGGTGACAGTCGTCCGTATCATGGCCCCTGTCCAGATGGAAATCACAGTATTTGGACATGTTCCGATTGGTGGTGTTGGGGCCCATATTTCTAGGTTTGCTGAACTGTCGGCTAGCGTCTTCCGTCTGCAAGATCTCTTTTGGGCTTTTTGTTAGGCTTGGGTATTCTTTCCTTTCGTTGCCTCTGGTATTTGATGCCGACGGTCGGTCATAGGGCGTAAACCCTGAATGCCGTCTGTCTTCCCTTTGATTGCGGTCGCTGCCTTGTTGCCAAGGGCGGCGATTGTCTCTCTGATTCTGATTTCGGCCACCCTGCCTGGGTTGGTTTGCCGAAGATCTGTCTCTAGCTTGTGCTGCTTCTTCCCCACGAATGAAAGCTTCGGTTCGGTCGAAGGCTTCCTGAATTGTGAGAGGTACCCGCGCGCTCATTTCCCTGAGTAATTGCCTTGTTCTTATGCCGTGTATGAATGCTGAGATTCGTTGCCTTTCATCGGCGTGACCGATGTTTAAGGACTCTGATTTGTATCTTTCCAGGAAGGTGCGCAACGATTCTTGATCACCTTGCCTTATGTTGTGCAACTCAATTGGGTCTTTGGTGCACTTTCGCTGTTGGCCGAAGTGGTCTGCAAAGAGCTGCCGAAGCTGGACATAGCTATCAATGGATTTATTAGGCAGTGAGTTAAACCATACCCTTGCCGGCCCTGTGAGTGTTTGGACAAACATTTTGCACCAGGTAGGTATCGACCACTGTAAAATGCTACAAGCCGACTTAAAGGCGTGTAAATGATCGTCCGGGTCGGTGCTACCATCATAAGTTTTCACTACGGTTGGCAGTTTTGCCTTCGGCGGGCATGGGGCGTGTTCCACTCTGTCCGTGAATTTGCTCTCTTCATCGGGTATGTATGGCTTCGAGTAATCGTCCACAGCGGTGGCTCCGTCGACAGGTGTCGGGATCGACGCATTGTGGTTACCAAGAATCAGCTGTGGCGCAGGGCCTGTGCTTGTGGTAGTTTCTGCCGCGGAAGCCGAAGGTGGCAAGGATGATGATAGCGGCAAACTCGTCGGGAACGGCATGTAATAAGGCATCTGATAGCCTTGTGGCCCGTAGGGGCCCATGAACTGTTGGGGAAAATATTGCTGACCTTGAAACTGCGGGTAATATGGCGGCTGTTGCTGAAAAAGCATTGGCCTTTGCAAACCTTGCGTCTGGGTTACAACCGGCGTCGGCGTTGGTTGCTGTGTTGCGTCGACGGACACTCGAGTGCTGTCTGTCGCTACGGCTCTCAATGTGGCTCCGCCGGAGCTGCCGGCTACCGTTGGAATCGGCGTATGCATGCGGTCATCTGTTGGATCATCGTAATCCAAACGGATGCAGACACCCTTCATGCGCTCCGCGGCCACATGGTCTTGCATGAGCTGCCGGAGGTGGAGAAAGTTACGACTGACGACCTCCGGCGTCAGCTGTAGAACGCCGGAGCCGCCTCCGTCTGCGGTGTCTTCGATGACGTGTCGACCGCCGGGAGATAACGGCTGTTCCTCCATCTCTAACGCCGGAGCGTTATCTTTTCTTGCGTTTTCTTCTGATTCATTCATGATTGATGATGAATGAAGGACCGTGTGATGGCGCCAATGTAGAATCTGGATATCTTCGACTGTCGGATAGGAAACCTAGGACGGATAGAAGAGGATATCAGACTACAAGGATGGTTGAGTGATGATGATGATTGTCTTCTTCGTTGGAATCTGCACAAGTAACAAACCGTTGTTCTTGGAGCGCAGGACAGGGTGTCCTGCGACCAAGCTCCGGCGTGAGAATCAGTATGGATTCCGATGAAATGAGTAAGGAAGAAGGTAGAATTTTAGGGTTAGAGAACTTGTGTTTTTACCTGGTGATTGATGAGTATTTATACTCATCAATCCTTTGTCTTACTCTGTGTAATGCGCCTACCACTGAGAGGTACGATCCTTGCTGACGTGGCCGTCCTTGTGTCCCCTCAGTGGAGGCCGTTAGTGGCCGTAACAACGTTGTAGGAATGTTTCTGACATTGTCGTGTTAGCGTTGGTCTGTTGTGTGAGCTTCGGTGGTTCGAGCATCGACTGACCGAAGTGAAGCAACACTTGTTAAGTACTTCGGTGGGTCGAGCATCGACTGGCCGAAGATGTGTACTTGTGTGTAAGTTAGAGTGTCGGAAATTGCTTACTGTATGGTCGACCCTCTTGTGGAGTTTGGAGGTTCGACCCCAGTGTTGCCGAAGCTGGCTTCGACTGTAACGCGTGGTCGACCTTGCTTAGGTCGACCCTCGTGTGTTGTATCGTTCGTTGGACATACACACGTCATCAAATGGGTCAACCTCTACCAAGTCTTTGACTAGTAATTGATTAAACAAACATAAAATATAAAACCATAAATTAAATGCTATAATATTCTCCCTTCCAGCCATGCAGCAACGTGAAGATATGAAGTTTAGCTTATTCACCAACTACTAATAAAACCCTTTAAAATACCAACTAAAGAACCACAACCGTAACCCGCTAAATAAACCCGATTAAACCATCATTCACCCCCTTAATCGGTGTTTATTGGCACCATCCATTCACAGCATTGTCGGTTCATCATCTTCAACCCCGATCAAGTTGAGCTCTTCCTTCTTCTCCCACTTTGGACACTCCGAAATGTAATGACCAAACTCATTACATTTGTAGTACTTCACGTGGCTTTTGTCCCGTTGTCCTCGACCTCTCCCGGACCCCCGACCACCACCTCGGCCACGTCCATAGTCGTCACGGTTCCATTTTTCACATCCACAATGCTCACACTTATGCTCCTTATCCTTCGCCTTTTCATCCAAACTTGCAAGTAGAAGAGTATTTTGCTCATTTTCCCTCTCCTCAACCTTAATCCTTTCTTCATAAGCTTTAAGCCGACCCACAACGTCATCATACCCGATGGTCTTCAAGTCTACAACCTGCTCTATAGAAGCCACCATGTGAATAAAACGTTTAGTCAACCCATTAAGAAATTTCTTAACCATTTTTGTTTCTTCAATCACCGAGCCAAGTGAGGCGGCTCGAGAAGCATACTCGGACAACTTGTTAGCAAAGTCATCAACAACTTCTTGCTCCTTCATCTTTAGATTTTCAAACTCTCCCATTAGAGTTTGAAGTCTCGCCTCCCGTATTCGGTTCGCACCCAAATGACGGGTCTTGAGAGCATCCCACACTTCCTTTGCAGTTTTGAGATTTCCTATTTGCAAAATATGATCTTCGGGTATGCTTCGGAACAATAGAGCCATAGCAATGTTATTCTTCTTGGCATCCTCATGTGTCCCCGGTTCAATCATCTCCCTCACCCCATGAACATTGAAGATAACCCGCATCCTTACAGCCCATATCGTGTAGTTTGTGGATGACAACACCGGGCACTGGAGCGAAATGGTGTTGTTATCCTTAACGGTGACCAAAGCTTGATTATCTGGGTTAGCCATACTTGTACACCACCTGCTCTACCAAAGATGAATAGTCAAATAAAACACTGCTAAAAGGGTTACCTTCAACACCTTTTGCTACCTTTCTCCTGCTGTTTTACAACCTTTGACTGCTACCTTCTGGTTGCTAAATCCTCCGTCATTCTTGGGTTAACACAACCGGGTTAACAAGCCTGCTGATTTGGCCTGAATCTCGACTTGTTTCTTCTACCCTCTTGACCTCCTAGAACAAAAACCTTCAAACTGTGATCACCTAAGCCTCTCTGGTCATCACCGATCTAAAATAGTCCCTTGAACCCTTCTCCGCTCTGATACCAAATGTTGGATATCAAGAGCTTTAATCTCATAAATAAACAAATGAAAAGATGAAGTGTGTGTTTACTTTACTCACTCAACACTCTCAAATATGAAAGAAACAAATGATCCGTACAAACTTGCAGAGAGTAGGAAATAAAGAAAGAGACTTGTGGTAGAAAAATGTTCATTTTATTATTCAAGAACCAAAGCCTATAAATAGACTTACAGAACACAACCTACTAACTACTCAAACATAAAAATAGGAACAAACTACTAGTCCACCTAAAGAACCGGTACAACCCACTACTCCAACGTATATCTTCTCAACCTCCACTTGAATAGGTCAACCTCTACCAAGTCTTTGACTAGTAATTGATTAAACAAACATAAAATATAAAACCATAAATTAAATGCTATAATCTTCTCCCTTCCAGCCATGCACCAACGTGAAGATATGAAGTTTAGCTTATTCACCAACTACTAATAAAACCCTTTAAAATACTAACTAAAGAACCGTAACCGTAACCCGCTAAATAAACCCGATTAAACCATCAACCTGAACCAAGATATTTTTAGTGAGGCCTAGGAGAGGACTTTATCAATAAATTCCAGTTAAGAATATCACACGCTTTATCAAAATTAACTTTAGAGTTTAGACCATAAGATCTTTTTTTCCCGATTTATGAATCCACTTTTAGATTTTATTACCATGTTAAAAAGAAAACTACTGATATGACCCCCAAATCAATCGGAAAAGAGAGTATAGACTATAGAGTGAGTGGAGAAATGAGAAGAAAATCGACGGTTTAGATTTAGGAAATCTAGCCATACTTAAATGCAGATAGCTGTTACCGATTGCTTTTGACTATAAATGACAATACTCTGTTCCTTCCACAGTCATTCTCCCCACCTCACGCGCTACACCTGCCACGTATCACACACGCGCCCCTTTCATACAATAGAATTCAATTCAATTCAATTCAATTCATTGTGGGCCCCGCTGCGTCCTCATCCCCACAGAAAAGAAAAAAAAGAGGTGAGAGAGAAAACACACACTCGGACCAACGTTTTAGAGAGAGAAAGAGAGAGATTGAAGTTAAAATTCGTTCATCTTCAATTTTTTTTTTTTTTTTGGTGAAGTTCATCTTCAATTTTTTTTTTTTTTTTTGCCGTACGTTTTCCATTCATGCTCAGCTCGGGAAAAAAATCGGTGAGTTTTTTTTTTTCTGTAAATATTCCGTTCTTCGGATATAATTGCTATGGATTATGTATATATGTAGGCGAATGCATGTGTGCGATATGTTCATTGTTGAGAGTTGAACTCGATTGTTTGTAGTTTGCAAGCATTATCATTCGATAATTTAAATTGTAGTTTGATGAGGATGAAAATAACATGGAGGTGAAGAGAATATAGAGCTTTATCTGTTTTTGTTCTGAATAATCTCGGAGGTATGCTATCGGTTTGCTAAAGTATTCTGTGAAAGAGCTAGAAATTAACCTTTTGAATTGGATTGTAGATGTTGAATGCAAAAACGAACATGTATTATCAGTGTAAAGCTATAAAAAATAGTTATAAGGATGTGATAGATGTAATTAATCATGTATGAAAGTTTGGATTGGGGGTTTTTGCTCAAGTATTTTGGTTAGCCCTAGTGTCTAGGTTTTGCTTGCTATTGCTATAATTTGGTTTCTAGGGGTTCAATATGTGTTTGTAGGGATTTTATTGTTATTGCAATTGAAATGGTTGTTTTTAAGGATATTGTGAAAACTTGGTCCTTACTGGCTGTTAGGGGAGGGGGTATGGTTGCCGGATGGCTTCTAGGAGTAGTGGGTATAAGCCAATCAAATGTTGACATCTCAAAGTGGGTGTGAAGCCATGCGGCTCTCGGCGGTTTCAAGAAACCGTGAGAAACCGTGGAATTGGAAAAAATGGAGCCGGGTGGGGGTACCGTTTCACACGGTATGGTTGCCATGGGGAGCCATGCGGTTCCCTTGGAGCCGCCCTCCGGAGCCGCCCCTCATACCGCCTCCCCTAAAAGAGAGGCTATGCTTTATGAAACATATCGGTTACAAGCATTAACTGAAGTCAATGTGTGAACATGTTTATTTATACAAGTTTCTTATTTGGATATATATATATATCTAAGTGTAGATATGTGATAGGTAAAAAGAGCCTTGTGATAACTACAAATCATGCATGAAGATACCGAGTGATAGAGAAGATAAAGGTTTTTAAAAATTTCATTCTTCTCAATTTGATGAGGAATGCTCTGTTGCCCAAAATCAAGTAATATTCCATCCTTCATGTTAGACCAGCCAAGTTTGTTGATTACTGTTCCCATTCTTATGACCTATAAATCTCAACCAAGCACACCCTAAAATATAGTTAGGTTTAGATAACAAAAGGTATAAATTCATATTAGACAAATTAGTGGTATTATGAATTTCATTAGTCAACATGCCATGGATAAGGAGACCTTACAATGGATGTATCAAATAATTTTGTAACTGGTAGTCGTAACTAAATATTTATTATCTCCATCTATATTTCATGGTAAGTTGATTTACAGGAAAGTCACATTTACTGCACTTCCTTTGTATCATATTTCTTATCTCCATTTATTCTCTTTGTGAACGCATTTTTTGCAGTTATGGCCTGAAGCTTTCATGACAGCACCAGACGTATGCTTCATGATTTTATTTTTTTAGCTTTTTAATTGCCTCGATAGCTATCAACTCCTGAAAGCATCAATGATTGGTAGCAAAGTTGTGCTAACATACAAGAGGAAGCGGCTCTCTTCAAGACCTGGTTTAGGGTTTGAAAATGAGTGCCCTGGTCAAACTCATGGATGCCAAACTTTGGAGGTACTGAAAGCACAAGTCAAAGAAGAAGAAGAAGTTTTAACACATGAATCTGATAGAAGAGATCCCAAGGTAATTCATCTTTTTATTGAAATTGCTAAGTATTGCATTCTTATATAGTCAAGCTGTGTTGATTTTCCTGATCACTGTCTGATAAGGAACTACTTGATAACTATTTCATTGTCATTCTATAAAATGTTAAATTGCCCTGCCTATAAGAAGAATATAAATCCAGTTAGGCCTGATAAGTAAACCTGTATTGCATTGCTAGATATATCTCCTCTGGAAGAAAATAGTATATGTAATTATTATTGTAACCCAATTGTCTGAAATATCATGTGCCAATGTACATAGTAAACATAAAACAAACATTCAAGAAAGTTGTTGACTAGGGAAGTGATAGTTCCAGAGGAGACTAAAACATAAAAGAAACATTCAAGAAAGTTGTTGACCAGGGAAGTGATAGTTCTAGAGGAGGCTAATTAAGATATTATTACATACAAAGATGTTGTAGTATCGGAGAATGAGAAAAACAATGAAAAGAGCACTACGTTCTCACTAAATGCTAAGGTGTCTAAAGGCGTGGCAAATTTAGCCATGCTACAATGCTCGAATTTAAATTAAGAAAGTACATATTGGAATAAACTTCAAAGTTTCAATTTTCATTTTTAAACTGTTGGGCTTTTATATAATGAGCTGATATCCCGCCAATCTAATCCGTTCAATTACAATGGAACAAAAAGAGTTGCATAAAAAAAGCAAAGAACAAGATCTAATTGCTAAATCTTCAACAAACCTAAAATCCTACTCATATATGGTTTGGTCAAAACTCCAGAGCTTAACCTATCCTCGTTTAAACGGATAACCTCAATTTGCAAATAGCTTGTGGTTCGTTTAGTGGTTATGCTCTACCAACAAATGTACTAATTCCATACGTATCTATAATCTAATCAAAAAGTTGATATTGTTTTTGAACAAACTAATAGTTAAATAATTTTTTTGGGAGCTTTGGGATTTAATGAAAGTCAGTTTGCGGTCACTCCAGCCATAGAAAAGATGAAGACTTTCTGATTTAGTTCATTAAGAAGTTTATTCTTTTGATAAGAACATATAAAACTTTAGAGTTAACAAAATATGTCCTTAACATATTAAAAAATATATGAATACACACAATACATGTACACATATGTGTGTGTATATATATGTATGTATAACTGTATACGTGTATATAAACATATAGATATATGGGGAGGGGTAGGTTCATTGTAGACCACCTAAAAAGTGTAGACCCGTAGACCACTTACTTCGCATGCAAAATACTCTATTTTGCATGTGAAATTCGCTGAAAAGAAAAGAAAAAGAAAATGAAGAAAAGTTTTTTTTCTTTTTTCTTTCTTGAGCAAATTTCACATGTGAAATAGAGTAATTTCGCATGCGAAATTGGTGGTCTACGGGTCTACATTTTTTAGGTGGTCTACAATGAACCTCCGACTACATATATGCATGTATATATATAGGTATTATATGTAAGTGACTTGGTGAGGTTAACTGCTTTTGATCTGCTTCTTTCAGCCTGTTCTCTATTTCTTCTGAACACCGGCAGCTCACCTCTCCTTTTTAACAAAGTTTCGGTGCACATTTTTTCAATCCATTTCATTAAGGGTTCTAAGCAGCATGCAAATTCTTTCTGATCATGAGTGATTATCGTTTATTTACTTATCTACGCTGTATCTTTTCTTTTGTTTGCATCACATTTATACTGAACTGGTACATTAAAGATTTTCTGATTTGTTTAATGGTCACTTTAATAGTAACATTGTTCTGGGTGTGCTTAGTCAACTGTAGAAGACTTTCTTCTGTCTATTAATCAAGTCATTGCTTTTTCACTTTTGGTGTTAAAATACTGGTTATTGATTTTCTACTTTGACCATCACTTCAAAAATAACTTATTTTGATCTACTTTATGCATCTTATCAGGTCCCCTTATCCATTCATGATTTTGAATGATTCTCAAATTTTATCATCCACCATTAGTATGGGTAATAACTTATAAGGCTTATTGTTGGTAATTAGTTTTAGCACACCCCATTTGAGTCATTGAGTTTTGATGGTTCACTTCTCACCTGAATCCAAATTATTGCGACAACCTGAAAAGAGATTAAGTTGAATTTTGAGCCATTTGGTGATATCAGTGGGTTTTGATCAAGCGATCTTTACATTCTTATATTGATATACAATTTCAGCCAATATATGTTATTTACTTCCATTTTATCCCTCATGCCCATTCTTATCTTGTTGCTCACCAATTCTGGGTTTTCCAGAAAAAGAAATTTTTTATGCTAGCTTGCAATACCTTACACATCATATCACTTTACCGTGGCCCGGTCTCAAATTGATCTAAAGCTAGAGAATTTTGAATTAAGTTAGTGATGCTTCTAAATTCAAGTTAACTGTGTATTTTGTCTGACCACATCCTTATTACAGACTTCTCCCTCATCTAATTTTTTAACTTTTATGCAGAAACTGAATCAGTGTGCTCTATATAATGGTGAAAGCAATGTATTGCAAAAGTGTGAATACTGTCATTATTTGTATGATGTTAAAGGGCAGCTTCCTCTGAACGAAGTAAGCTTTACTTTGACAAGTTTGTGAATATAATTCATAATGTCATGTCTTCTTAATGGTCTCGTAATTTAGTTTTATTAACATTAGTTTTGCTTGTCCACTAAAGGATAACGATGGAAAAAAGCTATGTTCTAGTTGTGTTGAACAGCAAAATAGATTATCGACATTGGAAAAAGTTGGCAACTCATGTGAAGACACAATGAAAGTTAAAGAATCAGGTTTCCCATTGATAACATTCAGTCGCAGATCAAGACAGAAAAAAAATGTGGACGGGACTCCTATGCAAAAAAAGTCAACCTTTGTGGAGAAATACGATTTAGTGACGGTTAAAAGAAGTGTATCTACAATGGATAATGGTTGTCTTCTAGATCATTCTATGGATTTAATAGGAAATAATTCCACTCCTAGATATTGCAATGCAAGTCCTGAAAAGGTATCCATTTTACTTATACTTGTAATCCACTTGGATTTCGTTTTTGTTCTGTTTGGATTGTTTTCCTCTTCTGCTTCTTGGTTATTAATGTGGTTAGATCTATATTTGAACCAATGTTGAACAACTAATTAAACATATTATCGGAAGTCACCTGAGATACTCTTGTTTCTTAATAACATTACAATATATCTCATTAGCATGTTGGATAATTTACTTATGTGCATAAATGTCTTCTTCATAGTAGTGAAGGCACACTCAAGGCGCAAAGGGCGAGCCTGGGGCCTAGGCGCTTAAACGATGGATCTTTTAAGCAAGCTGCACGGTATAAACCTACCATTTTTAGGGGTTGTAGAAATGTTCTAGGGCAAGTTTAGGCTCGTTCTAGGCCATATTTGGATGTTTCAGACCTGTTCAGACCGGAATTTGGCTGGAATTTTCAGATTCTAGTCGGAATCTGGCCTGAAGCTCTCCGGAGCCTTGTGTGGATGCACGCAAAGCGGTTTACTTGCGCCTCGCCTGAGGCCTAGGCGCATGCTTAGTGCGCTTTTGACAACTATGGTCTTCTTGACTGTAGATATTAAATCATCTCAAGATAATTTATATCTTTCAGGTGCATTATGCCAACTTTTTTCCCTATGCATAAGTAATTGATATATACACCCTCATTTTAAAATTCCAAAAATATTTAATAAGTGTATTACTTTTGACCGGACTTGCTAAGGGCATGCTCCATTGTGATAATTTACCTAAGAATCAATAACAGCAATCGTCATTAGCCTTTTATTAAGTTCATAATTACTTCTCTTACTGTGATCATTTGCTTTGGCTGTACTTGTGTACGTATTTGTGTTAGTCTGCATTAGTTTATGAAACTTGCTACATGGCATTAGAGTCTACAAAGCATGGCAAGAGGTCTGTGTGTGGGTAGTGGGTACAAACTTTTTTTTTTTCAAAAATATCAGAGCTTAGTTTGTATATATGTATATACATTCCTCCCCCAACATTGGTATAGCAAATAACATAGATAAATAACATAACAAACGGGCTTCAAGAATATTATGCACTATCGTCTAGATTATCCAGTCCCTTTTGTAATGTGAGCTTCTATTGTAGATTAGCTGAAACCCGATGAATTGCTGTCTTCCAACACTTTATGGCTAGTTATTAACTTAGTTTCATGTTTTTGAGATTTTAACCCCTCCATTTGTTTCAAGTTTTGGTTTCGAAAAAAAATTGATACCTCCACTTTCGAGAGTATGTAACGTTCTTTTTTTTTTGTTTTGGCTGCCAAAGTTGCAGCATTTCAGTTTTGGATTTATTTTGAATCACACTTTCTCATTTGTTCATTAATAATCTTTACTTCGATTCGTCAACAAGCTTACTTCATCTTGTTCTTATTGACGACATATAAACAATTTGCTCAATAGTCTAAAACATTTTTTAATGTATGTGTGAAGTCCAAATGTTGCATTTTTTGGGCTGGAGGGAACATCACAGGGCGGTCACTGTAATATGAATCTTCTGCTGTTTTGTTTGTTCTTAACTGTCGTGGTTCTTGTTTTATCCTTTCTTTCATATAATACTGTTTTAAGAGAAGGATAACTAACTACTATGTACCCTTTTTCATGACAGAAAACCATTGAAGATGTTGATCTTTGTGATGTTGGTTCACTTTCTATACCCAAAATTGAGATGTATGTATTCGTTAACTTGAATGCTCAATTTTGTTATACTTTACCTCTATCACGGTCACACAATGTTCTCACCTCCGTTTTAGCTGACTTTAGCAGTGAGAAATCAACTAATGAAGAGTTAACCACTGGATGCTGCATTTTAAAGGACACCTCACTAAAAGCTGAATCATCAGGTAAGATTCACAATTTGAACCTGTTTATAGGAACGGTCAGTTAGTGCTTTATTTGATTGATTACAGGTCAAAATTTGTTGAACTTGTATTCAAATATTTATGGCTTAAATTCTTATATTTAAAAGATACAGTGTTCTTATCAATGTGTTGCTGGGTCAGTCCAATAGCACTCAACGTTTTTGGCGCAAGCTCATTTTGACCTGTTATTCTATCCATCTGACCTGCCTAATTTGTTACCTCTACAATATACCATGTTCTTGCTAAGTGTTCATGTAGAGGTCTTTATGGAGATTTTGCTACTGATTTAGGAAAGTCACCAATGGATACAATATCTTATGATAAAGATGAAAGCCTCAAGGTATCACAGAGCCTTGTTTTTGCAGCAGATGAATCACGGGTCATATCAAGTGGTGATATAGAAAGTGCTAGAATTATCATTGACAAGAAACGAGATGAGGGCTCACTAGATTATCTTGATTTATCAAAGCCACCACCGGGTTAGTATTTTACATAAATAATACCTGTAACAGATACGTTATAGATGAGAATTGACGTTTTACTTTTAAATGGGTCGATTTGGTCATGTTTTTATCTTGAACGGGTCCTAATGGGTGTCAAATGGTTTAACCAAATAGGAAATGTGTCAAATGTGTTGAAATAGTAAAAAAAAATCACCTGAAGTGTTCTCTAATATATAGAAGCCTCTTCAATCTCTTTAATAATATATTTACATCTAATATAGTTTTTGAATTCAAAGAAAAGGATCAAGACTGTGTTTGTGGTTGACCGTTGACCCAACTGTTTCAACCTGCACTTAAAATATACCTGTTATGACCTTTTACCCTCCTGCTGGACATGTTCATGTTGCCATTTTTGTAAAGCATTGTACAAAGAGAAGATTCTTTCTGTTCCAAAAAACGTGGTAGATTGAAACTTAAAACATACCTGTTATGACCTTTTACCCTCCTGCTCGACATTCTTATGTTGCCATTTTTGTAAAGCATTGTACAAAGAGAAGAATATTTTCGTTCCAAAAAACGTGGTAGATTGAAACTTTAAAGTAGGGGTGTTCATAAACCGTTTGAAACCTGCCAAACCACCCAAATTGAAGCAATTTGGCTTCAGTCTGTTTTTGATTTATATGGTTCTGATCATGGTTTACGGTTAGGTTTAAGGTATGGAGCTTGGGATGACCGTTTACCTTCATTGTTTATTTTTATTTTTCATTTTTGGAACATGAAGTTATGCATATGTTTAATATTCATGGACCATCTTTATCATTTTAGTACGAATTAATGATATTGAATTTTGAAAGAAAAGTAACAGTTCAAACCTCTTAAACCGCTTAAACCGAACCAGTTTGTTTGGTCATGCCAACCCAACTAAGCACCACGAGTTTGGTTTTTCATTCCTCAAAACGGTGATTAGAAGGTTGGGCCAAAACTTTTGTCAAAACCGGCTGAATCAGACCATGAACACCTACTTCGGGGTCTAAAAGACTGATTTATCGACTTCTCAATCCCAAAAAATCTTTTCAATTGCAGAAATTTGGATGATCATGCTAGATTTTATGGTAAAGAAAAAGAGTAACAGGTTTTAATTTAATTTCAAAGTGAGCCTCTAATTTCATTCCAAAGGGAATCAGTAAGACTGAAATTTCACTGTTGAATTTGGTCTGAATCCCTAATCACATCTGAATTCGTTAAGTGTCTTAACTTTAAAGTTGAAGTGTATATCTTCTCAGAACGTAGGGAGGGGTCATTTCTTGTCCAAGGGTTGTTTATATTTTATATTTGTTGATAAAATTTTAGTGTTTCGAATATTATTGCAAATATCTCCGTGGTACTTTATATCTTTTGAGTTAGGATTTTGTATGCATTTAGAATACAACTTTGGTGACTTTTACCGCCTTCTTTTATGCCACAAAGGCACACACCCATCTGAATCGACCCATTCCAAAGTAAACAGATCTAAATTGCCATGTGAATCGACTTTTGCTTGGTAGGCAACTAGGCATTATTTCTCATTCATTCTGGTTATGATTTATCAGAATTAAGTGGTTTGGTGGATTGCAACTTAACACTGGAGTGTAGCTCTAATGGACAACCCTGCAATAATATATCAGAAAATCATCGAGAATCAACAGATTCTACGAGCAGAAGTCATTCAATAGAGTTCCCTTGTAGAAGCGGAGTACTTGATCAGAGAATGGGGGAGACATCATTATCTCAAGTACACTGTGTTCCTCCAAATCACTCTACTATGTGGGGCCCATCAGTCTCCATTGGTCAATGTCAAACATCAAAAAGGAACTTTCTTCAGGTATGTAGAATTTGAACATGACCACTTGATTATTACTACTATAACATGGCACATGATATGATAATAGTCTAAAATAAAGTTGTTTCAAGGCATGAAAACCACTTTGGGCACACGCATTTGATCCGTTTCACCTTCTGTTAACCTTTTTCTTTATGTTACCTTTACGACTTGTTAGAGATAGAACATACCCCATTCATTGAAATTGTACTTGAAATGGACAAGAAAGCAAATTTAGATAAAATCTTGCTGAAAAATGAAATCATTGGCTTGCATTCTCATGTACATCATATGTGACTATTAATTCTTGCAGCTTTTTCCAGAAGACAGGGTTAATGATATTTTGCCTCCAAGAAACCCATCAAACCTGAAACCCCTGCACTCCACATGTTCTACACCCATTCAACACATGGTCGGGGCACAATATCCAATTGACTCGGTTTCTTTGATGAGACACAAGATGATGCTCGACAACATTTTAAGTAAAGCAAGGGCTGTAAAAAGTAAACTTGAGCATCAAAATGTGTGGTCAGAGGAGGAACTTGACTTTCTGTGGATTGGTGTAAGAAGACACGGAATGGGCAGTTGGGATGCCATTTTAAGGGATCCACGCCTGCACTTTTCATCATGGAGATCACCACGTGAATTGGCCGAGCGGTGGGAGGAAGAACAGTCGAATCTTTTAAGGACAAAACCCACCAAGAAAACCAATCCTGTTCTTGTTCAAGAACCACAACTCTCCCTCGGATTTAGAGGAAGATCGACCCTTGACCCGTTTTTGGTCAATGCTCCCAAGGCGAACTTAAACTTACCCCATTGGCTTCGGGAAGCGGTTAGCTTCCCTCCTTTGAGACCTGTAGAACAGGGTGGGGTTCCTTCAGTTTCATACACGGGTCACTCTGGCTTGATGCAGTGGATTAACCAACCCTTTTGTGGCTCCAATAGGAAGATGGGTACGACGGATAAATCAGGACCCGAGTTACAACCGATATCTGGTGTAACCCATCCAATTAGCAAACCAGATGAAGTGATTGTTATCGAGAGTGATGCGTCATCTGAAGAGACTTTATCAGATAATCAGTGTTAGGAATTAGGTGCAGGGGTGTAGTAGTTACTTTGTGAAGAATTTGTAGCAGGTTGGTATGTTTGGTTGGGTAAAGTTAAAATCTTAACTGACATTTATTTGTATGGGCAAGGTTGGAATTCGCTAGTCGTTTATGTATTCAGTTATTGATTAGTGGTAGAACCGGTTCACAAATTGTTTATTAAAAAAGTATTTTTCTAAATACAATTAAATAATTGAATGTAATAATTTGTAAAATTTCAGAAATAACAAACCATTAATTCGTTACAATAATACATAGAAAAATCAAGAATACATTTTTTTTTTGTATATATACTAGTTGGCGGGATGCGTCGTTGTGCGTTTGTTGTGATGAACTGTGTGAACACTGTGAGTGAACGTTATTTTTAATTTTATCAGTTTGACCTAGTAAAAATAAAATTTCTTACCATTTTTTTATCTATAAAGCGTGGACTCTTTTTATGTAGGGTCATGTAACAACCATTAACGGCGGTTTACAAACTGTTTGGCCTTATATGCTTAAATAACTTGTAGCATTCCAATAAGGTTTTCAATTCTTAAATAACTTGTATATACAACTTGGTTGGAAGTACTTTACAAAAACTATTCACTTAATGAAACGATCAAAAGAGAGAAATAAAAAAAACAATTACTATTCGCCTCAAACACTATTTATTTAGTTGTCTATTGTATATAGGGTAATAACCGTCCTCATCTTTGTTCGGGTCTTAGTGTTGTGTTATTCTTTGCTTTTGGGACTACTTAAGCATGATTCATCGTAAATGAGTTCTTCATTGAAAAGTGGAAGCAGATTTTCATTTGCTACTTCTTTCTTGTGTAATTTTTCTTTCTTGACGACTTCGCCTTCGAGATTTGTCATATGATATATATATACATGATTACATTCCATTGTACATGATGAACTCTGAATCTATCATAGCAGTTTGAACGCTTTATAGATCACGGACCATGACGCCTAAAACAATATACTTGGATTTTCTTTGTTTCCACCAAGAAAACATATCAAAGCATTCAAATCTTCGAGCCACAAAATCAGTTCTAGTATATCTGCTGAGCTTGCTACTTAGGGTGTTATTACGAGCCACTATACTATTCACGTTTTTAATGTATTTTAATAAACATAGCGTCAAGTCCTACTTGATTTTCTACTAGATGCTATTGAATTGTGTATTTTTGACATGGAACCATATTTATGTAAATAATGATCAAATATATACAGTAGAAACTCGATAAATTAATATTCGATTATTTAATAAACTCTCTAAGATAATATTTTTTGCCGGTCCCGACTCGAGGATAGGGTGCTAAATTAATAATTCGCTAAATTTATAAGATAATACATTTCTGATAATTTCTTTAGACCCCATATAAATATAAATTAATAATTCCTTATATATAGCATATTACATGAATGATTTATGGAGGTTTCTTGAAAAATGACTCAATTGTCTTTTGTTTTTTGTTGAAATCAATTTCCACTTGAATCTTGTCTCTAATTTTTCTTAACATGGTAAGAACTTCTGGTGTTGAATCTCGTCTCTAATTTTTCCTTAGCATGGTAAGAACTTCTGGTGTTGTTTTCTCATAGCTCAACAAGAAATTAGTTCACATGTCATATTCACATGTTCTTGATATTGAAGAATCCATTCATAGAGAGATTTTTCTAGGTAAGGAAATTTTACCGGTTTGTGTCGCTTAACATCGCCTCTTTCGGGAGCAAGTGAGAGATACTCTAAAGACCGCTTAACTGTATTCGATATTGTCGCTTGACTCACCTGCAAACCATAGTTACTATGAACCCATTCTTGCAATTGCTTTTGAGTGAGACTTGGATTATCCTTGTTGTGCTTGCATAATGCTCTTCGAATCTCGTCTGTCATTGTTATTTTTTTCACACCTTTAAGATGGGAAGCCATGTTATGTGTATGATTTGTTTGTGTTAACCTATTTTGATCTTGTATTTATATAGAAAATATTTTTAATGTCCATAAAGTGATACATTAAAACACAAGAAGCATAATAAGGTGAGAGATTGAAGGTTTCTTTCAAATTGGGCCGTTCATTTGATATACATGCATTGTATACAATAATTAAGTGGAAGCTTGAAAGGTGTTTGTAAACTAAGTATTATACTATAAATTAATAAAATATTAATTAATATCCATATAGGTTATTGTGAGAAGTTTAGTTTGAATAAGAAGGATAAGAAGGAATCATAGCCATTAGATCTTCAATTAAATGAAGATCTATGGCTTAAAATTTTCCTGGGTAAATTAGAGAGAAAAACTAAAGAAAATAAAAGATGGAAGGGTATTTTTGACTTTTTATTATATTTCCCTCATTTTTTAAACCTTCATAACTTTTAGATACGACATTAATTTTTTTTTAAATTACACCATAAAAACGAGCATTTTTTTATCTTTAAAACGCGTATAGTGTTGCTATATAAAAAATGAATTTTTTTTACTCTTTCGATTGTATCAAAATGTTCAGATCATTGTGTCATTGTGTCGTTGTGTCATTGTGTCAAAATGTTCAGATCATTGTGTCATATTGTGTCAAAATGATCAGATCATTGTGTCATATGATGTTAAAAACCGACAAAGTGATTTTTTTTAATTTTATATATAGCAGCACAATATATATATTTTTGACACGACGACACAATGACACAATGATCTGAACATTTTGACACAATGACACAATAATGTGTCAAAATGTTCAGATCATTGTTTCATATGATGCTGAAAACCGAAAGGGTAATTAATTTTATATATAGCAACACTATATATATACTTTTGACACGACGACACAATGACACAATGATCTGAACATTTTGACACAATGACACAATGATGTGTCAAAATGTTCAGACCATTGTTTCATATTGTGCCAAAAACTGAAAGAGTATTTAATTTTATATATAGCAACACTATATATACTTTTGACACGACGACACAATGACACAATAATTTGAACATTTTGACACAATGACCTGTGTCAAAAATCGAAAGAGTAATTTTTTTCATTTTTTATATAGCAACACTATATGAGTTTTAAAGATAAAAAAATGCTCGTTTTTTATAGTGTAATTTAAAAAAAATAATAATGTCCTATGTGAAAGTTATGAATGTTTAAAGAAAATGAGGGAAGTATATAAAAAGTCAACAAAAGTGGCTGAGACAAAAATACCCTTCTTCCTTTTTTATTAGATCAAGATCCAATTGCTGAAATTACTTCTCATCCTTCTTACCCAAAACAAACTTCTCATTTGAACTTCTCCCTAAATTAATAATTATAAATTATCGATTAATTAATAATTCTTTTAATTAATAAATTTTGATGATCCCAAAATAGAGTTTCTACTGTATTATGAAAAACTATAAAAGTTTTTGCATCTATTAAAGTTTTAAGCCCGCTAAGGTTCAATACGATGTTACAAGCAATAAATGCATGCCGTTATTTTTTAACTTGTTTGATTGGAACTAGGGGTGTTCATAAACCCGGAAAACCGGACCAACCCGTTTAATCCGGGCAAAAATACGGGTTGGGTTCGAATTTTTATAAATGGTCCGGGTTGCGGATCAAAAATTTAAAACCCGGATCCAATGGTTCGGGTCGCGGGTTGGCATTTTAAAACACGGGTTCAACCCGGACCGGCCCATTAATCTTTAGTTTAACTATTAATAATTTTATATATATATATATATATATATTATATAATACATAATACATATTATATTAATTTTTAGTTTAATTAACTGTTTCTAATACATATTATATTAATATTTAGTTTAATTAACTATTTATACATCAAACGAAAAATTTAGTTGAATGAATGAATGGTAACTTTGATTATCGTATACATATTAGAAACTTAGAATTAATATAGATTTGAATATTAGCTTATTTTGAATAGCGAAGTATCGGTTCTTCTATCAAAAAAAGTTTAGTTGAATGTTGTTAAAATTAGTCAAGTTAATAAATGAACTTGATTCTTTTAATTCAAACTGTAGTTGTTTGTGTCATTTGTTTTACTTATGTGTTATGTTTTGTATTTTCTGGATTTGTGATATGAGGCATCTTGTTGGGCTGATTCAAGTATGTGGGCTCAAGGGATGTTGTTATTGGGCTCAACTTAAGCTTGGATCGGGGAAGACGGTTTACTCACTTCATCTATTCTGGTCACTACATAAAGGAATGAGATAGGGTTTTTGTTGAGCCATCTGTCCATTTTATCTTTCTCATCTGGCCTCTTTGTTTCATCTCAATTGTTCATCTTTGTAACCTAGAGTTTTCATTCTAACTGCGAGTTCTTGAGAGATTCATCTGTATATCCATCTTGATTGATATTTCGTGAGAGTTTGTTTTGCATTATTCTTTGTTTCTGTTGTAAATCTAATTCACATATTAATTGGGAATACATCTGGTTTGAGTGGATTGTTTGTGGTTGATGGATCCATGAAACTTGACATGGTATCAGAGCCTTGGCTCGTATTGTGAAAGAAATTTTCGCTGCTAGATCATCGATTTCCTGTGGTGTCCATCTACAAACCCTAGAAGCAAGCGATTCTGGTGTTTTTTCTCTCTTCGTGGGATTGGATTGGGTTCTTACTTCTGCTGCTGATTGATAACGGGTGTCGTGACCGCTACACAAATACCTAACTTAAACTGTAGTAGGGCAAGCTAGGGTATCGAACCAAGGGAGTTGGTGGTTATTATCGACTCTAATTATCTAACCTAAGTTACTGTCACTAACCTAGATTAACTAAACTAAACCTAAATACTGAAAATATAAAAAGTTGCCTCTTAGCTGTTTTGATTGAGTTTGATTACCTTAACACTAAATTGATTAACACTAAATTATCTAACTAGCAATTGATGGATTTTTCTTATATTACTAAAAAAGCAATTACTTAGGATCCGGGTTAGCGAATTACTAGTTTCTCTCTTCGGGAATTTAACCTAGAAATCACATAGACATGATTGTGTTCTTGTTTAACCAACCCAAACAATTATCTACCATGCACATACTAAGTATAGTCCTAGAGCTATGCTCAAAGAGGTAGTCCGGGAGCGGGGGGTACGTACACGACAAACAATCAGAATCAATTAATCAAACAAACACTAGAATTATTAATTGTCACATATCAAAAATTCTATCTAATGATTGAAACCCTAGATTGAAACAAGAAAAACACTAACCGTTCACCCAAGTAATCACCGGTTGTTAGCCGGACATCACAAACATCATCGAATGATTAAAAACTAAGAAAACTATGAAGAAAATTCGTCTTTGGGGAGTTCTGGTCGGCTCTGGCCGAAGTGCCTTTTGAAAAAAACCTAAAAACTGCTTAAATACGTCAAATACCAAAAATCTCGAAAATCTGCCGACATCGACCCGGATCGTGCCGCGAGGGATTTGGAAGTTTTCCTCGCGACACTCCGGGGGTCCTGAGCTTCGCTGTTTTGTCCCAAAATTTGATCAGACGCGGCCCAATACTCCAAATTCAGCCCAATCTCCTTTCTAAACCCAATTTGATATATTTAAGGCCCATTCCTTCAATCCTTGACCCATGTGAATTATTTCAAATCCCAACAACTCTATTCCGCACTCCCGAACATTCACAACTTTGTCTTTATTTTGCTTGATTAATTCCTCCAAAGCTCGCGTCTTTTCACCTTTAGTCACCAATGCTTCTAAAACACCTCAAAATGCATAACCTATGACAATTAAACTCAAAACACATCAAGTACAAAATGTAGGGTATATCATGTGAACTAATAAATTGTAACCCTTAAAATTATATGATTAATTATGAGAAACCGTTACAAAATATACTCACATCACTGATTGGAATTTTTATTCGATCAACGATCATGCTACTGGTACTAAAGTTCTTCACAAATTTGTCTTCCGTCTCAGCGATTAGGGTTTGAAAATCCCTTGGCTCTGGTTTTGTCTCCTCTAGTTTCACACAACTGTTTATTTTTCCGCAACTAGATTGTCAGAGTTATGATCTATTGCTGATTGATCCTCACAATCGGGGTTCTTCCTTTTCTGATTATGGCCCTTCATCAGGTCCTGATTAGAATCTTTATTCATTCTAATCGGTGCTGCAACAGTTGGATCTTGATCTGAAAGGTTTAGATGTGGTTGTGTGGATCATGTAATAAGCAGAGTTAGATGTCTTCGTTTTTTGTTTGAATTTGGTGAGGATATCGAAGGATTACACACACTGCATGTATACTCTGCCCAAATGACAATCAACCTTGTAGTTGTTGCATGATAATAGTTTTTTTTGGAATGGTTACCAGACATAAGTGTGGAACTGGCTGGACAATGTTCTTCAAGGGAATGAGGCTTCTATAATCTATGATGAACTCAGAATTTGTTTTGCAAGACATTTGTGGAACTCATATAGATGAGAATCATCTTCTGGCCGTCTCTTGTGGTTGTAAGGAAAAAGGAGCTCTAAAAGATTTGAAACAATGAAGGTCTGATTTTGATACTCTGATTTGAGTTGGCAGGACAAGGTAGCTTATGTCTCCTTCTAAAACTCTTGACTAGAATTGTCAGGTAAATCATCTTGATTCTTCTTTGATATTATCGAGTTTTAGTTTTTTTTTGTCGTTGATGTTAAGATCATGAATTTTGATGTTGAGACATATTGCTTATTTATATATGTTTTTTGTTTTTTTTACTTGTCATAACCTGTTTTTCAACTTGATATTTGAGGGTCTTGCACACTATAGTTTCTACTGTGATTCTATTTTTTTATCAGTGGAAAATGCCATTTCTCCACTGTTTAGTTTTCTGTCATAGTAACTGTTATTTGTACTCACAAAGTCACGAAGATTATTTCATTGTGGTTAGAAAAGGGTTTTGGTTCTGTTCTAATATATAGTGTTAATCTTTGTGTGGTTCTCTGTTTACAAGAATTTTTGTAAGGCTTCCCTGTTAAAGAAATTGATTTTCTAAAGTCTTATGAGTTACTGTCTCGTTCAAAGATAAGGTTTTTGTTATTGTTGTTTCTATGTTTCTGTTTAACCTCAATAGTTTATTTGGTTTTGATGGTGTCTTATATTTGTATAGTTGTACATGCTATACTAGTACCTATGAATTATTTTCAACTTGTTCTATTTTTTTCCTTGTCCCTGAATGACATATTTTCTACTAAACTACATGTATGCGAAGATTTTATAAGCTAGCATTTCATCTATACTTGTACTCTCCGTTATGCTTGAGACTTTCAAATGTTTGTGTTAAGAGGTCATAAAGTTTTTTTTTCAAATAAGAAAGGGTTAAATAAAATTAAAAAATAATATTGACGTGTTTAACTTCAAGGTTTTTAATTAGATTTGTACAATAATGTCGGCTAATTAAAGGGTCACGTGGGATTCACGTGGGGTGCATGGGCTGAGTTTGATACATGCATACGGAAGATTTGTTTTTCTTTTAATTAGTTAAGTATTCCTTAAATTTAAATAAGTAGCCTAATTAGATTAGGATTGCATTACTTAATTGTTTATCTAGATTAGGGTTTCTAGATGGTTCCCCCCTCTCCTATATAAAGGGAGAGGGGGTGGGTTGTAATCATCTGACTTTGACAAGTTAATATCACAAGCAAGTTTTCTTTATCGTTCTTGTTCTAAATATTCCGCAAGCAAGCTTTTCGGTTCTTGATATCCTCTAACAAGTGGTATCAGAGCCACGGTACGGTGGTTCAAGAAGGAAGACAGAGGACGTTTTTCAGGGAATAAGCTTGAAGAACAAGAAAGATGTCGATTGCGAAGTTCGATGTTGAGAAGTTCGATGGCTATAACGACTTCGGCTTATGGCGTGTCAAGATGAGGGCGGTCCTAATTCAACATGGCTGGGAGGTGGCGATCGAACCGTTCAAGCCGGACACAACGGAAGAGCAGAAGACGGAGGCCCGGGCATCCGAACCTTACAGGAAGGCACATAGCGCAATTTTGTTATGCCTAGGAAATAAGGTTCTACGCGAGGTGGCTAAAGAAAAAACTGCTGCTGCCGTGTGGTTGAAGTTAGAGTCCTTATACATGACAAATTCCTTGGCCACGAGGTTATATCTGAAAAAAAAACTTTACACCTTTCAGATGGGATCGAACAAGAAACTACCAGAACATCTCGATGATTTTAACAAACTCATCGGAGACCTCGCAAACATCGAGATAACGATCGAAGATGAAGACCAAGCCCTTATACTTCTCTCGTCGCTACCAGGTTCTTATGATACTTTTGTCGAAACTTTGTTGTATGGCAGGGAAACCCTAACCTTGGAAGATGTGTTGGCAACCCTCAATTCCCGAGAGCTAAAGAGGAGAGGCGAAACTAACAACGATGAAGGCGACGGGTTGTTTGTCCGAGGAAGATCCGAGAAAAGGGATGAAAGTAATTCAAGGGGAAGGTCTAGATCAAAGTCTAAAGGTAAATATCGTTTAAAATGTTATATATGTTCATCTGAAGAACATTTGAAACGGAATTGTCCAAAAAGAAAAGGCAAAGGTGCTAAAGAAAGAAAAGAACAGGGTACAAGCCAAACGAGTGCTCAAGAGGGTGGTGATCTTGGCGACTTATTGGTTGCCACCACCGGTGGGAGGACGACAGAATGGATAATGGACTCCGGGGGGTCGTTTCATATGACACCGAACCGTGACTACATCTACGATTACAAAGAAAGCGACACCGGATCGGTATTGCTAGGTGACAATCGTGAGTGTAGGATTCGGGGAACGGGTAAGGTGAAGATACAACTACGGGACGGTTCAAGTTTCGTCTTGGATGATGTTAGGTTCATCCCGGAACTGAAACGAAACCTAATATCACTTGGAACACTCGAAAGCAACAACTACACGGTCAAATTGCAAAGTGGTCGAGCCAAGGTGATCAAGGGGTCGATGATGGTGCTTTGCGGAACTCGAAAAGAAAATTGTGTGTATGCGTTGGATGGGTGGGCAGTAGAAGCCGATGCAAACTTGAATGTCGAGACGGAGGATAATCTAGCGCAAATATGGCATAAACGGCTAGGTCATATTAGCGATGCGGGCCTTCGCGAACTCGAAAGGAGACAAGTTTTCGGAAAGAAAAGCCTTGGTAAATTGGAATTTTGTGAAAATTGTATCCTTGGAAAGTCCACTAGAGTTAAATTTGGCAGGGGTCAACATACAACAGAAGGCATTGTAGATTATGTTCATGCAGATCTTTGGGGGCCAAACCGGGTGGAATCGATGAGTGGATGTCGGTATTTCTTATCAATAGTGGATGATTATTCACGACGAGTTTGGGTGTATTTCTTACGACATAAGAATGATGCTTTTGAGAGATTCAAAGAATGGAAGCAACTGGTTGAAAATCAAACGGGTCGGAAGGTTAAAAAGTTACGAACTGACAATGGTTTGGAATTTTGCAACCGGGAATTTTTGGACTATTGTAAGGAACAAGGAATCGGGAGACATCTATCGGTAGCTGGAACACCGCAACAAAACGGTTTGGCGGAAAGGATGAATCGGACCCTCCTTAACAAGGTTCGGTGTTTGCTTATTCAATCCGGGTTACCGGATACTTTCTGGGCAGAAGCCACACTCACGGCGTCGTATCTCATTAACCGATCGCCGTCGGTTGCACTTGACAAGAAGACGCCTATGGATGTGTGGTCCGGGCATGCGGCTGATTATGATGTGTTGCGAGTTTTTGGGTGCGTTTGTTATGCGCATGTAAACACGGGAAACAAACTTAAACCGAGGGCAATAAAGTGCATTTTTCTGGGATACCCCGATGGCGTGAAAGGGTATCGCTTATGGAGGCTAGACGATGTGAAGCCAAAAATAATCATAAGTCGTGACGTTGTTTTCAACGAGAAGCTGATGTATAGAGACACGTTGAAAGGCACCGATGCACAACACGAAGGAGAGCACATTGAGCTTGAGGTAGAAACAGGGGGTAGTATTGAAACACAATCAAAACCCAACCTAATTCAAGAAGACAGTGACGATGATGACTCAAATCAGCCCACAAATCAAGTCTCAAATGACTATGTCTTGGCTCGAGACCGAACAAGGAGAGTTACAACAGCACCGATGCGATATCGGGATGAAAGCAACATGGCTGCTTATGCTTTTGCGGCTGCTGAAGAGGAGAGCACACACGAACCTATATCTTACCATGAAGCAATTAATTCAGTTGACAAAGGTAAATGGATACGGGCTATGAACGAGGAGATGCAGTCCTTGAGAAAAAATAAAACGTGGGTTCTCGTCGATAAACCAAAGGGTCAAAAGTTGGTGAGTTGCAAGTGGTTGTATAAGATAAAAGATAGCTTTGACGGAGGGCATAATCCGAGATACAAGGCAAGATTGGTTGCTAGGGGATTCACACAAAAGGAAGGCATAGACTACAACGAGGTTTTTTCCCCGGTTGTCCGACATACTTCTATTCGATTAATTCTCGCTCTAACGGCTTACATGGATTACGAGTTGGAACAACTCGATGTAAAGACGGCGTTTTTGCACGGAAACCTTGAAGAGACAATATATATGCGACAACCTCCCGGGTTCGAAGAAAGCGGAGAAAATAAAGTTTGTTTGTTGAAAAGGTCATTGTACGGGTTGAAGCAGTCATCGAGACAGTGGTATAAAAGGTTCGATGAATATGTACGTAAGAACGGGTTTTCTCGAAGTGAGTATGATAATTGTGTTTACTATCGGAGGTACTCGAAACTTGAATATATATACTTGTTATTATACGTAGACGACATGCTAATTGCAGGTAGAAGCAAGGAGGAAATCGAACAAGTTAAAACAATGTTGAGGAAGGAATTCGACATGAAAATTTTGGGTCCTGCTCGTAGAATCTTAGGCATGGAAATCGATAGGAACAGAGGTGACAAAACTCTCAAATTATCTCAGAAGGGCTACATTCAAAAATTGTTAAACAAGTTTGGGTTGGAACATGGTAAGGAAGTTACAACTCCCATGGCTGCTCATTTTAAATTGTCGATGCAAGATTGTCCAAAGAATCAGTGGGAAATTGAGAAAATGACTAACGTACCGTACGCAAATGCGGTGGGGAGCTTGATGTATTTAATGGTTTGTACGAGGCCGGATATTGCATATGCGGTAAGTGTCGTTAGTAGGTATTTATCGAATCCGGGAAGAAATCATTGGGAAGCAGTCAAGTGGTTACTTCGGTATTTGAAGGGCTCATCTGACGTGGGTTTAATATATGGATTGGATGAAGGAAACCATGTAGACGTGAATGGGTTTGTCGACTCGGATTATGCCAAGGATGTGGATAAAGGGAGGTCGATAACGGGTTACGTTTTTATGGTGAAAGGGTGCACGGTAAGCTGGAAAGCGACATTACAACATATTGTGGCTTTGTCAACCACAGAATCGGAGTATGTGGCGCTTACCGAGGCGGTTAAAGAAAGCTTGTGGATGAAAGGGTTCCTAATTGAACTTGGAGTGAACTTAAGGACGGTGGCGGTTAAATGTGATAATCAAGGGGCGATTCATTTGTCGAAGAATCAAGTGTTTCACGAGAGGACCAAGCACATCAACGTAAGGTTGCATTTTATTCGTGAAGTGGTCGAGTCTAAAGAAATTGATGTGATCAAGGTTGGTACCGAGGATAATGCCGCTGATGCATTCACTAAAGTTGTGCCGGGACCGAAGTTCAAACATTGCATGGAGATCCTACATGTGAGGTCTATCTAAATTTGGGAATAAGGTAGAATTTGTCGGCTAATTAAAGGGTCACGTGGGATTCACGTGGGGTGCATGGGCTGAGTTTGATACATGCATACGGAAGATTTGTTTTTCTTTTAATTAGTTAAGTATTCCTTAAATTTAAATAAGTAGCCTAATTAGATTAGGATTGCATTACTTAATTGTTTATCTAGATTAGGGTTTCTAGATGGTTCCCCCCTCTCCTATATAAAGGGAGAGGGGGTGGGTTGTAATCATCTGACTTTGACAAGTTAATATCACAAGCAAGTTTTCTTTATCGTTCTTGTTCTAAATATTCCGCAAGCAAGCTTTTCGGTTCTTGATATCCTCTAACAAATAAAATATTGTATTTGGTCTCGCTTGTCACTTTAGGTTATGTTACTGGAAGGTGCCATAAGTGAAATGTTTAACTGTGAATGCCTGTATACTTATATACTTGTCACATGCATTTGATCTCTTAACCTCATATATATTTTAAGTAACACAGTGAAAGAGTACAAGTGTTTTGATTTGGGCTTATCATGGTTGTAGTTCATGGTATATGTTGTT